>VZTM01032658.1:0-10001 GCA_013400555.1 Jacana jacana
GAGGCGGCCTAGAGCGCCCTTCCTCATTGTCCCTAAAGTCTCTTTCCTTAGCTTTGGGTCCTCGTGATGTTCCTAGGCTATGCTGTTACTTGCGCCTCTGTTAGTCTTTCTCCCCTATTCTCCTGTTGATAGCGATACTGTCGGTCCCTGTTGTGTCGTGTCCCCCCCCTCCCCCCCTGCTCCCACACGAGGAGGTCTGCGGTCTCGCGTGCCCCGTGGCCGTAGGTTGCCGCTGGATTGGCTTAAGAGGCCTGCGAGGAGTTGCGACGGCAGGAGCTGCTCGGTGACCTCCACAGCGCTCTCTGATGGTTTTTTCTAGGGAAGTGCCGTGGGCTCCGCACCGCTCGGAAACTCCGCAGCCACCGCCGTGATCAGAAGTGGCATGACAAGCAGTATAAGAAGGCCCACTTGGGCACAGCGCTGAAAGCCAACCCCTTCGGTGGTGCTTCTCACGCCAAGGGAATTGTTCTGGAAAAAGTGTGGGTAAAACTCCCAGAGTGAGCCTTTACGGCCTTGGCAGGTGCTGGGGGTGGTTTGCCGTGGAATGGGGACAGCTTGTGCTTGTACAGGGTTAGGAGTATGCAAGAGCTCACTCAGCAGTGAACTAAGTCTGGTACCTGGTGCTTGTGTCTGACCCACAGCCACCTAATGTACAGTGTAGGATATTCTGGGTTGTAATTCTTGGAGTTGCCAGGAAAATTCCTGGTAATTTGGGACCTTTGAAAGATCCCACATGTAACTTCAAAGAACAAATAACTCTAAGTTGTTTTTTCTAAATACATTACAGTTTTTTCTACCTGAAACATGATAAATTTTTACTATTTTGTAGCTTCTATGTACTAAATTGAAAACAGGTGGTGGGGGGGTAGGAACAATGCTGAAAGGTATTTGTTTTCATATATTCAGTGTTGGTTTTGAAATTGTGTATAATATTTAGAAGAATAATTCTATCTTATATTTAAGTTTAATGGGGGGNNCTTATATTTAAGTTTAATGGGGGGGGGGGTGGGTCAGTGTGTGTGTTTTGATGCAGTCAGCAAGTATAGGATTCTGTCTACTTGTGACTTGCTTTTTGTTAGTAACTTATAAATTTTCTTATTCTCAGGACTCCAAGGTGTTTCTTTTTCATTTTCAAATTTTTAATTACCGAGTTAGTATTTGTCTCTAGAAGACTTGCTTTCAATTTTTACTCTGTTTAGGAACTAATTAAGTCTTTGGATATTGTATAGCTCAAAGTAGATCACTAATATTTTTTGCTTTTGAAATACATATGTGACTGATGGTTAGTACAAAATAACATAGCGATTCATGGTATTGTAATGAATATCGACTAATTTATCAAACAGACTTTTGTTAATATATTTTTATGCACTTCTGTTTTAGTGGAGTAGAAGCTAAGCAGCCTAACTCTGCCATCAGGAAATGTGTCAGAGTCCAGCTGATCAAGAACGGCAAAAAAATAACAGCGTTTGTTCCCAATGATGGTTGCTTGAATTTCATCGAGGTGAATAATTTTCAAGAAACAACCTATAGAAAGCTGTGTATGACAGTAAAGAAACATGCAATTAACACAATGGGGTGATGGCTAGACAAGGTTTTGGGTCATTCTGAACCATGTGTATCTTAATGCTGTATCTGCAGAAGCAGATGAGAAATGCCAGAGGTGGTTTTGTTCCCTTTGCTTGCTAAGGTAAGCTGGTCCTCAGCAGTACTCCTGCAAGCTAAATGATACCTCAGCTTGTGTTTCCCTTCTCCAAAATACTGAAGGGGTTAATACATAATTCATGTATATCTATCAATAGACTTCAGCATTTACTGTCTTTCCACCTTTTCCTTAAAAAGTCTGTGACGTGGGTTAAATCTAATGTAAATTATTTTAGAGGTACGTACAGGTTTAATGTTTATAGCTCTGTCTTTCATTCTAGGAAAATGATGAAGTTCTGGTTGCTGGTTTTGGCCGGAAGGGTCATGCTGTTGGTGACATTCCTGGAGTTCGCTTCAAAGTTGTCAAAGTAGCCAATGTTTCTCTCTTGGCCTTATACAAGGGCAAGAAGGAGAGACCAAGATCATAAATTGATGTGACAAGAATATAAATAAAATTTGTAATTGGAAAAACTCTTATGATTGCTATGTAAGGCTTATGGATGTGAGTTTTCTTTCTTGTTGTGGGTTTTTGTTTTTATTTTAATGTGGTATTTGTGAGTGACGTAACTCAGATGTCAGGGCATGCTGTCTTTTTGTGTGTGTGTTTGCAGATGGCATTTTCTTCTGTAAGAAAGCTTTGCTTTAGACTGATAGAAGAAAGCCACAGCATCTTTATAATCAGAAGGGGAGTTTAATAAGCGCTTAAGTTTCAAGAGTACAGGATAACTGTATTTTCTCTTTGGATGCTAAATAGTTCTGTCAGATAATTATGTACGGTGGCTTTTTCTAAGGTCTGAAGTATTAACATATTACTCCCTTTTTACTGATCTATTTGACAGCTGTTAGGTAGATACTGTTAAATAAATGTTGGTATTAACTGAAAGAATACTACGCAGTCTGGAACTAAATTATAGGCTCAGTCTTTTTTAGAACAAGCAGGCACCAGGCTAGTGTAGCTGGAATTTTATCTTTAGTCCTCTTGTCCCAAAGTGGGGTTGTTCCTCTCTATCTTTGCCTTTAAATCATGACTGGGTCCTCTATTCTGTTGATACTTGCACTCAGTTTTTACTTTGAATTCGGCTGCTGAAAGTATATTTTGCACAAAGCTTTTACCCTGGAGCTCTGGGTTATTTGTTTTATGTTAGAGCTATTACTTTTTTTACAATAAAACCTCAAAATGTTTAGTTATCTGAAACTAGAGCATAAACAATTCCCATGTAATCATCATTCATCTGTGTGCTTATTTAAGAGGCTCTGCCTCAATATTCAACTAACATGAAAATGGAATGAATTCAAGAACAGACTGACGATCTCTACCACTTTTGTAGCTTAGTTGCCTGGCCTGGGAATTTGTGAGCTTTAGATTCATAGAATCATAGACTGGTTAGAGTTGGAAGGGGTCTTAAAATCATCCTTCAGATTGTATACAAGCAGTTCTGAACTTGGATTTCCCTTATCCTTCTAAATGCTGTAACCACTGTCATAATGAACATGTGTTGGAGCAGCCTTTTTTTCAACTTCATGGGGGAACTTAGGAAAAGTTTCTGTTTTCATGTCCAGGTTGCAACAGAAAGAGGTCTTAATTCTGACTTTAATACCCTTTAGAAATTTTAGCATGAGGCCTTAACTCGGTGTCTTCAGTGTTTCCTCCTTGTTGCATTAAACAACTTTTCAGATCGAGTTTACTCATTCTTGGGCATCTGCAAGTGAGCCAGTCAGGATTTTTATTTACACTTCTTTGGATGCTGATTTCCAGCTGGAGAAACGTAGCCTGAAGATTTCTTCCAGCTCTGTACTCTCCTGTAAATGCTGAGCAATGTGGCAATAGAATGTTTTTCTGACCAGAGTTTTAGGATTTGGTTTTGTCTCAGCAGGGAAAGAGAAAAGCAAGAATGCAGAAAGTAATTGCATTCTCTGCTCTTGGGAGAGAAGGGAAGAAAAAGGAGCAGCGGTCTTTGCTGTAGAGAAGGGGTTGAGATGGCAAGACTTATGGGAAGAGAACAGAATTCTTTCTGTTATGAGATAGATGGGGATAAAGTAGGAAAGATGCAGTACGGTTCTAGGTGTGGCTTACCTGACAAAAAGAAGAGGGGTTTGTTTGTGTGGTTTTTGGTGGTTTTGTGGTTTTTTTTAACCTCTGCTAGACCAGTCTTTGATATAGTGTAAATGCAAAGTATCCGTGTTGCACTTCAGTCAACTAGCAGGGTTTTGTTTGTAGGCAAGCATTTGGAGAAAGATCTTTTACTGTGTAGCAGGAAGGCTAAATCTGTGAGCATGTTTTTAGTGCAGACAATCTGCTAGATGTTCAGATAAAATGCAGTCACAGAACTACTGGAGTCTGGTTGCAACTATATCAACTTGGACAAAGGAAATCCCTCTTAGAGCATAAAATCAATATAGTTTTGTCTTTGACATCCAGAGAATGGAGCCAGTCTAAGGATAACATCCAAGGGAAAAGGCCTTTACTCAGGATAAAATGCTCATCACATCAATGCTTGAAGTTGTGGGTGACCATCTCGAAGAGAATGAAGATGTGAGCAATCCAGGCCTAGTAATACTGACCAAAGTCAGACTTCACTGCAGAGTTACTAAAGGACAGACGCAGCTGGGAAAGCAGGGAGCTGGAAGAGATAACAACAACTCTTGGATGTGGAATGCAAAACAATAGGACTGTGTAGGGCTGTGTGACCTTCAAGCGGGCATAGTTCCTGTGCCAAACACAGGAGAGCTCGGAGCGGGTGGACAAAGGGTCTCAGCCAATAGTAGTGCTTTTGCTGTGGGGTGTTACTCTCATGTATCTCTATATACTCTGCTGAAACTTGCAATAAATGAGGATGACTATACTCACATTGAGATTCAATCGTTACTTCAGGTCCATCTCCCACTGCAACATGAAGTCAGTCTCTGCTGTGCCTCTTGAGAGTAATATAGCACAGTGGACCAGCCTCACATAGCTGAATGAGGTGGTGATCTTGACCCTTAGTCATAGTCCATTCCTGATTCTCCTCACCCCTCTGCATTGCATTGTGTACTTCTCATCTCCGTCAGAGTCCTGGGCCTCTGTTCAGTTGTAAATAGCCTATCGTGCTGTTTCATGTTTGATATCTTTCTTCTCTGGAATCAGTTTCCAGATGTTCTCTACTGTGCTGTATTAAATGCTTATCACAGAATATCAGGGATTGGAAGGGACCTTGAAAGATCATCTAGTCCAGTCCCCCTGCCGGAGCAGGAACACCTAGATCAGATCACTCGGGAACGTGTCCAGGCGAGTTTTGAATGTCTCCAGAGAAGGAGACTCCACAACCTCCCTGGGCAGCCCCTGCCAGTGTTCAGTCACTCTCACTGTGAAGAAGTTTTTTTTCTCATATTTCAGTGGAACCTCCTCTGTTCCAGCTTGCACCCATTGCCCCTTGTCCTATCATTGCATGTCACTGAGAAGAGCCTGGCTCCATCCTCCTGACATTCACCCTTTCCATATTTATAAACATTAATAAGGTTGCCCCTCAGTTTCCTCTAAGCTAAAGGGACCCAGCTCCCTCAGCCTTTCCTTGTATGGGAGATGCTCCACTCCATCATCTTTGTGGCTCTGTGCTGGACTCTCTCAAGCAGTTCCCTGTCCTTCNCCACTAGATGCAGGCCTCCAAGTAGATTCTGTCCCATTGACCACCACTCTCTGGCTTCTATCCTTCAGCCAGTTCACAATCCACCTCGCTACCCTATCGTCCAGGCCACACTTCCTCAGCTTAGCTACAAGGATGCTGTGGGAGACGGTGTCAAATGCTTTACTGAATGCCCCTTATTGAGTGTGTGGATGAGGCACAATTTTTGGTGCAGAAGCAGTAACGGTGAGCTCAACAGCATTAAAGGTAATCACTTCCCTAGTGCATAGTGTGTAACAGTCAGATATGCTGATCTTGCTGGTATCGCCAATGTAAGAGCAGATGAGATCACTGTTATGGCTTTTTATTGAGTGCAAGCTTGATTAAGTCAGGGCACATATTCTGTTTGAATGTCTGTTGGAGATGAAAGGGAAAGCTTTTTGGAGCATTGGTTTGAATTTTCAGTAGCATGTGCAGTGTGAAGGTGGAAAGGAACAAAATCTTATGTTGTAGGGAGTGTGTCTGACTGCAAACTTAACCATCGCTAAATATTTGTTGTTGTTGTTCCTCAGGATGATTTTGATTTGGTTTCTTGGAAGACAACTGTGTCTTAGGACCTTTTTCTTTTGTAGCATAGCCTAAAATGATGATATCCCATTTAGTGAAAGTTAAAAGCCACCCGGAGCGCTCTTTCTCCTTCCTTCTTGCTCCCCTCTCATAGGTTTCAAATTAAACTACATTTAGTTCCCAGCACCAGTTTAACAAGATCCAAGAATAAGGGATGGAGATTGTTAAAGAGCTTTTCCATGGATCAGCTTTGTTTTGTGCTACATGTGTTCAAATACTTGTTCATATGGTAGCTTTGCCTATTTGCTCTCGGGTAATGTTAATACAGTAACTTTGATGTACTTCAAGAATGTAGAATATAGTTTCAAAAAGGGTAAAATATATTTTAGAAGGTATAATCTCTCAGCTATAAAAGGGTCACAAAGCTCTGTGAAACCAGACACTTGGTATAAGCAATAAATGCCTTGCTAATGAATATACCCTTGAAAAAGAATAGAAGGCTGATAAGGAACATCCCACAACAGGAGGTGCTGAAACCGGCAGAAAACCAGACAGCTGCTGGATAAAGCACGAAGTCAACAAAGATTTGCAGTAACTGGGGGAAAGGTAAAAGTGGCAGTGGGAGATCAAGACCACGGTCTCAATTAGATTGAATTGGACTACCCTCCCCATGGTACTGGAGCACGGACACGTCAAATAAAGGACCTCGTAACTTTACATGAAAGCGAGAGACTGTACTAATCAATAGCAATTGTTAAGATAAAGTACTAACCAAAAATTATAATTAAGGCTGTGCATTTCTGTGTTTTGAACTGTAAAATTCTCCCCTACACCAGATCCCTCAACACCACATCTAATCTACAATTCAAATCTACATATTCATCTCTGACCTGGACGAGGGGACCGAGTGTACCCTCAGCAAGTTCGCTGATGATACCAAGCTGGGAGGGCTGGCCGACACCCCAGAGGGCTGTGCCGCCATCCAGCATGACCTGGACAGGATGGAGAGCTGGGCAGAGAAGAACCTAATGAGGCTCAACAAGGGCAAGTGTAGGGTCCTGCACCTGGGGAGGAAGAACCCCAGGCACCAATAGAGGTTAGGGATGGATCTCCTGGAAAGCACTTCTGAGGAGAAGGACCTGGGAGTCCTGGTAGACAGCAAACTTTCCATGAGCCACCAATGTGCCCTTGTGGCCAAGAGGGCCAATGGAATCGTGGGCTGCATAGGGAAGAGTGTGGCCAGTAGGTCAAGGGAGATCATTCTCCTCCTCTGCTCTGCACTGGTGAGGCCACAACTGTAATCCTGTGTCCAGTTGTGGGCTCCCCAGTTCAAGAGAGACCGGGAACTACTGGAGAGAGTCCAGCGTAGGGCAACAAAGATGATTAAGGGGTTGGAGCACCTCCCTGATGAGGAAAGGCTGAGAGAGCTGGGGCTCTTTAGCCTGGAGAAGAGAAGGCTGAGGGGAGACCTTATCTATGTTTACAAGTACCTAAAGGGTGGGTTGAAGGAGGATGGAGCCGGACTCTTTTCAGTGGTTTCCAGCGATAGGACGAGGGGCAACGGGCACAAGCTGGAACACAGGAGGTTGCATTCAAACATGAGGAAAAAACTTCTTTCCGCTGAGGGTGCCAGAGCCCTGGCAGAGGCTGCCCAGGGAGGGCATGGAATCCCCTTCTCTGGAGACCTTCAAGCCCCTCCTGGATGCAGCCCTCTCCTCAGCGGGGGAGTTGGACTAGATGATCTCCAGAGGTTCCCTTCCAACTCTGAAAATTCCCTGATTTAGGAAAATAATAGCAAACGCATCTTTGGGCTAAATTATACTTACTAGTAATAATTGTGTGATATTTTCCATTGTCTTTATTATTCTTGTGGTTTGGGCCGGGTTGGCCAATGACAAGACAACAGATGCTCTCCCCAACCTCTCACTCCAAGGAGAGGAAGAAGATAGAGCTATGAGTTTAGAAAAAACTAAACTAATGAAATATTAATAATAAAATAAAAAGGAAATAAATAAATACAATATATACAAAACTGTATCAAGCTCCCACGGCAATACGACCAGCAGGCTGGACTCAGTGACAGATGGGAACTGGATTCTGGAACACACTAATCGGGATCAGAGGCAGACAAACAGCCAGGGTCTTCCTCAGACATCAGTCATTGAAAAAAGAGAGCCACTGAAGAAAAGGTAACTCTTTGATCCCTCAGCTTTCATACTGAGCATGGCAGATGGGATGGAATACCCTATTGGTCAGTTTGGGTCCTCTCCTGCCCACAGGTGTGACCCCTCCATGGGGTGAACAACCAAGTCAACTGACCCTGGTTCTTCTCACTGAGCAGAAAGTTTGCTCTGCTCTATCTCAAACCAGGACTTATGAGTTTCTCTAGAAAGGAAGAATTAACTGGCCGAACTTATCCTACAACTTCAGTAATACCAATTTAATGTATTATTAATTAGTTTGATAATGCATAATTTTGGTAGTGAAAGATATTCCTCTTCAAAAATCATGCTTTCACACTATTTTGAATGAACACAATTCTCCATGCTGGAAAAACAAGATGCAAGCTATCGCTTTTTTTCTCTCGTCTACATGTCTTACATCATTAGAATGTAAAGAACAGAATTTCTTTGCTGCTTTACTCTTATGGCCTATTTCAGCCTTTAAATTGGTGAAATGCAAATTTGAATGAGTCTCCTTTAGAAAGAATATGTTGTCATCAAATGTGATACGAATATGTTTGCTAAAACCAGCTTTTTGTAGAACACAGAACGATCAGAGACGTACGGAGACTTGTCTTATCCACCCTCCAGAAAAAAAATCCCACACTTTTCCCCCCCACTGTAATTGCAGCAGCGAAAGTATTTTAAAGCATGAGAACCAGAAAGTTAGTGTCTAGAAATGAAATTTTACTTTGTGGAATGCAGGGGGATATAAATGATAAGTAGTAAAATTAGACAAACGAGTAATTTGGGATAATTTAGGAAATAGAGAAAGGATATTCTCTTTACTTATTTATTATAAGACAACTTAGTCAACTTTGTATTTTTACCTTTGTGGAATAACACTCATATTTTATTAGAAAAAACAGTCGCAAAAACTATTTGGTAAAATTCACAAATGAGGGATTATGGTGTGAAGTGGGGAAGTTGTGTGCAAATGAATAGATTCTCACTCAGGCTGTAGCGTCATTAAAATAACCATTTGCAAAGGACGAGTCAAAAACTATCCTCTCTAGAGTGAACCAAGAAAGGCAGTGTGCTAAAAGCCTTCAGAAAGGTGTTTCTCATTCCCTTTCCTTTGGGAAAGAGTTGGCAGTATGCAGTATGTAGCCTCTGCTGCATGTTCATAGGAGTCTGAGTTACAAACTCAGTCTTGATGCTAAGTTCTTGAGAACAGTCTAAGGAAATGGCCTCTCCTTCCACAATCTGTTCTGGTTTTCTTATGCTGATAAAGTATTGGCGTGCTGGAGTTAAAGAGCAGGTGGGTAGTTTGTTGTGGCCATGCAGAATACCTGGAAGATTGATCAAGACTGATTTTAGAACCCTTCTGAACATATAGGAGACCAAACAGAACTTAATCAGAATTAAGACTACGTTGCTTTAAGAATAAGGTTGTTCCGAGCTGGCTGGACAGAAAAAACCCCACCCGTGTGTGTGTCTGTGAAGGTCAGGCTGGAAAACTGCCTGGAGGAGTGTGTGTAGAGAGATGTGGCTGAAAACAGTCGCATTCTGTGAGAATGGGAGTGCTCATCCTGTTGGGCAAAACAGCTCAGAAACTGGCCCTACAAATACAGCTGGGGGTATGGGAATAAGGGAAAGCTGCTTATGTGAATCAAGGTGCCTCTTGGTTTTGGCTGCTGCTGCTGCTTTTGGCATACAGTTGAGACCTAAATAATCATCACCGCAGTAGTTGATGTATTTGAATTATGGAAAAGAGACAGGACCTCCAGATCTTTCTTGCTCCGTGATGTTCTCTTTGTCTTCGGTTCCTTAGAACAGTACTTTTCTCGTTTCTTCAACAAAGTGTAGGGCTCATAAACTCTCAACCTTGGAATGTCTTTTTTTAAGGTAATTATTCTGTCTCCATCACAGAATACGTAACAGAGAGGTGGGTAAGTGATAGTGCATAGACACTGGTGCAAGACAGCTGTTTTATTGGCATCATAGTGTCATTTAGGTTTGAAAAGAC
>VZTM01032666.1:0-16543 GCA_013400555.1 Jacana jacana
ATTCCTCCTCCAAAAAATCCTTTTATGTACTTTACAATGCCACAGTTTTGATTGTATAGTTTATCAATAACAATAGCAGCAACACTGTTCTTTCAGCATCTAATTTTTGGAATACTGTGCTTTTTACCTACAGGAACCCACAAACTTGATTCTGTTTGTTTACTAAGACTGTTTTTTGCATTGTGCGACTCTCTCATACCACACAATACTGATCACATATCCAGCATCGCCCAGTTGAAAGCAAACAAAAAACCTTGCACTACTTCTACCTTTTACACCCTTTAAATAAATCGATTTGTAAGTAAAGGGTTACATAGGAAACATTCTGAGAGCCATTTAAACCTCTCCATATGTTTATTGCCACTTCCAGTGAGCCAAGGGCATACACATAGACTACACCTGCAGGGCTCTGTGGTCTGCTCTCAGCTAACCTAAGCAATTAAGTTTCAGAGTATTTAACAAAAAAACATCCCTTTCCCTCAGGCTGAGTCTTAAAAAGATGAAGAACAAGACAAAAGCATTGGTAATCAGCCTCATGGAAAAAACAACAACAACAAAAACACTCTGGTCATGGTACCTCTTAAAGCAGGGCTGGCCTAGCAGCTCCCTTTACCAAAGTTCTGGTTGCTAAAAGGGGCTCTTTTCCCAGCAAATACCAGATACTGCCTCTTTAATATTCAGAATTGGTAGTGACTGCTGCCAGCCCATAATCTTAGCTTGTTTCCAGCAAACTGCTAAAGTTACTTGTCAAATCTGTACGCAAAAAAATGTCTTCAAAGAGACTGGGGCTTAATTTCTGGAAGCCTAGCCAGAAGGAAGGTTGTTAGGGCTGCAATGAGCAAAGCTAGATTTCATTAAGCTATCACAAAGTTTACTCACCCTGAAAAACACTTGGCTATACATGAGGAATAAAATATATAAGGAATAAATAAGTGAGGAATACCTACGGGCGAGAGACTGAGAAGGCTGGAGCACAAGCAGCACAGAGAAAAAGCAAAATAGAAAAGCGAAGTTACTCCACCACAAAGCACAAATGAAACACAGTTTATCAGTTCTTAGTGGAGAGAGACCTCAATTCCATCACACTTTGAACAGGCAAAGCATACAAGCCAGTAAAATAATAATCTACTGGAACATTATTTTTATTAGCTTGATTGTCAGTACTTATCTTACTAAGACAAAAATCAACACTTCCTCCAACTCTTTCCCAACTGTTTATCTTTCAGAAGCAGTACTTCAGTGCATCAATTCAGCAGTTTATGAGCATACCTGCATCTGCTCTGGTTGTTCACCACATCAATTTTCTGAAACAAAATCATCTCCTTGTTCCCATTAATTGGTCATTACAACATGTTGATCCCAGCAGTTCATCATTTGTTATAATTTTGTCAATTAAAAAAAAACAACCTACCCTGGGAGATGATCTCTGCTGATGGTACACCACATCCCCTGCATTTGCTGTTATCTAAAACCTTCCTCTGCTATTTTAGAATCGCTTGATAAAGCTTCTTGCTAAATACTTTGAATGAAACCATCACATTCGCGATGTTCTACTGGCTGGTTAATTACACCATAATTCTAGCTTGGCACCTTTATCTTCCTTACTGGCACTTAATATCAAATTTAGAGTATCTTGCTGATCCCTTCTATAGAAAAGCTTATATTCAGAGGGGTCAGAGTTTCAAAATCCCACAGACCCATAAGGGAAGATAAATTTTCCCAAGTGCTCACTGAAAGCAAATATAGCACATGTCCCTATCAATTAAGCAGATGCTCACTTTTTTCTGAAGATGCACCTTTCCTCTAGGAATAGAAATATTTCACTTAAATTATAATATCCAGCAGCTCCCACTGTCTTCATGGTGAAAAGAGAGCTCTTTAGAAGCCTGCTTAGCTCGGAAGTGAAAGCTTAAACAAGCTGCTAGTTTGATTAAATATGAGAGTATTTTTAGAAATAATTCTTGAGTTAGAAAAGTTACTCCCATGCCCACTTGTGTGTGATAAATGCTAAAGAGTAAAACCTCTTCTGCTTCCTTCTACCATACAGAAAAGAACAGAAGAAATCAATGTTGTTTCACTGCAGATTTAACACACAGTATCTCGGTGACACTTACATTAGTGAGATTCAAACACAAAGAAGAGCAAAAGCTTCCCTAGTCTCTTGGGAAAGCGTACAACCTACTTCAAAAGGTCAACATAGATATATTGAGGAGGTAAGGAAATAGAATTTCAAAATATATTTCTACTTCTAAAATGGGAATTTCAATTCAAGACATTAGTGATCTCAGGGAAGATGCAAAAATTAGAGAATCAACAGCTAAACCATTTTAACCATTTTTTTAGCTGAATATAAAAACGGTCTCCAGTAGAACTGACAAAAATCATGATGAATCAGGTAGCTGAAAAAATCAATTGACATAACAGTGATGGGAATTAACAGAGAGTCACTACATTAACATGATTTGAGCAAGGCCTCAGCGCGAGGTCTTCATACTGAGATTGATTTTTCTGTTGTTGTTACTTGGGCTGGCTTCTGGAAGAAAAGCTCTAATTCAAACCCACTGCTGAATTTGAACTGTGTTTGGAATCTGTGGTGCACCATGCACAGTGCACTATTCAGTTATGGTTATTGCTGCTCTGGGTTTTGATATGCGACAAGTCCTGATGGTTGGGATTCCATCTCTCTCCAGCTTCTGCAGGGCACACAAACCTCCTGTCCTCTCAAGGCAGAGAGCTGGCGTTAACACTACTCTGAATTTGTTTATCTAAGCTAAGTTCAAAACCAGGAAGGAGGCAGCACATATGGTTTTGTTTTGGTATTTCTACCTGTTCTCTTACGCTTTGAGGGAAGGTTTTTAGAGCTTGGTTCTCCTAGAAGAACTTCTGCCTTAGGTCTCTGACAGAGAATGCATCTGTGTCAATTGCTGCAAGCAAATCTGCCCCTCTTTGCTAGAGAATACTTTATCCCTTCTCACCATACACATACAGATATCCAGAATACACCATTCCAAATGTACTCATAGCATCATATTTGCCAGATTTTCCCAATATGAGAGAAGATCCATAAGGGACCAATCATTTCTACTTCAGTTCGCTCTTCCCAGTGCTAGCACGTTTCTGAACTTTACTGGTTACTTCTTTTGTCAAAATATTTGGACTGGTTGCAAGTGAAACCCCTTGGTTTTACTCTGACGTCTGCCAAACATGGGTTTCTCCAGTGCTCCCTGAACACAGGGACCAAAAAGCGGGTATTGACAGGCTTGCTCCTCTGGCTAAAACCATCGGCAGTGACCTATCAGCCCTTTGCTAGGAAGTACATTTTAATATAGCTTCAGACTTCAACTACCAATCAGCCTTCCTTACCAATTCCAACAATTACCTGCCTCAGCAACATACTCTTAATAAAAAGCTGAAAGGATGACTAACAATGTTTTGGATATCTCCAGTTGCTGAAAGATAAAACTTGCCCTTAATCCTTCTGTGTAACACAACCGCACATTAGCAACCTGAAGTTACATAACACACTGCATTTCAATTCTTTTCACATCCTGGATCTGAAACTCCAGTTCACATTAAACAGCCTTTGATGGTTGATATCAACTTACGTTGAGCAAACGCTTGCATTTTAAGCTCAGAACCTGCCGTAGCGTTTGATGTGGCCATCAAACCAGAGCCCTCCCAATGCCCTTTCGTCCCCCAGCGCTGCTGAGCCATGAGATACTCAGTCCTGCGAATACCTGCTCCTGGCTTTGTGACAGGCACAGCCATATCACACCACCGCTGGACTTGGCGAGGGGGTGTGGAGGAGAAATAGGTGGTTTGCCCTGTATCCAAAGCAGAAGGTTGCTCTAGAGGAGTTTTAAAGCCAAATCACCCCTCTCAATGTCTCAGTACAGATTTCATCAGGTGGACTGAACTACCTGAAACACTGCTACCAAGGAACTCAAACGGAGTTCCCGTTTCTTGCCTTATGCTCTACTGCAAGACTCTTTCCCCTTGATAACTCAGTGGCTGCAGCAAGAGCTATCATCTGAGACAGCAAACTCAATTAACATCTTGCAGCGTAAAAACACACAGTACTAATGTGTCAGAACCCTGTCCCGCTCCTGACCACAGCAACTCCGTGGACACCTGCATCCAGATGAACAAATGTGATATTAAAGGAAGGAGATCTCATCTGCACTACAGCCTTCCAGATACACCATGCAAAGTTTTAAAAAAAATTTGAAGGAACAGACAATTTCCCATTTGGAATATTCATGAGCAAATTTCACCAGCAATAGAAAAGGAATTTATAACTACATCTGTGCCACTGAAAGGAATTTATTTTTCTTCCAAATTGCCCTTAAGGAAAATGTGACGAGGCTACTTATTACGGCAGTGCCTTGAATGTGTTTTTAGGTTGTATTAGAAACCTCTTTGCAGTGCTAGAAACCTACCTTGTTCTGCCAAACTGAATGATTGCCATATTACTACTAACTGCACATTAGAAGACAAATCCCAAATAAAAGCGTAAGCTCTAGAAGATGCAGTCTGCTTCGTGCTTATAAAGGCTGGTCAAAGTAATGCAGAACCGCTTCATGATAAGATTTAAATCTAAACTATGTTTTAAATGTAAATTACCTTATTAATAGGTATTAAATACTTCAAATGTCTTAATTTTAAGATAGCTTAGTTATTGCCTATTATGTTCTTGGTTTACACCTCCAGCTTTTTTTTTCCCCTCAGTAACATCCAGCAGTTAGAGGCCACCCTCCTTCGAGCAAGACACACTGGCAAAATATGAAAAAGCAATGCAAATCAAAAGCCAAGTGTTTACAGAGAAAACATTACATTGGAAAACAGTAATGTAGAAATATTTACTTTTCTGGGGAAATATCACATGGAAATGTCAGCATTACACAAAAAACTTCAGCTGCTTACATTTACCTTAAATGTGATTGCAACAGTCAGATGCTACATGAGATAGAGTAAAACCAATTTCTCTATGCTGGTCTGGTCAAGACATACTGAAAAAATGCTCACAACAGGTAAGAATTTATACCAAACAGAAAGAATACTGCTTACCACCACCATTTATCTGTTTCCTATGGAGTTTCAACGCAGACCATACTGCAAAAGCTTTCTGTGGAACACCACAGAACTGCAGTGCACCGAACGCAGGGGGATCTTAAGTCTTTCATATAAACTAAACCACGTACCTCTGCTGACTGGGAGCAGTAGAATTCCCACTTGAGAGATCCCTACAACCTCCTGAAGATTGTTAAGCACTACCTATACAGCAGAGCCTCTGCTAACAAAGCTTGACAAAAAACATTGTCACCTTCTCCAGTCCTTACTGTCTACAGCATGGTGATCTATAGCCTGAGAGAGGACAATTTTTAATAAATAAATAAAACCCCAACAAGTTTTGCTGGCATTACTACACTTCCTCCAAACACACAATAAAAGGATGAGTGCTCCCTTCTGCTGGTATAGCTGCCTCCACACCAGCAGCATCAGTGACTGAGTGCAGGTTTTTCATTTCCTGCGCCAATAAAACACACAGGTATCCCAGAAACACGTGGTTGCACAGAGCAAGTCTTACAGAAGGACACCTAGAGCAGATGCTAGAGAACAAGAAGGAAAACGTGGTTGCACAGAGCAAGTCTTACAGAAGGACACCTAGAGCAGATGCCAGAGAACAAGAAGGAAAACAGTTAAGGCACAGCTGCTGCCTCCTCCTCCAACGCTGACAGAGGGAAAAGCACCAACCTTCTTCGTGCCCCTTCCTGCTGTAGGATGTCAATGCCCAAATAGTCAAACCTCCTCTGGCACTTCAATGGCCTGGTGCTGCTCGCTCACCCCACAGACAAGGGAAATAACTGGTCAGCTCTCGCACAGCTCCTGCCTTTTTCTCTCCTTATGATTTGAAACTCAATACAGCTCAGCCTAAACCTCCATACAGTGCAGTCCATAAGCAGTCCATGACCTCTCAACCCTGATCATGATCTGAAGGAGCCCCAAGGGGCCGCAGTACTGATGTAGCAATACACAGTCTTGTTTCTCATTTCCATGTGGGAAAATAAGAGAAATTAATAGGAAAGGTATAAAAATGGGACCTGAGTCCAGGAAAAGGACACTCACTCTGACATCAAGCCATTACTCTGTCCCCTCTGAAACATACATATATAATGAATAACAATGTCTTAAGGAAACTATTGCTCAAACACAACAAGGTACTCTTTTTATCTTAAGCACATCGTACCTGCAATAATTTCATTTTAGCTCTAGACTTTTTATGTGACAAATGCCACCCAGGTAGAAGAGTAGTTATCACATAAAGTGTCTTGGAACATTATGACAATAAGATTAGAGTAAGTCAGTAGAAATAAAATCCTTCTGTAACTAAATATACTCTACCCATAAGGGAGGAGAGAGTGATACACAGGAATTCAAGAGACAGACTAACACGAATGCCACATTTCACGCATACCTCTGCAAAGCCATCACTTCACTACTTTTTAAAGCAATTTCTCTTGCAAACAAAAAATAGCTGGAGTAGCCTCTAATATGATGTTTAGTGCTTTTCATAACAGCCCAAAACCTGTCCCAAGACTGTCTAACACAAAGCAAACATAGCCCTTTAGCCCTTTTTAGCCACCTTTAGCCAAGAAAGAACTGTACAGCTGCCTAGGAAGGGAATTTCAAAAGAAAAAGTAAAACCAACAAAAAGTATCTTAGTAGAAACTATCAATCCCACACTATTCCTCTTGATTTAAAGCACCAGGGAAAACAATATAAACTCATCTCACCATTTAGGTTACAAAATGCATTTCTTCATAAAGCCTCCTCACAGTACCCCATGTTAGATCATACCTTTTTGTCTTTCCTTTTTTAATTTTTTTAAAAAAGCATTTGCTCTGTCCCTGGACCATAAAAACAGGCTTTCATTTTAATCTGCTTAACACACTGTGGGAAAGGGCTTCTAATTTCACAGCACTGAGATAAGACAAATAATTCATATAACACATCAGCACAACATCTATGGAGAAAGCATTTAGTCCGAGCTCACTGGAAATGATGGGGTGCTGAAGCAAAACCTGAGGCAACTGTTTGAGACCCCACCATGCACTAAAATACATTTTATTATGTCCCACAGTGAAGACAACATCACAGGATATATTAATATCGTCCAGAGGCAATAAGGCAGTAAATTCCCCTCCCCTCAACAGACACTGTAGCTTCCCCTACTACTCCAGTCCTTTTCTAAATGTGTTCTTTTGTTTTTTTCAGGCCATTCTCCAAATCAGTCATCTTTCCTTTGTGCCCTTTCATTACACTTCTTCCTTAAGTGCCACGTCTTTCTTTTACTGTTCATTACCCAAAACTACCCTGCTCCCCCTTTGGCTTCATTTACTTCCTTTCTGGGTTTGTTTTTACATTTTCTATTGCAGCCTTTCCAGAGCTGGGTTTGCTTCCAGTGTGCATTCTGCTGTGTGCAGAGAAAAGCAATGCAACAAAATATTTTCAGTATATTGGCACTAGTCCCTACCTAGCCACTTGTGATCATTTGCTCTCAAGTCTCTAAAGACATTTTGCTTTGAACCTCTGCTGAGGAAAAGAAAGGATACGTGGAAGAAATTCAGAGGAGACTTGCCAATTGCAGAGATCGGTGACAAGCCATTTCTACAGTCTCTAAACTGGGCTGAAAACAACAGGAAGGTGGACTTGGGAACGCCAGTCAGCCATTTCAGCACATGGCCAGAGCAGAGAAGCCCAGCACCAGGGCTAAATACAGCCTGCTACATCAAAGTTCCTGCCTCCCCCAAAGCCAAGCTGCTCTGTTGATCCCGGCTTCATCCAGAATACTTTGTCCTCGTTCCCTCCAAGGTGAATGTTGTATGGGGGAGCATTCTTTGGAGAACTGAAACCAAAGATTTTAGCAACAGAACTCCTTGAGCCTTTTCCTCAGCGATGCAAGCACTGCTGTGGAAAGCTAATGACTAGCTCAGATTTTGGAACAATTTTGCTGCCCTTTAAAAAAACCCATACATATATATATCTCCCCTTCTTTTGCATAGCCCTGGATATCACACTCCTAGTCACACTAGAACATCTCTGGGACACTGCTGACCTGGCATGGTAGTTTCAGTGGGGTATTTTGGTCAAAAAACCACATTAATTGCAACTTCTCACAAACTAGAGCCCAGAATCTCTAGAAAGAGGTGAAGCAATATAGTGTCATTTACCCAGAAAAACAAAAATAAGGCAGGGGAATTCAGTTATAGTCAAACCCTGCTAGAAGCAGCCAGAACAGATTTTGACAACTAGCCAAATCCGAAGAGACAAACACCAATAAGCCAGGTTGCTTCAACAGTCAGCTTTCCAGGTTTTCTGCAGGTAACTCCGACAATTTGTTCCCCTTTCCCTCCCTTCTTTTCTCCATCAGGAAACAGTAAAGACTTTTTGATATAAGCATAGTGCTAGGACTTCAGCAATTACAAAATAAAACTTCTACTGATCTTAAAATTTAATACACAGCGACATGTCAGTGCAACTTAGGTTCTGTACACAAGGAAATTCTCGCTCATCTCCTAGCAGCTGTTTTAAAGTAAGGATATAAATTCTTCTCCAGCAGCAGAGTCACAGTATGATCCTGCAAGTAAAATTATAGCAGAGTACCAATATACCTGCCCAAGTAATTACTACTACTTACCCAGCCTCACCTATGCTGGAAACAAGTTACCTTTTTATTGAACTCATTTTCAGTATATTAGACTTACATATTTTTCTTAAAAAATGTCACAGTGGAGCTCTTGATTACTAGCAGTCCCCTGCCTTTATCTTTACTACACATACAGCCCTAGCTCTGTACAGCAAAGTACTGTCACTGACATCAACAGCATCATTTGTGACGCTTAGTGTTAAACACACATACAAACCCTTGCAGGACCAAGTCTTCTGCCAGTAGAGTAGAACTCCTCTAATAGCCAAGGGTAGCTTTCACGCTGCTAACCTTAACCTAGCCTCTTCCAGATTCAGCTTCCTGACCTTCAGTTTTTAAAAATACACCTGATTTTAGCAGAAAATAATATACCTTTAGGAATAGTAATGGTAATGAAATCTGTGGACATGACTTATCTGCTGCTGTTTTTCAAAGGTCCTCCAAGATGTCAAGACTGGCTGGGCCATCCATAGATGGGCAAAAATGCTTAGAGACGGAAAATACACCACCACTAAGTATTTCTTCATCCATTCTTCTTCCAAGCATCAAGCCTGTGAAGAGTTGCTTTTGCTAACAGACTTGCTTTTACGTGTATTATCTCAGGAACAGTATGACTTAACTTCAGATGTTGACGGTTCAGACTGTATTTCACTAGAATTTTTTAAAGCCTCTGTGTAACCACCCAGGCAGTAAAGGACCCTTCCTAGCTTCTATGATGACAACACAAATTACTAACAAAACTGCTTTTGAAGCTTATACAAATGAAGTATGATGCAGGGAGAGAAGAGGTTTTTTACACGCCCTAGTTTCCTTTGAGATTGGTTTAATTTAATTTTATTTTTTAATATACACAGGATTTAGAAGATGCTTTATGATGACAGTTTTTTACTTCAAGTATTAACAGAAGCTGTATTTTAGTCTGACTTATGAAATTTTAAGACTTCTTTCAACAGAATAGTTTAACTAAGGGCAGAAATGTAAGGTTTAACAGACATAACATAGCACAGCCCTCTGACTGATTTACCTTTGGTAAAAATTTTGGTGAAGTCATCTATCAGTTCCTAGAAAGACATTTTTTTCCCCACTTCTACTTTTGAAGAGAAACTATGAGGGGAAATCCTGCTTCAAAGCATTCTTAGACTTAGGTGACCAGCAGAAAACAAGCCCCATAATCTGTATTTCACAAGCCTTGGCCTGGGTTTTATCCTTGACTGTATCTAACAGAACTTGCTTCAGTGCCGGAACAGTCAAGTCAAGCTCTACTGATACGTAATTTTAAGTCTCCTCCACGGAGTCTACAGTTTTGCACATATATGTATTTCAGAAGTGTATGGCATATACTTCTACATAGCTATGAAAAAAAGATCCTCTTCTGTGTGAGGAGTTGGCAACGCTATTGGATACATACTTGATAGCACTTATGCTAAACGGTCTACCTCTGTGTTTTGGTCTTCTTTTCATTTTGTATTCTTTCAGACATATTTTTGGAGCCAGCTGCAGCCTTCTTGGCCATATATTCACCATTCTTCACACAAATCAGCTCTTTGGACGAGCACACCCTTTTTAAGGATTTTTATGCAAAAAATAAAAGCAAGGAGGGTAGTGGGACCTCTCTTAAATCTCCTTCTAGGAGTTCCGGAGTTTTCATTTCCATTGCTGCTGTACATTAAACACTTTCAATCCATTTGAACATTTGCAGAACTAAAGCACGCAGACATATTGTCAATTAATGCTGTAAATATCCTACAGTCTGTACAAAATGAAGCATTTACAAAGAAAAGCAGCACCACAGTTTTTCACTCCGTGATCACTACACCTGCCTCATTAATCTCATGTACCCATGTGAGGTAAATACATAGTACAACTAGAAACTGAAAAAAAATCAATAAAACCTTTAAAAAGGTTTAATTTGATTCTACAAGGGAGGTTATCATAATCCAGCTCTGCTTTCTCACATTCTGCTAGCAATTTCTCTCAGCTCAGTTTCAACTGCTAACTTTGTTCTCCATCTCGCTATCTATCATGCTGTTATAATGCCAGCTCAAATGCTGTTTGTAACAGCACAGCAATTTCTCACAAGTTGCCAGCTTCATAGCGTGTTCCTTTAGAAGTGCATGGAAATTATTAGATTAAATTACAAATGAAAGACTCTGCAGTTGGTCATGATTACCAGAACATTTATGTACATTCACTTGATCATGAATTTTAACTCGTGTTCCTTTACATCCTTTAAAGATCTTCTGTTTATATTCTGTTTTGCTAGATTACATGGGAAGTAATTGAAGACAACTGGGAAAAAGCTATGTTTTTCCCCATACTCCCCAATATCCTCAAAAGCAAAGACAGTGACGACTCTCTCTCCCACTCCCTACTGGCTTAGTGACAACAGATCCCCCACAACTATTTTTAAAACCTCTGTTAATATGAGCACATTTCACATAGAGCAGTGCGACTCGCTATTTAAAGATCCCACCTGTACAGGAATCTGCTTTCCAAAGCAAGACCCGCAACATCCCAGTTGTCCCCCCCTGGCCTGTAAGATTTCACATACCAGCATGGGACCAAACAATTAATGCATCTTGAAATACCTGAAGAGAACATTGATCATACCACAACTGGTGATCACAATAGGATAAGCAGCAGGATCTTTGATTATCTCGCTGCTGGGGAGATCATTTTCAGGAAGATATTTCAAACCAATTTCTTGACCGCAGACAGCCACTGAAAACATCTAGTCATTTTCCACAGGAATAGAGCTGTTCGACCCAATTCCAATGCAGATAATTATATTATCTGTACCTAAAATCCCTCTGAGTGTTTCAATCAGGTATGGTATTCTTCACTTTCTGTTCTGATCTGCTTAGCACGGCTGAGCACCATTAAACAGCTGTCAGATTCCATACAAGAAGTGGCTGGATTTCAGTAATAAGGAAAATGGTTCCCGGTAGTGTTTAAAACACCTGGGGATCCTCCCAAATGAACGGCGCGATGAGGCTGGACTGTGAGATTAAACTGCTGCAGAATAAACCCCACAATTTCTTCAGAAAAGTATATGCCCTAAAACATTTAGTCTCTGAAGAGCTCAGTTGTTGCCGAGAATGAAACAAACCTAGATGAGACTTCAGATAAGAGCATGAAGAACCTTTACATTCAAGAAATTAGACAATTAACTCCTCATGACATACAGCCCAAGCTATTCTCCTGTTTCTATCAGCACAGACCATCTACAACAGATAGGCTGGAGTGCTAAACCGTGAGTCAGAGAACAGAGCTCAGTATGTTAGTTCAGTTATCACAAAATACAATACCAGCCTCTTCTTCGCTTTCAGTCCAAGGAGATTTTATAACCAACATTTAAAAAAGCAGGTGAACCAACCCATCATCAGCAGAGTTACACAGCAGAAAAGGCTTTCTAATCATCAGAACAGCAGAGCTATCAAAGAGCCTGCTATTATTACATGGGGGCCAAAAAAGCTAAGAACTGTTAAAATGAAGTTCGATCTGTTTATGACACGAATTGTGTAACATGGATCCAGTGACATTAGAGGATTTAGACTCTGCTCTGCAGGGCCTTCCTCTGCGTGTCTGTAAGAATCTGTGCAGGTAAGGAGCCATGGATGTCCTGTCTCAAGGAACTGAGATGACAGCAAGTCTTTGATGGCACAGGTGCCTATAGCTAAAAGGTCTAGGATGGACAGACAGCTGAGGACGTGACAATTGCCTCACAGAAGAGAAATGGAAGGCCCTACACTGAGTGTATTTTTTTGTTTTGACAGGTCATGGTAAACTATCCAGACCCAGCATCCCCCTTTCCCTTATACACCCGCAGACCCCCCCCCAGCCTCTGCTGCCTCCGGCTGTGGCCCCTGTGCTTCATGTTTAGAAACGAGGAAGTGTGGAGTCTGTGAACAGCCCTTCAGCTACACAGCACCCAGACTTGCCAGCACATTTAAATACTCCCCCAATTTTAATACTTGCTTTCTTTATTTACACCTGTTCCTACAACTGTGTCACTGAAAACACACTCTTACAACTATTTCAGCAGAGAATGGATCCCCTGTTCATGAATTAACTTCAAAAGCGATAGATACCACAGCAATTTGAAACTAGGTTGGGTTTTTTCCCATTCTCTTTTTCACTAGGATAGCTCTCAGATTTAATCCACTGAGATCAATTGAGTCATTCCAGATTTTCCCCAGCATGCTGTTTTGTAGCTTAAAAAACAAATACTAGAAGAAAAAAAAAACAACAAAATGGAAAAAAAAAAAAAAATCAGACAACCTCCCAAATCTGGAATTGCCGTTTCCATTCAAACGCAGTGCCATACCCAAATCTGAAATTGTCACACAGCCCGTTAATCTCCATTACAAAACATGTTCTTTATTTAGTAAAATTACAGCATTTGGTTGAATGATAACAGTATTTACATACTGGTTTATGAGCTCCTGAGATGTTTTCTCAAGCAAATAAAATAAGAGAATAGGTTATGGTTTATTGAAATAAGAGAACTGTATTGTTCCTAAGAGAACAACATACTGCTGCTATTATTGCTCCTATGCTACAAACGTTTAAAACAATGTTGTCCTTTAAAGGATTCATAGCACATATCATTTACCAAAACAGGACTAAATCAGTGGTGCATGCAGAATAGCCCTCAATGATGACAAAAGGCAACGCATAAGACTCTACAGAAAATATCCAAATTAATAAAATTCAAAGAGTCCTCCTGAAAGCAAAATACAAAATTTTGTAGCGTGAATATGCTCCGTGGAATAGTCTAAATCCAAAAATGGAGAAAATCTAGCAACAAAGGATTTTTCTAATGAAAGGGCCACCACAAACCCACTAATGTCACTATTAATGATGTCACATCCCTACGTGTGCAGAATCACCCAAATTAAAACAAAACACAAAAAGCGAGCCTTCCCCCCGCCCTCCCAAGTCTATCAGTAGAGAAAGGATCAGACTGAATAGATTACATGATAATAAATTCCAAAAGCTTCTGGAAAATAGCAAATAGTCTGGGTCCCTCAACAGCGAGAAAGCCAGAACAAGTACCAACAGAGCTACGGCTTCCTATTCTTGAATACAAAACATCATAAGAATATTTACATACAGCATCTTGTAATGATGTAAGAGCTGCTTTTACATTTCTGTCAGCAACACGTTCTCTCTTGATTGACTTACCACTGAGACCAACAGCTCAGTTCCAAAAAAACAGAGCTTTTTTTTTTTTTATCAGATTAAAAAGCTTTTTATATACTTGGCAGTTCTAATGAGACAATAGTTTTCTATTAAAACACAGTTTATTAAATGAAGAGTGTTTGTAAGGGGACCGGTAGGACATGAAGCCTGGGGGAACTCCACGGATGCCGAAGCCTGCGAAGGGAAAGGAATGGCACTTAACAGTCTCAGTTCATGGCCAGAGCTGGTGAGGGAAGCATTCCTTCAACTAACCATGGCAAACCACAAACCCTTGTTGTAGAACACACACAGACTGAAATGCAACCTGCTGGACAGTGACTCCTTTAGGAAAATCTTAACAATTTGTGCCAGCAGTAAAAATATCCTCCTGGGGGAAAACCAGGCTTTTTATCTATTTCCTGCTTTCTCCGTGTAGGGTGTCAATTGTCTAGCAATCAGTTTTGGTATCAGACTGCAGGTAGTTTTCTGAAACCCGTGAGTACACATGTATGTTCCTGTATACTAAATAAATTAGGTAACAATTCTCCATTTGAAAGGTGCTTTCTAGAACTCCCGAGTTTATGGTTTCAGTTAAGCGTTCTACACAGCAACACAAATAACACAACCTTAGCAAAATAAAAACTAAGTTATGTAAGGATCTGGCGCTCCAAACACGTATGTGTATCAAGGAACAGGGTATTTTGAAACTCTAGCATTATAATCACTAATGCTTCACTTCAGAATTTATTCCACAGGAAACTTTCCCCACTTCTTCATCAACAGCCCTTTCACCAATTTTATTTTCTTAATTCCCCACGTAAACTGGCTATTATAAACTCTGACATATCAAAACAGCTTTGCAGCAGGTGCAGCTATGAAAATAAAGGATGTGAAACTAGCATTTCTAGTGCTTTAAAGGGGTTGCTGTGTCAAACAATATGGATTTTGACAGTCAGTAAGGTGTGCATGTGTACGTATATGGAAGTATCTATGTATCTGTAGCAGTCCTCCAGGCAGACTGGGTACGAGTCCAGCTCTGCCAGTTTGCAACACATGGAAGAATCACAATCCAAACAGGTAAATTCTTGAACTCAATACACAGCTGAACATACAAGCTTATACTGTAGCCATTCTAAAAATAATTTCACCTATACTGCTCATACATCAAGGTCACACTGTTGCCATAAGAAAAAAAGGGCCATATATATCTATATCTAGATAGATAGATAGATATTTAAAAAAAAAAAAAAAAAAAAGGCACGAAATCAAAATCTATTTCAGTAGCTTTAAAAAGAAAAGCTACAAGTCTAGAGGGACACCTACCACCTAATCCATCAAGTCCTGCTTTCCAGGAGGCCAAAATGTTAATGTTGGCGTGTTTTCCTGCACAGTCCTGTATCTTCAGGTTTTAACTCTTAGGAAGGCATAATCAGCTGGTGCACCGCGTGTAGGTCAATTTATTTCAAATACGCTAATTTATGCAACATTAGCACATAATGCCAGCTCCAATTCTCTTACTGTTTGCACTCTAGGAGTAGACTTGGATTTTCTGCCAACTCCATTACATCATCCGAAAAAACCCAAACATTATTTTTTTTTTTCCCCAAATCCCTGCCACTCTTCTCCTCCTCCCTCTCCGCTCTCCCTTCCCAAGCCCTTCCAAACCGCACGCCAGCTCCTGCCGTAAGCTTTATTTCACTTTGAAGGCTGCAGAGCGGCGGTACGGGAGAGCTTTCGCTATTGTGTTGCGGGGGGATGCCTCCTCCATCACTGACCTTCGTGTTGTCGCTCAGGCTGTTACATAACCCGGTGCCTGCTTGCGTGCGGCGAGTGCGAGCCCGGGCGACTGTCGCCCTGTGCCTGCCTGTCCCCGACCCCCTCCCCTTCCCTCTCTAATCCCGGGGGAGGAGGGACATGTGGGTCAGCAGGTTAGCAGTACCAAAACCTAAACGATTCGGGACCGCGAAGAAGACACCCTCGCCACCGGAGCCGCCTGGCCTTCCCAGCCCCCTACTCCCTCCCCTTTTCGCATCCGTAGAGAAACGACAGCCGAGCGTTACATAATTTATGGGACCCCAAAGTTACCCCCTCCCCAAGCCCGCCGGCTCCCCGCCGCCGGCACAGCACCATCTGCCCGCGCCGCCGGAGCCCTCGGCCGAGGGGAGCCCCGGGGAGGAGGAGGAGGAGGAGGAGGAGGAAGGAGGGGGGGGGCGTTGTGTAACAGTCGCGAACTACGGCCGCTCCGCAAACATCCAGAGAACTCCCCGACAAATTAAGGAAATTTTCTCCAGTGTTTCTGATTAACCTCGTTACATAAGGCGCTTGCATTCCAAATCCACTCTCGCAAGCTCTAAATATACCCCGCGCAGCCAAAAGCTCCCTGCACACACGCCCGCGGCCACCCGGCCTCCTCCGGCCAAGCCCGCTCCTCCTCGCCTCGGCATCCGCCTAACTGCGCGCTCCCTGCTCGCAAATCGCCTCTAATTAAATGTTTCGGCGTGTGTCATCTCGATGGCTTTTACTGTACGCGGATTCCCTGAGTGGGAAGCTGCCTGGGAAGGGGGGGTGTGGCCAAAAGGGGAAAAATACTGTAAAACACAAGCCAACACATGATCAGCCATATTCCAACCTACAACCAAAAACCCCTCCGTC
>VZTM01032667.1:0-10521 GCA_013400555.1 Jacana jacana
AAGGTGAAAACAGTCTTGATTCAGTTAAGAATGACTTTATAAATAAATTTTAACATTAAATACTTATCTATTTGGAGATAATCGTATGCCTGAACACCACCAATTTTAATAGTGCTCAAGTACTTAAAAACATCTAAAAATCAAAACTAAACTTCATATAATGGAACAAATCAACATATAAAAATATTGTATCATTCAACACTGAAACAAAAGAAAACAATACCAATTCCTGTTTATTAGAGCACCATATACGTGGATAATTCAACTGGAAAACCATTCCATGTTCTAGCAAAACACTCTAAAGGAAAAAAGTCAGTCAGTCTGTTGCTAGTTAGCTTTGATACTCTGAGTTTTTGTTGAGGATAATTCAATCCATAGCATGCAACAATGAGAGTTTTAACCCTTATCTTTCCAAGTGCAGTCAAATAAGGTACTTCAAAAGAAGTTTTTGTCTGCAGTTAACACTGAACTCTGAAATATCTGAAGTTAAATAAATGAATTAATGTGAAGCTATATGTTACGAAGTTCAGTAAGTAAAGAATTCCCTTTTGGGTGAAAGAAGAATATAACTTTTTTATTAAAGCATACTTGATGTATTGTAGTGAAGCTTCAAATTCACTGGCTCTTCATTTTCACTGTCAATTACTCTCCTGCTTTACGTGGGAAAAATCAAGAAAATGACATTCTCTTGAGCTAGGTAAATTTTTACTTCCAAGTAAAAATTTGAGAAAGACTAAGGGTCAAATTGAGGATGTCCGTTTTCCTACAGCACATGACATGGCAGTGCAAAAGGTTGAGGAGTAACAGGGAGCATTATAGCATATGGATAGGCCACACAATGAATGAGAAAAGTAGGTACCTAAAGTAACACTTCCAAACTCACCACAAGTTTGGATTCTCACTAGCAAGTTTTATAAACAAACAAAGATTATGCAGAAATTTTGTTTCTTCCAGTGTGGCATTTTCTCCCCCACTAAAACCAGTCCTAACTTCAGCAATGCAGGCCTAAGCTTCACAAGCAAACAGCATATTGGAAAATCCACCCAGTTCAGAATGGAACTCAATCCACACAACGAATGAAGAGAGATTCTGCATCATTGTTTGATTAGTATATGGCAGAGAAAAACAAAAACAGTGCCAAAATCACTCCCTTACACATTAAGGCAAAAATAACATGAACAGAATTTAAGAATATATCCATAGGTATTAATGAGTGTCCCAAATTAATCAAAATTAAACCGGGGGATAAGATTTTCATTATGTTTACCCCTTCCTGGAACTATATAGGGAATAGTTTTCTAATGCAATGAAGTGAGCTTGTATTACAGACAAATTACTAAGTAGACATGGATTTCTATGCCTATGCAACAAAAGTGGCAACAGTAGCAGTGGTATTTTAGGAGATAATAATCAAACCTTACCATACATAAAATTCTCAGGGCATTGTTTCAAATTGCCTAGATCCAGACATGTCACTATTTAGAAAACTAAAACATCAGTCCACTTTTAAAAGAGTGAGACAAACACTTGCCAGCTCTCCTTCAAGTAATACAATGAAAGCTATTTTTGACCCTGCATTACCCCGATTACCACACAATGAACAACGTACCATTCTGCTACTGGTTTGGCAATGCTGTCAAAAACCACATCTTGTTTTGCCTCTTGATCAAAAATTTTCTGAAATCTGAAAATATTAAGCAAATAATAATTGCTCAGAATTTTAAAACACTACTTGATTCATATATTTGTTTTGTGTTTGTAATAGTCAATGTTTACATCATTAGGCTTACATAACTTAGTACAATGTTTTCCCTGTAGTCTTAACCACAGCATGTTGTTGTGCTATTGTACATAAATAGGCTGTACACAGTGCTGCTTTGAAAAGATCTGTACAATTAAATCCTCTGATAAAATGATGTGGCTTGAAAAAAAAAAAAAATGAACCACATTCCAAATCTATCAAGAGAATCAGTGTTTGTAACTGGCACCACACTGAAACCTGGATAAATAGATTACACTATAACCAAATACAACATCCCACCAGACACACTTTTTTTTAATTTATTTTTTTAAGTACTTCCTTTATTCTGCTGCATAGTTAC
Organism: Jacana jacana; assembly: GCA_013400555.1. Lineage (NCBI taxonomy): Eukaryota > Metazoa > Chordata > Aves > Charadriiformes > Jacanidae > Jacana > Jacana jacana. Next base: position 2,103 of record VZTM01032667.1, read on the forward strand.
CATAAGTCACAAGGAGATAATTAATTCACTCCAAGTCTTTTCATCTCCTGTATAAAATACCTGCAGTTGACTTACAGAATCAAAGAATACTTCAGGTTTGAAAGGATCATCTGTTCCAATCACCCTGCTCAAAGGATGGTCTGCCAGAGCAGGGGTCTGTAGAGTCAGGTTTTGAGAATCTTCATGCACAGAGGCTCCAGAACCTCTCTGGTCAATATTTGATCAGAACCCAGTAAAAGTGGTTTTGTGATAATTGCTGTATCTCAATTTGTGCCTGTTAACTTTTGTTCTGTCTCTGGTCACCACTGAGAAGCATTTGGTCTCATCTTCTTTAATCTCTCCCTCCCCATCAGTTATTTACGCACATTGATAAGATCTTTTTGAGCTTTCTCTTCTCCAGGATAAAACAGACCCAGGTCGCTTGACCTCTCCTCACATCAGATGCCCCGGTCCCTTAATTATTTTTGTGTCCCTTTGCTGAAGCCCAAAACTGGACACAGAATTTTGGATGTGATCTCACTGGTGACTAGAAGAGAAGGATCAACTCCCTGGACCTGCTGCCTAATGCAGCCCAGGGGCTGTTGGCATTCTTTGCTGCAAATGGTGTAGAGCTGACTTCTGTTGAACTTTCTGTCTACTAGGACTCCATGTCCTTTTCTGCAAACCTGCTTTCAGTCATCCCTGAGCCTGTCCTGGTTATTTATCACCAGGAGCAGGACAGTATTTGGTTTTATTGAAATTAAGATTCCTATTGGCCCATTTCTCCAGCCTCTTGAGGTTCATCTTAACAGCAGTACAACTATCTGGTGCATCAATCAACATTCCCAGTTTCATACTGTCTATGTACTTGCTGAAGCTTTACTCTGTCCTCTAACCCAGGTCATTAATGCCAAAGAATATTGGATCACAGTTACACCAGTATTGACTGGTTTCCAGCTGGACTTGGTCCCCCTGATGACAACCCTCTGAGTCCAGCAGCTCAGCTCATTTTCATCACTCCCCACTACGCACTTATCTAGGCTTTCCTCATGCCATTTCTCAAACAGCCTTCCTGGGTCACCCAACCCTGCTCCCACCTCTTGCATACTTCCTTTTCATGTTTGCATTTAGTTAGGAGCTACCTGGTCATCCACACAGCTCTCCTGCTGTCTTTTTGCCCTTCCTGCTCATCAGGATAGACTGTTCTTGAGCTTGGAGGTGATCCCTGAAAATCAGCTGGCTCTCCTAGACTTCTCTCCAGGGCTGTAACTCAAGGGATTCTTTCAAGCAGGTTCTTGAAAGTTTGCTCTCAAGTCCAGGATCGCGATCCTGCTTTTTGCCTTCCTCCCTTCTCTCAAGATACTGAAATTCTCAATCTTATGGCCACTGCAGCCATGGCTACCCCCAGGTTTCACATTCCCGATCAGTTCTTCCATGTTTGCAAATACAACGTACAGCAGACTTCTCTCATAAGCTCTTTAACCATATATTGAAAACTTGTCATTAATAACATTCCAGAAACCTCCTGGGCTGCTTGTACCCTACTGTGTCGCCCCTCATATCTGAAACTGGATACCCATATAGAATTTCACAGGGTATATAGAAAGGCATAACAGATACCAGGTATATAGAGAGGCAACATGGACTGCAAGGTATTATGCAATGCATATAACATCAGAGACAAATGCAAAACACAAAGTAAAGAGACGTACTCTTTATCCTGCTAACCCTTAATCCATCAATTCCAACTATTGTGTTTGCTTCCTACACAAGAAAGTAAGAACGAAGGAGAATAACGTTTGATGTAATCAGGACAGAAAGACTGCATGAAAGTATGAGTTTTATGATAGAAAAAGAAATGCTTACTCCACGATTAGTTTTTTGCATTGTCTTAAGGATATTAAGACATGGTGTTTCTCAAACTCTATTTCTACAGACTTGTTAATAAATTATAAGGTCAGGAAAAAAATATCAGCATTCATTACAGCTGGCTTGGGCATCTGCAAGCTGAGGCAGTTTTGCATATTAACCTAGTCAGAGAGGGCAGCTCCTCTCTTCCCATGCAGAACAGTTTTCCTTAGCTGATGTACAATGACATCAGTCTGAGCTGCAGACGTTTATCTGGGGCTCTCTCTTTTAGTAGCATAGAGCAACAAATGTACTTGATTTGGTATTATAAAAAATAAAGAATATTCAACTTGGAAAAAAAACCAAATCAACCTAGTCAGGTGGCTACATCTAGCTTTCTTTTTCTTCAAAATTGCAAAATATAGCCTCCAAGTTCTCTGTTGAAAAGCTAAAAATATTTTATTGATATTCCTGGTACTTATTTTTAGTTTCTAAAAAATATTTACATTCTACATCTATGATTTTGTTTCTTTGAACAACCTCTGTTTTTCTTTATTGTGTTTTGGTTATTTCTGAAACACAGTTTCTAAACAGTGTTTTACATCAATACATCTTTACCCAGCCTATGTCAACTTATTAGATCACAAGAGAATACACAGTCCTACATTCAATTTTCATACATAAATTCAAAGCAAGCTGTAAAAGCAGAAGAACTGATAAATGAAGATGCAATCTTTGAGATGAGACTTAGAAATGTAGAATGACTTGCAATGCACAGACAAAAATCCCACAACTTTATCAAATGCTATGAAACTCATTGAGGTACAGAACATAATGTAGTGGAGTATTTCTCTTGTTAATGGAGTTGCATATAAAAATTAACAGATTTACACCAAAGCTTGATTTTAAGAATAGACTTTTCTAAGTTTAATAAACCTGTATCACTACACAGTGACATCAAGCACAAAAGACAGAAGATACAAAGACAAGGCTTTTACTTACTTGAACCTGTAGCTCTCTCGTTTATTATTGACGAACCCATCTGCTAAATCACGTGGCACAATGATCTCCAGACTGGACAGAGGCTTCTCATCGTCATCAACTGAATAAATCTAATAAGCACGGTTAAGAATTAACAAAATAATTTTAGCAATAGAACAGCATAGCCCTTAGGTATAAGTCCTGTAACAGCTGTAAGCTTAGCACCTGTAACTGCCTGAAGGAAGACTTCAAGCAAATTTCAGAATTGCATTGTGTACTGTGGCTAATCAGTATACCAAAACAAAGAAAACCAGACTAGTTCTGCCTACTTCAAAAGCGCTTAATACACAAGCAGATCCTCTTTCAGCTATTATACAATAAAACAAGTACATACAAACACTATTGTCACCATATACATACTGTAATAAGTTTTGAAGCAGAAACATAGTCTCTTTGACATAGTTTGTTTACTAAACAGCTTTAATATCTGAGCTGTTATAAAAAACAAAGCACAGCCCCCTCCAAAACACCTGGAAGAATGTATTAGGGAAGGCTACAACAGAATACATAAAGCTCGTTTAAAATGAGAGGACAATGAAGGAGACCTAAATGCACGATTTCTGAGGAACGCTTTCATTACCTTTATTATCCTTTGCATGGACAGCTAAAGCCTGGGAGCTACGTGTTCCCCACCAATGTTCAGAACACTGCTGAAGTGCAGAAACCCAGTGACCAGTGTCAAATGTTTTTCCTGGGGAGCCTGTCTCTAACAACCGGGCGGGAAAGAAGTTTTTCACCCCCTTCTCCTATAATTACAGTCAAAGCTCCCGTACTTCATGGCTTTACTAACTTCTTAAGGCTCCCGGAGAACAGCACAGGGTTGGTGGCTTCCTGCTCCACATCCCACCATATACAAACCCCTCAGCCCTCGCACGGCGGCCGGGCCTCTTGCCGAGGAAGGCAACTGCCACCGCCACCCTCTCCCCTCCCGCCTTGGGGCGGCTCTGCCGCACGCAGCCCCACACTGGACGACGCCCTTCGCCTGGCCCCAGCCGCCCCCCGGCAGCAGAGCAGCTCACTCCCCGTCCTACCCCCGCCTGCTGCCGCCGGCCCAGCGGCTTCACCCGCGCGTACACCCGGATAGTTTCCTTCACCATCGCCATGCGCCGCCGCCCCCTTAGCAACGGTAACGCTACCCAGCCTGCACCGCCGCGGGAGGTAAGCGGCGGCCGCCGGGCACTGCGAGGGGGGGTCCACTTCTTGTCTAGGCGCCTGACGCCTACGGAGGCTGCTCATACCCCTCAGAGGGCTTTTGGCAGGGTGCCTCTTTGCTCCCTGACAGGATTTGGTGGAGAAGGGAGCAACCGGGCTCCATCTGCGAGGAGTGTCTGCCTGCCTGCGTGGCCGTTAATGGTAATTCCCCAGCAGCTGCTTTCGCTGAAGCTGGGGTGTCATCCCTGGGGAAAAAACAGAGAGCTTGGAAACACTGCCCAGCCAGGAGTTTTTATCACCAGTGAATGGCTCCTTTGGCACACAAGCATTTCCCCAGCAGATCTCTGGGGCCGAAGGTTCCCTGTGTGGCCCTCCTCCAGCTGAAACCACCCTCGTCAAGCCACTTTATCCAACACAGGTGTGTGTTGTTAACCAGCTGAAACCACCCTCGTCAAAAGACTTTATCCAACACAACTGTCTGTTGTTAACCAGTTGAAACATCAGGGTTTTTTCTTTTTTTAATTCTACTATAAAAAATGGTTCTGAAAAAAAAAAAAAAAGACAAAGTAGTAGTGAGAAATACGTGGCCATTGTCTCGTTACCAGAGCTAAACTCATTCAGAAGTAGGAACCTGTTATTCTGTGAAATGGTTAGCAAAGAGTCACACAAACACCATGCTGGTATTTTGGGCTTAGTTTTGGTGGGGCAGAGTGGTAAAGATCAGATTACAGCGATTACAAGCCCACTAATTTAAATTAAGTGGAAAATCAGGGACTCGATTGCAGAGGAGGATAGAAATTTCTTTAAGTCAGATATGGTAAAAGTATGTTGGACTTGTGTTCCAAATAAGAAAAACAGTAGGGGAAAGGTTTCCTGTCCCAACTGAACAAATAATTATCTCAGAAAGCACATAAGTGGGGAGCCTTCAGGGAATTAAATGGAAAAGAACTAATCACCAAGAAAAATCGAGTGCAAAAGTCAAAAGGGTAGAAATGAATACAAATGGAAAGTATTACTTGGTGATTAAATAGAGAGTGAAGGAAAACCAGGACATTGGAATGGGATAGCGGAATAAATACTATCTTCTCAGCATTGCTACAAGACTGCAAAAAAAAATAAATTGTCCCTTGTCAGTAGGGATGGGGATGCTGAAGGTGATGTTAGAGGTAGAAGTAGCTGACCGGAAGGAGGTGTGAGAAGGAAAGCAACTGCAGCCAAGAGGGAAGCAGAACCCACAGGATTCAATGAATTTAGACTGGGAGAAGGGGATTTGAGAGGGAAGAACTGATAAATTCAGTCCTATAATTCTGAAAGAGATGTTTAATTGAAAATTCAGGAATTATGTTTGTTGGTTTGTTTTGTTTTGTATTGGTTTTGTACTGAAACAGATATAGGAGAGTACAGTATGCTTGGAAAAGAGCAGGTGTAATAGCAGTGGTATCTAACAGCGTAGCTGAATTGTGAATTAACTGGGTAGAAGACACATTGAAAGACTGCAGTTAGCTGTGTGGAAAGCCATGCTGTGTCTGCTGGTGTTCAGTAGCTGAAATACAAAGTTGAGTGAATGAGACTATATTGGTTTTGGGAAAAAGTCTGATCTGCAAAGGGTTCAGGTGACCTTCTTTAACACGAAGTCTGACCTGTAAACTCTGAACCAGTGGCAGGGTGGAGAGATAACCAGGTGGATTTGCATAGGACTAGTCTAACTATGATATGGCCTGCACCGAGAAGCCAGTGAGCTGTCTGAGACTCAAGCTGGTTCCAGCATAAAAGCACAGACTGAATTTCTGAAAGGGGAGAAGAAATCCTAGGCCACCTGTAGAATGGTCACTTGTGTAACAAGAGAATAACAAAGATAACAAAAAGGACTCACAATTATCTTCTAAATTACCCATTCAACAGCTGTCCTTGCAGAAATGCTAGAGTGCTTCTGTGTTGTGCTCCTTCAAGAATGCCTTGTTAGCTCAGGGACACACAGCTCAGAATTAGTTCTCTTCAAGCTTATTGGTCCTTTGTGAAAACAAAAGCTACATCATTAATGTGAGCATCAAAATTATCCAGTAAAAACTGGATTTAAAAAATAATGAAAATTATTTACTGAAGTATGTAGTATGCTGACTGCAGAAGTTTAGAGATCAGTGGAAGTATAATAAGATGGGTGAGAACCTAGTTAAAGCTGATCTATTATAGTTAAGGAAAAAGGCATTCTTGGGGTATATGGAAATGATTCTTAGACTTTTGAGAGGATACAGATCTTATGTAATATTTAAATTAATAACTTTGTGCCAAAAATGGGACTGTATTAATTAAACTCTGATGACATGGCTGAGAGTCATATGTACTGAGGAGGATCAAGATATCTAGAAGATGAATGACTGTGAGGATTAGAGAAATAGATATAGATGTAATGTAGTACATTGTACATAGTCCATGTACAATGGAGTACATGTAGTACATGTAGTACATGTAGTACATGTAGTACATAGTCCATGAAATGTAGTGCCAGTTGCAAAATCTTGCAATTTTGTGGAGGATTGTGGACTGGTGACAACACATTCTGCTACAGTCTGGAATCCGTTCAACTAGAAGCGTCAGAAGATTTTCTGGTTTTGGAAGTCCAGATGACAGCTGCCAGTGAAAAAAGGTAGCTGTGGTTCTTCCATGAATTGGGAATGTGTCCTACAAAAGAAACGAAGCATTCACACTATTGTACAGGGTCCTGGTGAAAACCTCCAGCATGCTTATTTTGTGGATTTATGGTCAGTTCTTTTTATTTCTTCAAGGTTTTGAATATAAGTATTACTAGGATGATTAGGCTAATGGAGAATTTGCTGTAAGAGAACACACCAGATTTATTAGCAAAGGCTAAATATGAGAGGCTCTATGCAGGTACTTAAGTACACTATGGGGAATTGATGTGAAAGTNGGACTTGTGTTCCAAATAAGAAAAACAGTAGGGGAAAGGTTTCCTGTCCCAACTGAACAAATAATTATCTCAGAAAGCACATAAGTGGGGAGCCTTCAGGGAATTAAATGGAAAAGAACTAATCACCAAGAAAAATCGAGTGCAAAAGTCAAAAGGGTAGAAATGAATACAAATGGAAAGTATTACTTGGTGATTAAATAGAGAGTGAAGGAAAACCAGGACATTGGAATGGGATAGCGGAATAAATACTATCTTCTCAGCATTGCTACAAGACTGCAAAAAAAAATAAATTGTCCCTTGTCAGTAGGGATGGGGATGCTGAAGGTGATGTTAGAGGTAGAAGTAGCTGACCGGAAGGAGGTGTGAGAAGGAAAGCAACTGCAGCCAAGAGGGAAGCAGAACCCACAGGATTCAATGAATTTAGACTGGGAGAAGGGGATTTGAGAGGGAAGAACTGATAAATTCAGTCCTATAATTCTGAAAGAGATGTTTAATTGAAAATTCAGGAATTATGTTTGTTGGTTTGTTTTGTTTTGTATTGGTTTTGTACTGAAACAGATATAGGAGAGTACAGTATGCTTGGAAAAGAGCAGGTGTAATAGCAGTGGTATCTAACAGCGTAGCTGAATTGTGAATTAACTGGGTAGAAGACACATTGAAAGACTGCAGTTAGCTGTGTGGAAAGCCATGCTGTGTCTGCTGGTGTTCAGTAGCTGAAATACAAAGTTGAGTGAATGAGACTATATTGGTTTTGGGAAAAAGTCTGATCTGCAAAGGGTTCAGGTGACCTTCTTTAACACGAAGTCTGACCTGTAAACTCTGAACCAGTGGCAGGGTGGAGAGATAACCAGGTGGATTTGCATAGGACTAGTCTAACTATGATATGGCCTGCACCGAGAAGCCAGTGAGCTGTCTGAGACTCAAGCTGGTTCCAGCATAAAAGCACAGACTGAATTTCTGAAAGGGGAGAAGAAATCCTAGGCCACCTGTAGAATGGTCACTTGTGTAACAAGAGAATAACAAAGATAACAAAAAGGACTCACAATTATCTTCTAAATTACCCATTCAACAGCTGTCCTTGCAGAAATGCTAGAGTGCTTCTGTGTTGTGCTCCTTCAAGAATGCCTTGTTAGCTCAGGGACACACAGCTCAGAATTAGTTCTCTTCAAGCTTATTGGTCCTTTGTGAAAACAAAAGCTACATCATTAATGTGAGCATCAAAATTATCCAGTAAAAACTGGATTTAAAAAATAATGAAAATTATTTACTGAAGTATGTAGTATGCTGACTGCAGAAGTTTAGAGATCAGTGGAAGTATAATAAGATGGGTGAGAACCTAGTTAAAGCTGATCTATTATAGTTAAGGAAAAAGGCATTCTTGGGGTATATGGAAATGATTCTTAGACTTTTGAGAGGATACAGATCTTATGTAATATTTAAATTAATAACTTTGTGCCAAAAATGGGACTGTAT
>VZTM01032675.1:290-24969 GCA_013400555.1 Jacana jacana
AGGCTAGGAGCCTTCTGACTGAGGGGACAAGCAGATGGTTTCCTTGAAGGCTCAATGGCTCATCAAACATCAGTCAGTGAAGATACGTGGCCATTGGCCAATAATCTCCCACCCACAATCTAAATCCTTAATTCCCAGTCCAAAAGAAAGTTATTTCAAACCAACCCCATAAAAGAATGGCTTAAATATATTAAGCTTTTATGACTGTTCGAGTGAATTCAGCACCTAGGGCTCCAGCTCCATATGAAATCCCCACCAAAGAAAATTCCTCTTATACTGGAATACAAGAAATAATAATAGAGATCAGAATTCACCGTTTTGTATCCAGCTCCAAAAATGAACTTGCTAGGTTAAAGGAATTTGAGCTGGACTGTCACACTGGAGCCAGTGATGTGCTTAACAGATGCCTGTTTGGGTTCAGTGCTGCAGAAGCATACAGTGCCAGAAGAAGGATTAAGAAGTCACCAGGCTGTTACAATGGAGGAGTAATTACTTGTAAGCCTTAACTTTTGTTCTTGGCTAATACTGGGTTTGTTTGATGGTTCCTAATCTTTTCCATGCTGAACCTCACCTCTGGACAAGTTGTGACTTTTGTTTGAAAATACAGAATGGTAAAGCACTTACTGCCTACTTGTAAGTCAGACCTGCTGTAATCAGAATTCATCTTCAGTGCAGAAACCATGTTTCTGCATTTCCTTTCTCACCCTTGCTTGTATTCTTGGTTTCCATTTCAGTTTGTAAAAGCTCATGAAATGGGAGTTTCACTTAATTTGAACCCACTTGGAATTTCAACAAGCAGCTTTCTTTAAGGATCAGGGCACTTAGATGAAGCATCTAAGGTTTTCTCAGGATATTTGCACCCTTTAGCCAAACTGTGGAAGTTCCAGTTCTATGATCTGAGTAGGTTATATTCGTATAACCATGCTGATAGTGCTCCTGCCACGAAGACCCAGTTCCATTTTACTGATGCACTTTTGTCCACATAAATAGCTGAACTGGCAGTAAAATATTGCTCCTGCAATAGTCACTGTCATAAGGGTAAAATACTTAAATTTACACCTTTCTTTAACATGAGCCTCTGGAAATGTGTTTCAGTGATTGAGCAGAAAAAAGTTTAAAATGGAGAAAACTGTTCCACAACACCTGAAAGCACCCATAGACATAGCTGCTGCTTTCTTTTTTTTCCTAACAGGCAGTTTCTCTATTTTTCAAGTAGACATCATTAAGCATAAGATTACGTTTACTTAAAATAATAACTTGTGATATGAAACTCAGGAAAGTCTTGGCATCTTGTATAAATATATTCTCTGATAAATTAAAGAACTCCGTAACTGAGCTGATCAAGCATACAAAAATGTTCTCTGGAAACATTGGTAATTAATTATACCAGGACATGAAGGTTACTGGGTAGAGATTAAAAGTATAGAACAGATCCCTTAAATGATGATCTGTAGTTGCTGATGCATGTGGTTGAGATTCTAAAATAAAATGGACAATTTTAACGACCAATTTTATCAGTAAAAAGCTTAAAGTGTGTTAATGAATTGTCTAAAGTACAGCCATCACTACAGAAATATAGCACTCCGTTATGTACAGTACAAAAGTGGGTTGAAGTCTTTAGACTACAATAAAAAAGCAAAGCTTTTTCTTCTTTTTGCTGTCAGTCTGACCACATAGATCTTGCTATTCGTCTTCAGCTCATTAAAGTGGAAGTTGCATGGCTGTTTTGCTTAGTATTGGGCCAGGTCCTACATACCTCATCCACTGCCTGAAAAATGAGATCACTGTCTGTCCGAGGATAAGCGTGCTACAACAAAAGTCCTCGGAACTGCAGGAAAAGAGCTGTTAAGTTTCAAGCATAGATCCTCTATTGAAAATGGATAACTTCACTTTTCTCTGCAGCCTGCTGAGTTCCTTTCTGGTTTTTGCAGATTTAGCAAAGCCAACGGTATTCCCTCTGCAGCAATAGTGCCAAATCTAGAGTATCTTCAATCATGGAAATGCTTCAGCAAAATGTACCTACGTGCTTAAGTCAATTAGTGCTTACATTCAAGGAAGTGCTTATGTGCTTTCTTTAATTAGAGCTTGCTGCCCTGTAATATTACAAGACTCTTGGTCTGAAACAAGAGGATGCCTAATAAAGGAATTCTAATGATTCAAACTAACCAGCAAGAAGCTGACTTCTTGTGTAGCAAACTAAGTTGATTTAAAAGAACGGTGCTATCTGTCATGGAAATGTCCAAATCTCAGGAGGCTTATCCAGGGCATGTGAAGGGACCTAGGAAAGTGAGATCCAACTGCTTCTGCTTCAGTAAACCAGGTTCCTGTTCTGCTCCTGGGCCAGAAGAAATATTTATGCTTTACTGTTTTCTTGAGAGGTCTATAGTCTAAAGTGGATTTTCTTTGCATTCCTTATTTCAGCCCTAAAGAGCGTAGGTATGTAACCCTAACGAGTATTTTGATTCAGCCAGGGGGAAATCAATCAGCTGGGGAGATGGCATTTGTATATTCCTTTCTAGCAGAATTAAAATGTACGCCAAGCATTGGAGACTGATAGGATTGTAACAGTGGGTTAAAATGCTGCTATATTTTAAATACGAGTCATTTTGGCAGAGCAGGTGCAGTGCGGTAATTCACAACGTGCTGGTGTTTTCATTGCCTTTTACCTTTTGCTTTTTCTCTTTTTGCCTTCTGATTTTTTTTTCATTTTCATTTTTGTCTGGTCATGGCAGTTTACGCATTTATGAGAACTAATTCTACCATCCAGTGGTGGTGCATGAATTAAACATGAGTGAACACATCTTAATTCCTTATTTCAAATTTATGGCTGCCATCCTTTGAAAGCTCTGATTTCCCTCTCCTCCATGTTTGTTTCTTTCCGTTTTTCTAAATTGCCTAACACCTGCCTTCAAAGCTGTTCACTTTCCCAGCCCTGAGTAGCACGATGTGCACACTCAACAGGGTTGTAGAGAAGTTGTCTGTCAGCGATAGTCATTTGGTGTAATGACAGGTATTGATTATTTATTACTTGAAAACATTTAGTTAAATTTGACTGCATAATTAACATGCTAGCAGCCAGCCATACTAGAAGGGCAGCGAATCTATTGCAAAAATCCTCAAGCTGCAGACCTTTGTGAGAAACCTGATAAAAGAGTCTGTCTCTGTGTAGGGGGTTTTAGAGATCTTTAGGTATTCCCAAGTTTCAGGTTTGCAGAAATGCAGAATCTGTGCATTATACATTGCCCTTACGGTTGCCTTTTTAAAGAGAATTTACACAGAATCTTAAATTCTGACTCTGGTGGGATTCCCCAAAGACACTGGAACTGACAGAGTTCTGAGTGCAAGGTCTGTTTTTAAATACTAAAGACAGTCTAGCACTAGATGCATCGTCATTCCTTTACCTTCTGTGCCTGTAGTCAATCTCTTCTGATTGTTGTGAGTAGCATTATGTAATCCACGTGTATTTTAACTGATATCTGGTGATGTTTACCCTAATTTGGTAATCATTTTTGTCTTTCAACAATATATGTTGTTAAACTTTATCATAGAAAAGTAATGTTTAGGTCAAAAGCAGTCTGATATTCAACTGAACCTTAAAATTGACCAGTATGCACTAATTTGTCTGTGTGCATCCTTGTTTATTAGCACTTATTAAAACAGTTCTAGCCTGTGACGTGTCTGTGTCTTTAAATAACTGAGAAATCTGAGTCCTGTCGATACTAAACTATAGAGGTGTAGACCACAGGGCTAGAAATACTAATATGAGAGCAAAGTTTCTGATGGAGGAAGAGAGTGAAATGAGGTGCGTGTGTCTTAGAAAAGCAATTTCTGTCTTTGGCTGCAGAACAGAAACTGCCTTTGATCTCGTGGCCAGCGTTCCTGCAGGGGCAGTGATTAGCAGCCCTCTGGGGGCTGTGGTTCAGTGGACCATTCCAAAGTACTGAATACCTTATGTGTGCTGTAACTGAACAGAAAGATTGGAAAGACACGAGGGAAGTTTCTAAGTGGATGGAAAGTTTAGAAGGGGGTGGTATGACCAGGGAAAGAGTGGGGAAGGTGAACAGGTAGGGTTGTTTAAAAGGCACCCTGTTTATTTATGGAGTTGCTTGTGGAAGTCTTTGACTTTGTTGTGAAATCTCTGAATTTTTATTAGCGAAGTGAGACATTGCATAGGAGTGACAAGTAACCTATTTATTACTTACCCAGGTGATAGTCAAAGTGTTCAGTGAGTACTTGATGTGTTTGCCCTGCATTGGCAAAGCACTGCTGCGGTTCAGTTGAGCCATATAAAGTGGCTACTGGAACAAACACTGCTTCTACTCTGTGAACCTTCCTCTTCCTGCTCCCTCAGGGAGTATGAATAATTGATTGGTCTTCATACAACCCTTTGTACATCACCTGTGTATGTTTGTGTGCATGTGTGACAAAGTGTTTATTATAGATAAATGCAAGGCGACACTAAAGCCTGCATTTTCTTTTCTTTTGTGAATGTAATGCAAAATAAAGAATTAACTACATATAACAGTGTAGCCACACTAAATATTTTTTTTGCATGAAATAATGTTTGTCCCTAACTTACCACCTAGCTCCACTAAAGTTATAGTAATTGTCCCTTTGAATCCATAAGCAGATTTGATCTAACTCACATCACCTTTTCTTTTATTAGTGACAGAGTGTCGAGGGGTCTTGGACAATAATCAGAGGTTTTCTTCACTACCAACATACCTACCTGTGAGCTATCGGATCTTCAGTGCTGAGACATCTTTCTTTCTCAAAGAAGCCAACCAGGACTTTATGAGAAATTCCAGTTTGCAGGCCAGGGTGGAATCATTCTTCCCATATAAAGCCAAGAGACCACCAATATTAAATGCCAGCTACGGACCGTTTTCTGTTGAGCAAGTTGTGCCCCAGGACCTAATGTTAACTTCCAACTTTTTTGGATCTGCCAACAAGTTTACTTATAACTGGAAACTTAAGGCCTACATAATGAGCGACAAAGTTTTCCTGAGCAAGCCCAAAGTCCAGGTCCTGTTCTACATCGTGGGCAGGGACTGGGATGACTATAGCACCACTGAACGGCTGCCCTGCCTGCGGGTGTTTGCCTTCAGAGAAACACGGGAAGTCAGAGGCAGCTGCAGGCTGAAAGGGGATCTGGGGTTGTGTGTGGCAGAGCTGGAGCTCCTGCCAAGCTGGTTTAACCCACCTACAGTTGTTATGGGCCGTAAGAAGCCACCAGATCAATTTGAAGGGAGCCCTGTAGAGCTTTACTATACTATCCAACTGGGAGACGAGAAGGGAGAGTGTACCGCTGAGGATATAAGGAAGGGAAATGCTATCCGGCCAGGAAAAGATGGCATGGATGAAACCGTATCCCACTTACAGAGGATTGGCTCTGTCAGCCTCTATAGAGGCCAGGAGACTTTTCAGCTAACGGAGCTACGGCTGGATAGTAATATTGTTGTCTGGTTGCCTTCAAAGCCTGTGAAACAAGGAGAAGTTGTGAATGTTTATGTGACAATTGCCAACAATTCTACGGTGGATCAGTTCATACTCAGGTACAGTAGGCTGTTTTTTCATGTTTCTAATATGGGACCATACAAAGATGTTGGGGATATGGGGTAAATCTCAACTAATTTGAAGTTAATACACACTGAAGGTTGCTCCTAGTCACTGAAATACATTCCTTTTCTCCTTTAATGCTGTGAAGAGGATTGAAAGCCTCCATCACTAGAAGGTTTTTAACATGTATGCCCTGCTGCTTATCCCATGCCCACATTATGCAACAATGTACAAAATATGACAAGTCACAGCTTTAGTGGGGCCATTTCTGTGCAGTGACAGACAGTAAGGCACCAAAAAAAGTTCTCTGTTTTACAGGGCTTTTACAATCAGTTTTTTATTGCACATGCATGGAGTTAAAACAGCAAAACTTCCATTACCTGCTTTTCTCTAAGTGTTCTGGCAGTGCTTTGCCTCTCCCACACAGGGTGGTTTTGATATAAGAGCTCTTTAGGGAGGGGTTTAACTGTCTACTTGTAGTTAAGTAGTGTTTGTCTTTGCCAACACATACACTCTTTAAAATAAGGCCTAATGTGTTTGATATTGCTGTTGATTGTAAGGGACTGTTACAAGTGAGTGTCATTGTTTTGGACAGGAGTGGCGAATACAGGACCTGGGAAGACAAGAAATGCCCTACTGGGTCACGTCGCTTTCCTTTTATTTTTTTTCTTTAGTGGTTTCCCTACTGATCAGATGAAAATCCTTTGAGGGTAACAAAGACTGGGAAACTTGTTAATCACTGAAATATTTCATGTATCTTTTTTTTTCCTGGTTACCAGGCTTTAAATTCAAGGGAAATTTCCACGGTGATAAGCAACAATTGCTCTTTAAAGCCTCAGGGAATCAGTTTCCCAAAAGATTCTGCACATGAAAGTATTTATTTCTAAGGCTTATATGAATTAGATTAATACATAGTTGACAACTATCGAGGAGAATAGCCTTTAGAACAGGAAGTGTCACTTGGCAGATAAAAGGCTTTTATTTTAAAAAAGAGGGATTTTAGTCATCCCAGAACCATTCTGATGTTTGCAGCTTTGGTTAAGTTGGTGAGATAATCTCCCAGACACCTGTTTACTGACTGAAACCTCCGTTATAGAAGTCTTTTCTTAGGGGGTTGCTTATCTTTTACTGAAAATCCTTATTCGCAAAATAGTAGAAACAGAATACTTTTCACATAATGAGCATAGCTGTGGTGAAAGAGGAAATCCAAAGGCAATGAACTGGGTGTTTGCAGGGTGGATGGGAGAGGGGATCACCCTTTGAAGCTCTGTTTCACAGCCTTTATTTTCCTGAGAAGTGAGTTGAAGATAAACATGCTTGTTGAAATCTGATGATGTATTTCTTTGCTCAGAAATTAATCTGACTGCCTAGGCAAGGATATCATTTGCATGCTGAGAGGTGCAATAGATAGAAATGGTAATTTGGGATGTCAGTAGTTGCCTGTGTGACTTGTGGTTATGGACAAAATGGATTTGCTTTGCTTTTGAGAACAGGTGACTGATTTATTTGAAGTGAATAGTCTGACATTCATTGCTATGTTGGTTGTTCTGTGTTAACACAAATGCAGAGCTCAGATGACGTTCTCTTGCAGAAACACCCTTTTCATGAAAAGAGGATTTGCATTTTTGCCTAAAATTACTTTGAACCAGATACAAGAACACAAGAGGCTGAAGAAACCAAGATTTAAAAATGGCTTTTGCTTCCTTGTGGTCATTCACTTGAGATACATGTTATGTAGGGCTGACCCACGTTCTCAAAATTGGCACTGTTCAGTGTGCTTCCTCCTCTCTACCACAACAAGCATTAAAAACGATGGGAGATATTCCAAAACAGTCTTGATTTTGAAAAGTTTTTTGTGTCTACCAACAGTGCTGATCTGTGCAATTACGAAGGCATCAGAAGGAAGCTTTGCTTTAGAGGAGGATCATTCCTTGTAAAAGAAAAGAAAATTGCTCTAACTGTTTTCCTGACAGTGCACTAGGAAGGGACAGCTGATACCCACTGGTGAAAGTTGTGTGGGACCATACCCTGAGGCAGGACCTACGTGCCCTGTTCTGTTGAACTTGAGGCTTCTTCTGTGGTTTTAGTGGTGGAGTACTGGTATAAGGCTGGAAAAGGCAAATTAAGGTTCCTGGCTCTGTGGTGGAAATCTTTTCTTTGATGAAGCTTGCTAGGTGTGAAAGAGTATGGAATTTGACTCAGGAATCTATGAAGTGCTTGTATCTTACAGGAAAAAAGCCAAATGAATACAGCATCCAGGGAGTAGCCAGCGCATATGCTGGGTCTGCCTGGGGGCTGCTTTAACCTTCTCCATGGCCACTTGCCTGGTTAGATAGGGCTGTATGCTCTCATACTCATGGGTTCCTGGCAGAGCAATCCCTACATCCTATGACATGCATTCACATTTAATCATCCTAAAGAAAACCACACCACACATTATCCCCAGGCATAGTGGATTTGTTTATTTTCTGCTGCTTGTATATTATTCATTGAGGTCTTGCAACACCCAGTGCTGCAGCAAACAGCATGTGATCATTGCTTTAGGGAGGGAAAATAATAGCTACTAATCTTCTCTGGCAAAAGGAAAGTAGACCCGTCTAAATGACCTCATATCCACAAATCATTGCAATTGAAACTCTTCTTAAATTGTGTCTTAATTCAGAATCCTATTAGTGTATCTATAAATTTATCAGCACAAGAACACTAGTAAAGTCAAAGAGAATGACTAATATGACAGGGAGTGAAGCGAATTATGCATGGTAGTACATTAACGCAGTAGGAGCACTGTCTGAATAAACAACAGATCTTCCTCTCTTGCATCTAGTCAGCACAGGACTATTGTAAAAATGGTTCTAATGATACCAATAGCTTATAGGATACAGCTTCTTTTCACAAGCCTGTTCCTGTCCTGCTGTGTCACCTCTGGTAAGTCTTTACAGGTGTTTTCTATAGGCAATATAGAAAATGCAAACACTTGGTCAGCATGACTCAGGAGTGAGAAGTCCTGTTTCTAAGAGGCTTTTAATTCCTCTGATAGAAGGGATTTCAGGTTTGTCATATATTTTATATGTAATATGAATGGTAAAATCTTGATAAAGGAGCTTAAGAAATAGAGAAGGGGGAAGAAAATACTGCACTGCATTCCTACCATTAGGAAGGATTTCTAGGCCCCGAAAAGAAAGATGAATTGCGCTTACTGCGGAGGGCTCAGTAAGGAAAATCACCGTTACCTCGAGCAGCTGGGTAAGCTGTGCACAGAAGCAGCATCACAATAGGATAGAAAAGCAAAAGAACAGCAATATTTAAATAGAGATCATTTAAGTCTCCTGTGCACTTCCCAGAGCTGTTATAAATTAACACCACTGGCTTCAGCAGAGCTACTATGATTGATTGTTGCTTCACCAATGACTGTGTACACAAGTTTTTCTAATCTGAGTCATCATTTTGGGTATATTCCCTGTAAGGGTTAGAGAGTAACATCCTTAGGGCAAGACCCTGTTCTTGAATGCTTTCATGAACTCCCTGCACACCCAGCAGGCTACAAATAAGGGGGAAAATCATAACCATTCTTGAGAGGTTAACTTTCAGAAAGTAATATACAGCTGCATGCATATACTGAGATACTGGAAGGTAAGTAAGAAACTTGGCACTTGATTTCTATTTGTAGTCCTGTGGAATTGGTAAGCTGAATGTATTAGGCAACTTGGAAAAGGTTGGCCTGAGTGTATTGCTATGTTTGTTCTGTATCTCTAAATGCTTTTCCAGCTACTACACCATTAAAGGATCCTTCATCTGTTTTTCATGGCGTGAGGTGCCACATTTGATCTGGCAGAGCACTGTACAGCAAAAGGTGTGGGAGTGCTAAGTGTTTTATGTTACTCTGCTGGGCAGCAGCTAATCTCTAACTCACTCTAGAAGGTGCTGAACCACCAGATAACCCGATTTACAGGAGGTATTGAGCAGGATAAGTAAAGAGAAAGAGGATGAAGTTGTTATCTGTCCTGATTAGAGAAAAAAGGTGAAAAACAGTGGTACTTTTTTTCCCCCCTCAGGCTTCTTATTACAGATTTTGCAGAGCAGCTCATTGTACCTGAAGTGATGTAGGGAGTAAACAGTGTTACTGAATTACCTTTGTCCAGCGAACAAATCAACCCAAGACAACGGATAATTAGTAGTGATAATAAATCTGCAGATTGAGAGAAGGATAAAGGATAAATGCAGTGAGGAAAGCTATTAAACTCATCAGCTGAGGCAGCTTTATATGTCAGCCCCTAATGAGTATTGACAGCAGTGCTGTGTTAGGTAGTGCTGGGAACAGCTGAAAAGCGAGAGGAAGATGCAGACATAGAGCAGTGCTATCGAATACTCATAATGAGAAAAAGTAGTTATGATCATAACATCAGTGTACTGCTTGTTTGTAAATCTCAGTATTTCAAAGCCTAGATTGTGATCATAAACAGCCATTTTTGAGGAACCGATCACGGAATAAGGGGAGCTCCAGCACAAACTGTGCCTGTTTTTCCTGGAAGACCTATTTGAGCCTCCCTGGGGAGTAACCGCTCTGAGGAGCTGTCTGTGCTTGGCACTGCCCACGGCTCTTCTCCCTGCTCTACTTAGAAGAAACAAAAGTAGTCAAACTTTCGAGCGATGACTGTTTGATTTTAGATATTGACATTTTAATCTTACCTTATGATGAAATAACCTTTAGTACCCTGAGGTTTACCTGTGCTTTATTGTTGGCTTATCGTTTTGTAATGCTGCAGAGCGGTAGCATCACTACAAACACAAGTGACGTTGTAATAACTATCTTGAAGCTGAAGTTAACCAGAATATATAAGACCAAAACCAGAGCTGGGTACACTCTGCATTTTGTGTTAACCCATCGTTTGGGATGTATTATCCCAAGTACTTTCTTTTTTCCACAGTAAATGGATTGCTGATTTCCAACTGTGAAATGAAAAATGTGGGGTTTTTATACTACTTCATATTTTAAAACATAATGCAGCTCAGAGTAAAATGAAGAGAGACAGAATGATTTGGTGGGATGCTCTTCTGGTCGTGCATGTGTATCTCCAGATGTGAATTGCAACAAAACATTTTTCATTTCCTATGCAGCTTTGCATTACTTAAATATTTAAAAGTGATTTCACCGCACAAAAGCGTTTCAGTCAACATCTGAAGGAAGAGGAGTTTGAAGCCCTTAGACTTGCTTCTGCTGGCTCATTATTTCATGCTCTATTTTCAATTGAAAAGGAGGTCTCGTCTTCAGAAATTTAGACCCACAGTTTACTGCATGAAGGTAAAAAAATAACACAGATATAGTCTCTGACAGTAGATTTCTTCTATAGTGCCGTAGACCTTCTCTTTAGACATATACCTTGTATTCTGAGGCACAGATAAAACTATTAAGTGGCTAATTCTTACACTGTATAAAGTCTGTATCTCAGGCACTCTGGATAGCAAACTGAAGCAGTATAAAAACCCCACTGTTTCTGCTCACCTGAGACAGTTTTGGCATTCATGTTTCCATGTTGAAAAAGGAAATGTAAACTTGCTGACTAGGATCTTTCAGAGTGTTCTGCTCCTGTTTTTCTTTGTATCTCTTTTTCTGTAAAGTCAACTATTAACTTAAGACTGGAAAATAAAAGGAATCCACTTGCTTTTGGACTTTTAATCAGGGTTCAGAGAAGCTCTTCCCCAGTCTTCTAACCCATCAAAATGGTTTTCCAGGTATTTTATGGTATTGGTAGGACCTGTAAAGTCATTTGCTTGACCAGAGGTGGTTTGCAGAAGTGTTCAGAACTGTGAATTATGGCTTGAAGGGGTTTCATTGATGAATAATTTATATATTTCACTGTCTGCATTGTGAAACTTCTTATTGATTTTGTGTTGTTTTTGGTTTTTCTGTCTATAGAATGATTAGCAATAATTCAGTTACAAATCTACAGTGGAGAGACCGTCAATGAAAGCAAGCTGGTGGTCTAGTCCTTAACATGAGTCAAGGACTAATGAGTCAAGAGACCTGGATTCTCTTCCTGCTTCTGTTGAGGACTTAGTGTGTTACTTTAGACATATCATTTTACGCCTGCTTACATCTTCACCATCTCAGATTGTTTTGGTTTTGGGGTTTTTTTGGTTGTTTTAGTTTTTTTGGGTTTTTTTGGTACTGTACACAATTCAGGGAAGAGACTGGGCCGTGCTCTGTGTACATCAGTCAGTATCCCTCAGTATAGCGAGCTTCTGATCCCCACAGGATGTATTACATAGCACGAGCAACAGTAAACTATACAAAAGTTGATACACTGTGGGGATTATGGTTTTGCAAGTAACAGTGTAAAAGCACCTTGCAAGTGCTTTGTCAAGATTTCTCCAAAGTAAATTAATGGTTAAAAATTCATAGCAATTATGTGTTATCTTTTTTTATATTCTGCTTCAGTAAGCAACGAGGACATAATCTGCTAAAGCACTCCTAATTGTCACTTACTAGGGAATATAACAGACTAACAGTAAAAGGGTAAATATTTTCTAATATAAATTTAAAAAGCATTTGTGACATAAAAAACAGTTATTCAAAGAAAAGAATGTGTTAATGCTATTTTGAGAGAATGATATTGCACTTCAGTTAGTTTAATTTCATTAGACCTTAGCAGGCACTTGTCACGGGCATCAGTGTCATACCAGATGCAGCTTGTCCTCCAAACAAATGGCTTGTTCTCAAAAATGCTAAACTAGTGAGGTTGTCCTTTAAACAGAGATAGAGAAAAGGTACTCCTCACTAGAACAAGTGAAGAGCTCACTTGAGTCTGTGGTAGCAGTGTGTCAGGTTCGGTAAAGTTTAAAAATGAACTGATTAACTTGAAATTGAAACTGCCTAGAAAAGAGCAAACGGGCACCCTTTCCTGACCCTCTTTAAAAAAATGTGGTGCTTTAGAAACCTTCTGAGTAATTATTTTGATGTTTCAATACAATATACTCCTTATCACTGAGAATAAACTATAGATCTGTTGCTAGGCTGAGTCTGTGGGCCTTGCTTTGGAAGTCATTTGCTGATTGACCATGACTGAGCCTCTGGAACACAGTTTTGCAAGCAGTGACCTGGGAAGGGACCATAGACCCCAACAGGTTCAGGAGCTGAGGAGTGAAGTTCAGTGGTGCTGAAGTCCATGGACTACTGAGCACTGAGAATAAAAAGTTAGAGCCTCGCTTTTGAAAATGTTATCCTTAATGCCCTGATCAGCTGCCTGTAAAGTGGAATTCCTTCATGCAGAAGTCTCCAAAGCATTAACTAGATCAGTGGTGGAATACTTACAGGAATGTTTGTGTCGGGAAAGTTGGCATTTCCAAAGTGTGTGTTCAATAAAGTCTGTGAGTTCTTTGAGCCAAATCCAGGGTACGTTGGTGTGACTGTCAGCCTCCCTTGTTATGTGGCAGGTAAGGTGCAGACTAAAACATGAAATCCAGTCACTGAGTGCAGACAAACCTGAACTACATATGTAGTTTATATAATACCTTTATGTAACTCAACTATAAAACGCACTTGGACTATTGCACCTCATACTTGTATGTTTGAAAACTTTCCCAATGGTAATTGGGAAACTGGAAGGAGTTGATAAGGGGTCACTGTAGGGTGAAGAGAACAAAATCATTATATCAGCAGTCAGCTAGAGAATTGCTAGCTGTCGATGCTGCTTCAAATGCTGGAGCTGCAGGTTTTGGTTAACTTTTGGCAAATGCATGGGCATATCTGTGTTTCAAAAACTTTATATCGAGGCATCTTGTTAAAATTTCCTCTTCTAAGCAATTTCCCCTCTCATCCCCTCTAGTTTGGGCAAACTAGTGAAGTCATTCCTGACTGCTTTTCCAAACATGCTGCAGCACGTCTTGCTAAATGCACTGTTGCCTCTGGCTCCTTTCCTTTTGATTCAAGCTGCTGCTCTGAGGTGCAGTGTCTCTCCTGCTACCTTCTGCTCTGCCTGACCTTTCCAAAAGCCTGTACATGTGCAAGGCTGCTTAAAGATGAGATAAAGCACTGCTACTTAATTTCTGTTTAGACTATTAGCCACTTGTGCGACTCAAGTTACAACAGTTAATTAAATACTTGGTTACTTGCCTAATTAGAAACAATGGTGGCTCGTTAAAAGATCGTACCAGATAAACTCCCCTCTTCCCAAACCAACAGTAGGGAGGGAAATTTCATACTACTGGGAGTGGATTTTAGTTGAACCAAGATAATGTTTTCTGGCTGTCTGAAAAATGCTGTGATCTGACGCATTAGGTAATCTCTTGGGAACCGTCAGTGTGATTATCTGACAAGCTGTTGGGTTCCAAGGCCACTGTAAGCAGGAAAGTGTGTGAGCCCATAGTCTGAATGGAAATGCGTATCCCTGAGAAAAAAATTGTACATCAAGGCTTTAAAACCCAACGCATTTGTTAAGGCTGTGAAAGCAGTAGTGACTTGCTGGAATGATACTGGGAAGGGGCATCAGCAAGTCATAGCCCAGGGCTTGCAGGGAAGAGGCTTTGGGAGGAAGTATGGGGAGTAATCCAAGTGTAGGCACCTGGCCCAGCAGAACTGTAAGATCTGATGGTTTTTTCTATGTTGTTTTATTGGTGCTTGTGGGGCTCATTATTTAAGACAGAAACTGTCAGATTGATTGAAGTTTCTGTTGTGGCAGACTATTGCTTCTCACTCCTGACAGCACATACACACAGAGCTTACATTGTTTATATGTTCTTATGGCGCTTTACAGTTAAAGCTTTCACAGGAGGTGTAGGCATGGTGGGAAGTGCTGCTCTGCACTTAAGAGTTAATTTCTACAGAATGCTGAGCTTTCCTATAAAGTATAGAACATTTTACTCTAATTCTTGTCACTGTTCCCTTTGGGATCCTATTGAGGTGCTCTGTACTCTTGAAATCTAACCCTGTGCTGTATGTGCTGCCTCTTGAGTGAGGTGTGTGCTGCTGTGTGTAGTATTCTCTTGGAAGGAAAATTGCATTTTTATAGACTTTCAGTGCACAAAGCTGATTAATTCATAGTTTAGATGAGACTGGCTTAAAAAGAAATTCAGCATCTTTTGGTGTTTGTTTGTCTGGTTCCTGGTGTGTTACAAAATGTCTCTATTAGCAAAGCTGCCAGGGGGTTAATTTGCACTAACAGTCTAATCATCTCCAATAACATCGTTTTAGGCTTTCATAATGCTGCTTGGATCAGCAAGACTAGTGAAAAGAAGACTTGAGAAATAGTGCATATCTTAGGAAAGTGGGGGGGGGGNAAGATATGCTTCTTACAAGCTCTGGCTTTAAGATGTAAGCCTTGATTTCCAAAGCTCTATGAGACTGAGCTCTTTGTACAAAAGAGACAGGCCCATTAAAGGGAATATGGGGTACTTGCACACCAAAGTCTAGAGCTCGATTCCTCAGCCTCCCTGATTAATAGTTAAACAGAACACACAAATAGTCCTCGATCATGAATCACAACTTGGATTGGCAGACAAGAGTTCCTGACGTACTAGACCATAAAGTCACACTTAGTCTTTCATTTGCCCCTTGAGTGCTGGGGAAGGCAGTTCAGCCCTACAGGTGATCTTTAAGGCACAAATGTTGCTGCTGACCAGCCTAAGGGAGTTCCTTATTTGCTGTATTGAACCTTTGTGGATCCTATTTTGAGGAAACTAAATTTTGTTACACGGCTGCTTACTCAGGACTCTGAGCTTTGCTAGAGCTTTTAAAAATTAGGTGGTGTGATGCTAATTGTTGGAGTTACTGGGTCACTTGGTGTGCCTGGTCTCAGCAGGTTGTAGGAATACCACCAGTAGCAAGAAAAATATTTTTCTGCTTGAGGTGATGTCTTAGCTTAGAAAAAGCCCTGATTGCATAGAGAGTTCTTCCCTTGGAAAGGAAATACCAACCTACAGTAGGAGCCTGTCACATAGGAACGTACCCAAATTTAGTCCTGTCGAAAGTAATAAGAATTCTCACAGGCTTCAGGCTGCTTTCCATCCCTCTTGATTGGAGATATTTCTGAAAGGCTACATTAGCACCAGCTTCTGCTTTTCTCTTCCATAGCAGTGTGATTACGGTTTTCCAGCAGAAGGGAATGACCAAACCTTTTTGGGGTTTTGTGCATACTTAGTTGCTGTCAGTTTTATGAAGAAAATGGTAGCCAATACGCACTTAGATGTATTGTAATATTGTTTTTGAGACAGAAGATGATAAAAGGATGATGTTAAAGTTTTAATTTGTTTGTCTGCTCAGTACACTGTAAAGAGGAGAAAGCTGGTCTGCAGAGAGAGGCTCAGGGGGAATACAAGAGCAGAGAGCGGATGGTGTTACTGGAGTCAGCTGTAGTGTCAGGAGGGTGGCACAACCTTGCAGGTAACATTGTGGCAACATTGAAGTCACTGACTTGGAACCCTGACCCTGGACTTTGATTTACTGGTAGATACTGCTGTGCTCATGATGACACCTGATGATTCTAGGCCTAACAAGCTCAACTTAGCAACAGCGTCTCTGAAGGGAAGTAACAGTGACCCTGTGGTTTAGGCCCATTAGGGTCTGAGCTAGGTGACATTGAGCTTCAAAGCAGTTCCCCAGCAACTTTTGTGGTGAGGTATTAATATCTTAAATGAAGGTGTCCAAAGCCCTGGAAAGGATATCGCAAGTGGCACTCTAGTCTGGACAATAGTGTGAGGATGATGTGTAATCTCCGTTTTCTAAGGCAGCAGGGAACTGCTTAAGAATGTCTCTTCTCTGAGACAATACTATTGTAAATAGTGCTGGACAGACATATTGACATAGTTGAGCAAAAACTTTTTCAGCTGGCTATAGACAGTGACAGCTGGTTAATTTTAATATTTCTGAAAGATCTTTAAAGAAATCCTGACTAGTTGTTCAGAAATTAATATGCTTCATCTCTCCTTGTGTTACTAAATTATGGCTGTCCTGTCATCTATAGTTTGCATTCTTTAATTTTCATAGCATCTCGGGTGATTGGTGCTTTGTCCATTACTATGGTAACAACTCTTTTTATTTCTTACTCAAAGTAAACATCAACAAGATCACTGTAATGTGTTGTTTTTATTCACCATGTACACCTAATGGGTGCCATAGCTGTGCAAATGTATTGTGATTGCAGCAGAGAGAGAGCGATAAACTCAAAGTCTAGTGCCCTGGTATATAACTGATTTTGCCTTTCAACACACATACTTTTATGTCAGCTACTTCAACTCTGTTTTTACTCTTACCTGTGTTTAATTAGATTTCAAATATGTCAGGGTGTAAATAGTCCTCAACTGTGTGTTGGTGAGTGCTTAAGGGAAATGGGATCTAACAGCAGATAAGGCACGCTAACTTTGTTTTTGCTCTTAAACCGCTCCATTTTAAAATTGAATTTATTGCATGAACTTCTGGCAGTTATTCAAAATCTCTCATATCCCTTTTCTGAATGCTAATGATGGGAGTAACAGTTCTTTTCCTGTGGTAGTACTTCTATTTTGTTGCTTTAAAAACCCAAAATGTTTCATGAAAATCTGTATGAAATGGTAGCCCAAGAACCTTCCATGAGGCTCTGCCACCCAGTTCCCTTCAGACTGCTTTTCTTCAAAACCTGCATGGAGCGGTGCAAGTGGAGAACGAGAAGTTTCTCCTTTGTAGAAAGGAAGGGGATTTCCTCTGAACCCTGACACCGAGCAGCCCCTGTGCCACCCGCACGGGGGAGACCTGTTGGGTCTGCCTCTTCTTAGAGAGAAAACTGCTGTTGGAAAAATTATTTCTGCAAGCTTGTTCTAGGGTTTTCCTTGCTCCTTGTCACAATTATCTGATAAATGTAGCAATTATCTTTTTGGTTTAGAGTAATAAATAAATAAATCTAATTTTTATCTACAAGAAGGGGCTTACGTGTTCTGTATTATATTCTATATGCTTTTAGAGTGCTTCAGATGGAACCTCATTAAGTGTCTTTACAGCCCTTTTAGGTTCATCTCTATTAACTATTATAGGGATTTCCCATGAGAGAATGACTGTGCCACCTTGCAGTTAAATCAAGCACAATTTAATCTGATAGACCATTCTGTTGGGAGTGATGACATTAAAAATGCTGCGCAGGGATCAAAGTGTTTGCAGGATTGAAGTTCTAAGCCACAGGTCTGCAAAGGCTGTTCATGTATTTAGCTGTATGTGCTGTGGCCGCAGTTAAACATGTGCGATAACTTTTAAATGATCTTTTTTTAAAGATAATTTTAGTAATCTTTATGATCATGCTTTATGAAATGCTTTTTAACCCTGCAGATGGGAACATGCTATGTACTGCAATGAATATTGTTGAAAGGGGTCTAATTGCTTACCCATTTGTTATGAATTAGATGATACTTTGCTATTTCTGCAGAGTCATTGTAAAGTAAATGAATTGTATAGTTTAGTTAGATTTTCAATATTACTGATTAGTCTGGTTTGGCGATAGTGTGCCTTTATTCCATGCTAGTAAAGTTAATGGCAGAAGGTGTCATTTCTGGGGGTGCCTTGCCTAATGTTGTACACTTGGCATATTAGGTAAAGAGGGCTCGATAGAAAGAGCCACAAGAACTCTCTTGTTCTCATAGTGCTAAATGAGAGTGAGTCATGGCTAGATCTCGGCTGGATCTAAGAGCGATTCCTGGGAATGGGAAATGGTCAAGAACTTCTTGTTCTAGGAAGCTCTGATTGTTCAGAAAGGCAATGATTGTCCTGTTGAGTTGCATAATTATATCCGCCTCCACATATCCCACTGCTGTTCATTTCTATTATGTCTTTTTATTTAAGTCCTAGCTATTCAAGGAGGAAATTTAACAGATTCATGGCAAGAGCAAGTGAACATCCGTGCGTCCTTCTCAACTCAAAAAAAGTCTCAATGGATAAGGAATGTTACTTTGATATTGTTTAAATGGTGCTTGGGCCCCCCACTGGGCTTGTTACATTGGCTCTGCGATTTGCCTTTTTGTCAAACACTTGATTTGATTCAGGGTCAGAAACATGACAGAGGGAGGGAAAATGCAAGAGGATTGTAGTAATTGAGTCTTTACAATCCTAGGAAAATGAATCGGTCATATTAAAAAATCACAGTTGCCATTCTGAAATATACATATAATCAAGTGTTTGTTCAGTGGGTAACTGTTCTTAGTGTTTATTTCTCTTTTCCTTAAAAATAACAAGGAAGGAAAAATAAGAAACAGAAATTGAATTTAACTGAGCCTGAGCATATTCTTACAATCTGGAAAAAATTGGTAAACTATTCTTTGTTCCATTTTGAGAGCTGCTTCATTCAGAGCAGAAAAGAGCCTTGTGTGGGAATTAATTCTAGATAGGTATTTTGGAGAAAATTGGAATCTGTATTGATTTTGGTAGGGGATGCTATAATCTGGCGATTTGTGCTTCTTACATCTTTCTAGTACGTTACCTACAGCTTAAAACACACTCAGAGAAGTGCCTCTTGTAAGATTCCAAATGAGTCTCCCTAACCTGGCAGGTAAAGCAGATTCTTATTAATAGTGAGACTTGGTTTTGTTTTGTTTTTCTGCTCTAAGCATCTTTATTGTCACATGTGATTAAAACTGAATCTGCAGTGTTTGAGTCCGGAAATCCTTATGGCACCAGGGCAGGTTACTGTGGACAGCTGTAACAATTTTGGGGCAGATTCTGTGAGCACAGATTGCTCATCTGAGTAAAAAGCCTTGCAGAATCGTACTCACCAGATGGGAGGGAACTTTGTAGTGCTGTTTCATGGTGTTTTCAAATGCTTTAGAAAGAGGAGATCCAGAACAAGGATGCCCATATAATCTAGGGTAGAGGTGCCCAGCTGAAGTGAAAGGGTAAGTGATTAAAACCCTGGGCTGAATCACGATCCAGGTCCATCTCCACCAGGAAACTTCTTGTTCTTAGTCTAGGGTTTCCGCATTATTCTTTCTGCTACAGTAGCATTTCTTCCTTGTCGCAGTCAATCTATATTACTCCATTAATTACTGATTTGGCAAAAGACTGCTCATCATCTGCCTACATTGAGTCTGTATACGTGTGGAAAGCTGCCTCTGCTCTGCTACCCCAGCAGAGTGTTTGCCACTGCCTTCTGACACTCTCAAACCCCGCAAACGGCTTCGCTGCCCGCCTGTTGCACGTACTTGAGATAGATGTATCACAAATCCCTAAGCAGCGTTTGCCAGGACCCCTGCCCTGCTGTGAAATATATTTAGAACAGGTTTTCTTATAGGCACAATATGAAGTTATTGCGAAGTGTATCTGTCAGATGAGGATGTGTAGCAGAGAGTTTGGGAAACAGCAGCTGTAAAATGCATGTTTTCTTCTGGACTCTAGAAAAACAGCGTGATACTTTCCAGCTTTTCCCAAGTTGAACCTTACATTTTGTGTTTAAATTTTAGTATGCTTCTTGTGCAGATCCTGATGGGATCATTTCAGTTAACCTTTATATTCTGATATGAGTAAATTTATATAAAGAAATAAGTGTTGGTTGTGCTAGAATTTGAGACTTATATTGCACAAACACCCAATTCCCAACTGCTTGGCTAAGTTTTTCTTTTTCTTTAATTTTAAGCAATGCTTTTTTAAAAAAAATTTTTTTCCTTTATCTGCACTTTCCACTCCTTACATTTTCACTGGAGAGAGAAATATGGAGATTGGAGCCATAATTTCTCTTGTCTGATTAATCACAATGTGAGCCTTGCGTTTGATATGATACCACCTGGGCTGTGTTATACAGGAGTAATAATATCTTTCCAGCGTGTGATGAGAGGGGACAGGCTGTTATCACAGTTCCAGTGTTTGTATATTAAATTTTCATGTAGTCAGGCTTGAAAATCATAATGGTGAGAATGACTCCAACTTCTGTAAAATAATAGTCTTCTAGACAAGTTGTCTCTTTTAGCTTTTTTTGTAATGAAGTATGTTATGTGTTTATTACACAAATATATATTTAAAAGTATGCTCCTTCAGTGCAAGTGGTACTACATGGTTAAAGGAGTATGTCATGGAGTGAGATGCCTTCTCCAGAGCTGCTAGGTGAGAGGCTGCTGGCTTTTGTCACTCAGTTGGTTCTTCCATGTCTCTCGCGTCCATCAGCATACAGGGACTATAAACACTGAACGCACTCCTTCTGAGACGGGCTCTGACTCTTCCATGCAAGTATATAAAGACTTAAGAGAGGAAAAAAAGCGTGCTAGGCAGAATTTGTCTCTCTTCTGTTGTTGCGCAAGCTTTAGTTGCAAATCTAGTCCTTGACCTACCTAAATACAAGGACAGGTTGAGGCCACCACAGACAGCTGCTAGATTGCCTCTGAGAGAGCACGATTTATAAGCCTGTCCCCTTTGCACTGGGGAGAGGAGCTGGAAGTCTGCAGGCAGCCCCTTTCAGACCACTCTGCAGCACTGCTGGAGGCAATGCACCTGCTTTAACCAAAAGGCCTCCAGAAGCTGCTGCTTTGGGTCATCTCTGCCACCATGAGCAGCAGCTGCGAACCAGCAGCTCCTCAACCTTTGCACTCCTGTGATGTAAATGCATGACACGTTACTGATGCCAGTGGACTTTGGATCAGTTGGTAACTACTGCTCAGCATTATTATTTCTGCATGCTAAGAGATTGCTTTTGGTGTCAGGGGAATGTATTTTCCTTTGAGCAGAGTCACAGCAAAGTTTGATTTGTACCTTTTTTTTTAAAGTGCATGCTTTAGCATACAAAATCCAGTACATCCTTTTGTAGAGCCAAGTGGATTGTTGTTTTCGTATTTGATTTGGCTCTCCTTGCTTAACCTGGAGCTGTGCCAAAACCATGAATATTCATGACACTGTTAAACAAGATTTTTATTGAAAACAAAAAATGGATCTGAAGTCTTTCATTTGTCATTCCGAACCCAGCTAGTGAAAGCCCTGTGAACAGGCACGTTTATCAGCGAGGTTTTGTTGGGATTTTCTGGTTTTGTTTGCGAATTGAATGAAAATTCATTAAAGCCAAAGAGTATATGACTAGTGAGTAGGCCTAATGTTAAGATATTTCTGTATACAATATGAATATAATATATATGAAATTGGACTGGTTTATATATTATGTTAATTATAGCTTAAGTAAGCTTGTTGAGCCTCAAGTAAGAATGTACAAGCAGAGGACAGATGTAGCAGAGTTTAAAAAGCTGATATTCACTTCTTCCAGGGCCATTGTTTATATTCAATACTTATCTGTCATGCAGAGGGTATTGTCATTCCAAGGAACTCTGTTTCTCAAGATTATAGTGTAAATAGATGGGAAAGAAAATGTTCAGCTAGACAGTATGCATCTTGATGGTACCAGGAGTTTCTCCTGCTTTGAGTGACCCTCTTAGGCTCGGCAGAGATGCAGGGAAAGTCGTAGTGACTTCCTTGGCTGCGGTCTTCTGGATACTGCTTTTGCATTCACCAATTTCAGAGCTATTGCTGGGTTCCTCTGCGGTGGTTGAATGGGAGAGAAAGTTATTTCCTCTATGTGTCTGTATATAAGTAGCTAGAGGGGAAAGTGAAAAGAAACTAGAAGAGAAATAAGTGCAAGGTAGATTTCTCTTGCAGCCTTTGGCCAGTAAAAAAAATCTAATAAGCTTAACTTCTAGATGACACATGTAACTCATTTTAGATACCCGTGCTCATTTATTTTGCAAGGTGAAATTTTCCTGAGAACTATCTGTTACATCCTGCAAAGCAGACTGACTAGTATCTTGTCCTTCCATGCATATTATCTAGGAGAAAATGTTTGGGGATGTGGTTGGACTTGGATCCTGTCTGGGACCTTTTTTGCCCTGTTACAACTTCATTATTAGAAACAATCCTTTCTTTTCATAATGCATTTGTAATTTACAGTATTCTAATTCCCTTTATCAGAAGATGCCTTCTTTGGACTTCATTGAAATGCCTGTTGTAACAAGAGGTTTCATCCAGAAATATTTTTCACATGATATATATGTTCACCATGAAATTTCCAGGTGTGAGCTTTCCACACTGGTAAAACTCTAAACAAACAAAGTGTTGGAGATGGAGGAGAAAAACTGTGCTTTTCATTAAACGTAGTCATCTATGTTCTTTGTAAAAATCACTTTCACCGCATGCTCTGTGTTAGTCTCCTTGCAATCAGTGATAAATTCTTACTACAGGCATTAGCAGGGATTATTTCAGACTATTAGCCTCCCTCATTTCTGACCCAAGATTCTTTTGGGTGTTGTGATATTACTGTAATGTTCAGCTACTGATGCATGTAGATGCTATATAAAGGTTACAGTTAATGGCACAGATCTTAATTGATCCAAAATCTGATCTGTGGCAATTTAAATCTGTGCCAAAGCCTCTATTGACACTATCAGGTCAACAATTGAGTACTTGTGCTAAGGACTTGTAGCCTGTAACACCGCACTCCAACTCCTGATTATCACAGTTTCCTCTTTCAACAATTAGTCATACCGTTAAAAACAGATAATTAAACCAAGCCGTGTCCAGGAAGAGAAGTAACTTCTGAAGTGCCAGACTCCCTGCGGAGGAGTGCTAATGAGGGCAGGAGTACAAAGAGTGAGGCTGAGCAGAAACAGGAGAGATCTGATATAGAAGTTGAGGGAAGCATCACCATAACTTTTTCATTAATTATACATTGGTGGAGATCTGTAAATATATTAGCAGAAAATACATGGAATAAGCAATTACAGTTCTGGAGTACATTGGATTGAGCCAATGTGGTGTGTGGGCCTCATAGCAAAGCCTAAATTTGCTGTTGCTCAAAAAATGAAGGGTTAAAGTCCTTTTATTTGTAATTTCCTAATTCTGGATTTGGAATTTTTATGATGAGTCCTGCTGGACAGTACAGTGCCTTGGCAACCTGTTGCCCAATGAGTTAATGTGGGTGTGGTTCACTCGTAAAATAAGAAGAATATTGATATCAACCCAGAAGTTTTATGTAAGCTACAGTAAGACAAGGGTTTTTTCAGATAACTTAAAAAATTCTCATCCTAGATAAAGGATGGACTAGAGCTAATTCCACACAAAGAAGTTGGGAAAAAGGCGGGTGGGTGAGGTGGAAAACCATCAATGAGTGTGCAAGAAAAAAGTGCAAGCAGTCATAGATAATTCAGAAGTGAATCCTGTTTCTCTCTATACTAAGTTGTACGTGACTAGATCTTAAGTTTTTTCCCCAATTGCTATGATGGTAGTGTAATAGCTAAAGTTTTCATGCAGAACAATAGAAGGGGATTGGGGCATCCTGCCTGGAGAACCTCTCTGTGCAGGGAGTGGCTTTTGAGTCCTGGCTTCAGAAACCAGTGAGGCCCTTATGGCAGAATTGTGGGGAACGTATTGCTATAACAACGAAGTATTTGCTCTTAAAGAGGGAAAAGTATGTAGCACCATCAAAGAAGGAAAAGGATTCAAAGGGAAACATATGTCTAAAACATACGGGTCATGTTTATTTGAAATGAAAATTTGTTTGCTTTTGATTCTTTATAACATTTCCCATGGAGACTAGCAAATATAGCTGCCACATGTTTGGCAAAGGGGTTCTTATCCTAAACCTGAAGCACTTAAATACACATACTTACCTAAATATGGTCTCTATTAGTTTCAGCTGTGGGACTTCTAACTCCTGCCTTTAGTAGATAATTTTTTATTTTCTTCTATTGGATGCATTTTAAGCTTAAGATGGGATTATTAATTTAAAATGTTGTTATTGCTTTTTTAGAAAGAGGAAGGAGGACAAAGTGATTAATAGAAATTTTCTTCCATGGTTATGCTGCATGTGCAAAGGTGTGTAAGAGTAGAGCGCTGGGGATAGGCTCTACTGTAAAAGCTTGCTGTAGGTTACAGTAGACCTGAAACCACCTGAGCCTTGAAGCTATTGAAAGTAATTTTTAAACCTGGTTGGCTATTACAGAAAACATTTGGGTAGAGTAAGTCAAGAGACCTCTCTGGCTGTGATTTCCAAAAAAAACCCATCCACTAGCAAAGTTGAAATTTGAAGGTAGGGCAGAATAAAGTCGAATCAGGCTCTATTCACTAAACCATTCTGGTTTCAGTGCCTTCCCTTGGCTGAAATAAAGCCCCCATCCTCTTTTCTTTTGTTTTTATTTTTTTCCTTTT
>VZTM01032685.1:5585-26266 GCA_013400555.1 Jacana jacana
AAGGGAGGTGCTCCAATCCCTTAATCCTCTTTGTTGCCCTATGCTGGACTCTCTCTAGTAGTTCCTTGTCTCTCTTGAACTGGGGAGCCCAGAACTGGATGCAGTATTCCAGTGGATTCCAGAGCCCAAAACTGGATGCAGTGGCCTCACCAGTGCAGAGTAGAGGGGGAGGATGACCTCCCTCAGCCTAATGGCCACACTCTTCACTATGCAGCCCAGGGTTCCATTGTCCCTCTTGGCAACAAGAGCACATTGCTGGCTCATGGAAAGTTTGCTGACCACCAGGACTCCCAGGTCCTTCTCCTCAGAAGTGTTTTCCAGGCGATCTGCCCCTAACCTATATTGGTGCCTGGGGCTCTTCCTCCCCAGGTGCAGGACCCTACATCTGCCCTTGTTGAATCTCATGAGGTTCTTCTCTGTCCAGCTCTCTAGCCTGTCCAGGTCACTCTAGATGGCAGCCCTCTGGAGTGTCAGCCAGCCCTCCCAGTTTGGTATCAAGTGAACTTGCTGAGGGCACACTGTCCCCTCGTCCAGGTCATTGATGAATATGTTGAATAAGACTGAGTGAGTACTGACCCTTGGACCACTGGTTACAGGCCTCCAACTTGACCCTGGTGCATTAATTACAACCCTGTGTGGTTTTGTCTCAGTTGTGTATGGGGGATATCAGCTGAAAGTCTGTCAAGGGACACTGGAGCTGGAGGGTGCCATGTTCTTACACAGCACAGATGGTGTTGCATTCACCCCCTTATGGAATTCCCAGCTTCTAGCTCGGACTCTTGCACACACTACAAAGAACCTAAACTGTACTGTTAGTGATCTACATGGCGTTTCTTTCTCAAAATGGCAGGAGAGATGTCTCACCACGACGTTCTGGATGCAGTTGCCAACGGTATAAGCGTTATTCTGTGTGAGCACAGTAACACCGAGCGAGGCTTCTTGTCGGAGCTGCGTGACATGCTAGCTAGCCACCTGCTTAATAAAATCAACATAATTGTGTCTGAGAAAGATAGAGACCCCCTCCAGGTCGCATAGGAAAAAAGAAAAGGAGTGAGAAAATTCATCAAAGGCTTCCCGGTATCTTGCACAGACCTATCCACCTGCAAGCTCCGTGAAGATGCTCTGAATTGGTTCAGTATAGAATGATTGTATTATATGTTCCCTCAAAGTTTGTGATGTAGCTTGCCATCTCTCGGATAAGTAAGTGCTTGGTTTGGACTACAGAAGACTAATTTACTCAATGACTGGGCTGCACCTGAATAAACTCACTGGCACACCACTGGCAATGCTTGGGTTTTATTTTTTAAGTTAGGCCTCTCGTTGTGTGGGTTTTTTGGGATTTTTAAGGAAAAAAAAAATCTCCCAGTTGCATACCTCATCATCTCTGGATTATGTGCCCACCAGAAAAGCAGTTACACAGACTGAAAATATTGCCATTGCAATTTTGTAAACATCTGAGCATCATCCCTTTAAAATTAATAAAACTGTCTCATCAAGCAATGTCTCTACCACATAATTGCGTATCTCTTGTTCCATTTAAATGTCAGTGGAAGGAGAGGACTCCAGTATTATCTGCTGCTGAGGCTATACAAAACCCAAGTATTTTCACCAATCCATGAAGACCTCTTAGTGAGCTGAGAAGTGGGAAGAAATTGCTTCTTTCTCAAGTAAAGGACAGGACTGCAGAAGTGAGCCCTCCAAAGCCAACAGTTCTGTATTGCCACGGAAGACATGACAATGCTACTACCTTAGCATGTACACAGAATTAGGGACAAAATTAATGTATAGATGGGGCAGTTGTCCAGAAGCAACATGAAATCAGGATAAATCGGGCTTTTTTTATCACAAAAGCCACAGATATCAATTCACAGTGATTTTTCTTTAGCTTGCATCACAGAATCAGCAGCAGCCGCCAGGGATGGATTCAAGCTTAACCTTCTCTTAGCAGATGTGTGGATCTCCTGCAGCCCACCCCTTGACCTGCATGGACATCCGGTAGGCTGTCAAAACTGCTAGCAGATAAGTCTAAACTCCGGATGATCATAGCACTTCGCTGAAGTAAATTTCCCATACAGAACACCAGATACAATTGCACTGAAAACGCACCATGGTGTCACTACCCGTAAGCACATTAGGTGGTATCTTCCACGTGTACTCAGAATATAAATTAAATCCTGAATTTCACAGGAACTGTGCAGAGTCAAAGGACTGCAAAATAGGATGTGGTTGCTGTTTAGATACAATACTTTTTAAGTTTCTCCAGCCACCGTTTTTTTTAAGTGAGAGCGCTATTGTTCTTGAGCTCTACAGGTAACCTGCAGAACATGAGTAAGGCACGATTCAGCCCGGGTCCTGAGGGCAGCCAAAGCAGTGAGAGGCAGGATCTGATGCATTTTGCAGTTTTGGGATTGCAGCCTGTAAAATGCAGATGCAAATGCCACCAAAAGAGAGGGTTTGTTGGAAAACGTGGAGAGGAAGCTGCAGAGTACTGCTGGCATGTACCAGTTTTTCCCATCAGACGCTCCAGCAGAGCTAATTAGGCCCTTTAAGTGTCAGTGGGATAGGTAGGCGTCCCGTGTTTTCAATAGAAACAAACTGTCAGGCTGTAAGTCTCTGTCTGTGGCTTCTGTCAGCGAGGGACAGACCAGGTAACGGTATCACTCCATGTGATCTTTTGGGTCTCTGCAAAAGCCATAGCTGCTATTAAAAAGCAGGCAAACTATTTTGAATTTTGCTACCTTATATAATAGAAAATATTTTTACTGATTAGTTTGACATCTTCTGCACACTGCATGAGGATTTACACAGACATTTGACATAATAATGAAAATAAGGCTTGCACACAAGTGCCAGGAGGATCTCTATCTTCCTATAGCATAAAAAAGATTGGGGAAGACAAGGCAAGCTAATGAAAATAATGAAACTTTATTTGACTGATTTGAACTATTACCACATTGAGCTGTAACACAGCCATCAAACATTAGACATGCAGAGTGCCTGAAGTCTGGCTGGCAGACAACAGTTGATGGAACTTTAGGGCTTACTCCCACATACCTGAGAAAAAAGTGAACAAAAGCTGTCAAACTTCAGCCACCTCCCAACCTCTAAGGGCTTAAAAAAAGGGAGAGCTTATAAGTGGCATGTAAGGCCTCCTTCAGCATCAGTGGACACTCCTCATGTGAAAAAAAACATATATACAATCAAGCTTTTAAAAAATAAATGGCATCTTCACAAACTCTTCATGTTCCTGGATTGCAACTTGGAAAGGACATGAAAGAAGCTGGGTCGTCCCACCCTTACTAATCCACAATG
Source organism: Jacana jacana (assembly GCA_013400555.1). NCBI lineage: Eukaryota > Metazoa > Chordata > Aves > Charadriiformes > Jacanidae > Jacana > Jacana jacana. The sequence goes on from VZTM01032685.1 coordinate 8,898, forward strand.
ACTTGAGTCCATCACAATTTGGATTATCTGAATCTTCTGGTAAAAGGATTTGGGTTTGGAGCAAGTCCTTCAGTTGTATTGCCAGAATTTAATAAGTTACCCACAAAACCCCAAACCCACTAGTATTCTCCTTTACCCATGCAGTCAAGACCGGTCTCTTAGCATTATAAATCTTGGCTTCATACACCAGAAGCTAGTCTTGTCTAACTGGTAAAGGTGTGCTGGAAAGAACTCCTTTGAGAAAAGTTGCACCATGAGTATGAACTAAAGCTCTGACCATCTAGTGATTTGCAGTAAACTGCTCCAATCAAACCCTCCTGTCTGCTGAGGTAGGGAGCAGAAGGCACAATCTCACCAAGTTTGTTACTCTGGCTGAAAGGTTGGCTGCGTAGATATGAAGAAGGCATCATCTCAGCTAAGAGACAAACTAGACCAGACTTACTACAGAGCAAGAGATGCCTTGCTTACGGAAGTCATCACTCCAAACTACCTGAAGTAGCTGAGCAAAGAGCACCATTCATTACAAGCATTACTTTTCAGTAAGTAGTCCAGCAGCCTAGAGCAAGCTGAGTATAGGCCCTGCTCCAGCAGCCATTGAGAGCAATTGCCATAGATGCCTTGAGAACAGAGAGACGTTATACATCTTCATCCTCTTTCTCCAAGAAGTCAGTCAAGGTACTGTCATCTACAGGAATCAGTAAGTATTCCACGCCGTCAGCTCCCTGAGAACAGACAGGCACACATTCAGTTAACACCAGTCAGAGTGCAACACAAGCCACCAGACAGCACCACAACGCCAACGTTTATGTACAGCCTGGGTGAGAGCTGGCCAGCGGTCAGAAGGGCGACACTGCTAAAAAAACGACTGTTTCATGAGAACAACACTGGGAATGCACAAATACTCAGAAAAGTCAGTATATGAGAAATTGTCTGGTAGGGTATGCTAGTCTGACACCACACAGCTCCTCAAGACTGCGTTCCTGTGTCTAGTATTGCTATACTGCCTCATTATTAGCACTAGCCTGTATTCTTCCGCCCTGCAAATACAGGTAGCTCTTGGAAGCAGACTGACGGGCTCCAGAGTTCATTACTTCTCAAGGTCTTCAGGAAGAAGAGACCTGTAGGTTGCTGAGTAACCAAAGCATGCTGCATTTTTACAGCCTGCTACCCATTTAAAGCGTGTTGACAAATTGGAGGCATGGAAAAAGCTGCCAGCTGCAGAATTTCAGCCCTCCGCTTGCTCCTAGATGCTTCAAACAGAGCCACACTGTGCTGCAGAGTGGTGCCTTAGGGACACTTAGTAGCAAGCAAGCATCTTTTTTGTTTAAGGTGGCTGAATACCCAGAATTATGCTCTTCCCCCAACTCACCCGCTTGGTCCGGATGAGCTTGTGGTCCCTGAATTCTGTTAGTTGTGCCCTGAGTGTCAGGTCACTGTTCACAAGGAAAGCCTCCCGACACTGCTGGTAGAAGTCTTGGAAAGAGAGCCCTGGGGATGGAAAAAGGGAAGAACAAAAAATTGGAAGTAGTAAGGTTGTCAGTAGTAAGATTGTCAGACTTTTTCCAGGTCTAACAACACACATTAGCTCCACCTACAACTCTTGCTTTGGCTTAGACCATAGTGGCTACACGGACACGATCACTTCTCTCAAGTATACAGCCAAGCTAATATTTCCATAATTAATGGAAAACAGTTGAACTAACATTCCACTCACCCTGTTTATCTAACAGAACTTTAAGAGCACTTCAAATGCATTTCCCAACATGGTTAATCACTCTTCATTCCCAACTCCTCTTACTTGCAGCTTTCTTTACCATTAACATGTTATTCCTGTCCCCTGCAGCACATGTTACAGACAGTGAGAGAGTACTCCACATGTATCCTCAAAAGCAGGGACACATCAGAAGTCACTTTGATAGGATCAGCATGGGAACACAATATTCCATCTTTGCCTGGTCCTTTAAGTGTTAGTTATGCAAATTCACATTCTTCCTTTATTTGTATTTTTTAAGGCCACAGTCCCACATGAATGGTGTCAGTCATTTCTGAACATCAAAGCAGGTAACAGTAAGAGGAGGTCCTTCAGAACCAGCCAGCCCATTGATTTCCTGCCAGAGCACAGAGACACAGTGCCACTAGGCAGACAGTCTAAACCAGGTGCTCACTGACCCAACAGTTACAGCACCTCCGTTGCTGGTGATGGAGCCTGCATACCAACAGCCAGTGCCCCTGTGACTGAGCTGGCAATGACAACACCCCAAGTAGATAAGAAAAGGAGAGCACATACCTGGATAAGAGGGGTTGTCCTTGTTCTCCAGCTGGTATTGAGCAAGCAGTCTGAATATACCCCTGAGTGCAAGGAGGAGAGGGGAAAATCAAAAGGAATAAAAAACATAACCAACAAAAAAACACCAAACCAAAAACTCCACCAATATTAACTGACTTTTCCCTCATGACCAGGTGTGCTGGTTTGAGGTAAAATGAACCAGTTTTCTGTTTTACAGTTTCACTTTTTTAGCTGGAACTCTTCTAACTGAACTCTGGCATTAACAGCAGATTGTTCAGAAACTGTTCACTCTCACAGTGATGAGACCTGATTCTACCAAGGGATGGTCTGCAGAGAGGCCCTTGCTTATACTTATTGCTGTAACAACCAAGGGCAGGTGATTGTGTTATTTGCCCCGTTGGAGGCTCAGAAGTGGAAAAGCATAGAGGGGTCACATCTGTAGGGAAGAGCGTACAGGACAGGTGACCCAAAACTGACCAACTGGGGTATCCCATCTGCATCATGGTCAGTATAAAAGCTGAGGGATCAAAGGGTCAACTCTCTTCCTTCAGTGGCCGACGTCTGAGGAGGACCCTGTCTGTTCGTCTGCCTTTGACCCTGATCTGTGCATTCCTGACTCCAGACCTGGAATCCAGCTCCTGTTGGTCACAGTCCAGTCTGGCACTTTTCCCAATGCCTCCTGGTGATGTGACTGTCATTCTGGGAGTTGATACAGTTTTGTATCTATATAGTATCTATTTCAGTATCTATTTCTTTTTTTTTTTTTTTAATTTTAATTTTAGTATTAATACTTCATTACGGTAGTTTAGTTCATTCTAAACTCATAAATCTCCTTATCCTCTCCCTCTCCTTTCTTTTTTTGGGGGGATGAAGGGCCATCTGTCAGTCTGGTTTTGGTAAATTTGGCTGAAATCGCGATACCAAGACTTTGTGCATACATCTCATCACTGAACAATGCCTGCTATCCAAACACTGTTCATTTAAAGTAACCAACTGCTTGGAACCCAGGTCCTACCATCTTCTTGAACATTGTTGTCTCAAAACAGGGATTGCCTCCTGCTAGGTGGCAACCAGAGTAACCTGCTATGGACTGGATCCTCAGGAGGTGCTATGAAGTGTACCAGTGTCTTACCTGGCATTGGGAGTGAGACTGCGCAGGACATGCATGATGGAGCTCAGAGCCAGAGATCCAGATTGCTGTACTAAAAGCGAGTTCTCGTAAGATGTTTCTTCCACATAAGGACTAAATGTAGTTGTTTCATACCAAAGCCAGTTGTAGAGACTTAGCTTTGCCTGATCCCACACTAGACAGAGAGAAAAGAAAGATCAGCCAGAACTGAGAGATTTAGCTTTGCTAAGGTGTGAAATAAGGAATTGAAATTGTACTTGGTTCTACAGTAGGATCTGATCTGAAGCAATGTATGCTTGTGAAATTCACAGTACATACACCCAGACTCGTCCAGTTCAAGCAAGACAAATTCTCTGCAGCAAAACATTTGCACACATCCCCTTTTTCATACAAATTTTCATGGATATACTGTAAATCCTTCCAGTCAGCAGTGTGCAAAGAATTTCTGGATGATAAAATTGTTTAGATGAAATGACAGACATAACATCCATTTTCCATTTCAATAAGCCCCTAAATCAAAGGGTGCCAGAAGCTTGGGGTCTATTTGTATATTGATCGGTGTCTAGTAGTTCTCAGTATCTTTAAACAATTTTGGTTCAATGCAGCCACAGTCCTAACTGGGGCTTCTAGCTGCTACCGCCATACAAACATCACCAGTCCATTTTGCACATCAACAGTAACACAGGAGCTTATGAAACATGCTCAGCAGCCCCACAGCAGAATGCAGATTCTTCTCTCTTTGCTACGTCTGGCCCAAGGAGACTCACTCAGAGGAGCATTGATGTGATCGATAGAGGCAATGAGGTAAATGCTAGGCAAAGAGGATAACTGTGCAAGGATCTGCTGACTTCTTTCTCCTCTCAACATCTGGCTGTCCAGGTTATGAATGAGGACATAGAGCTCTAAAGATGAATCTGCAAGGTCAGAAAAAACAGAAGAGAACCAATCAAAGAAACTGCACACAAAGCAGTTTCCCATTCCCAGTGCAACCCAGGACAAGTCTATTCTATCAGGCTCCGTATTCATCACTCCCATATCAAATCACTTCTGTTGTAGAACTTACTTCGATCTCCACCCCACACTTGGGTGTTTCTGACCACCTAAAAGGTTTTTTCTCAATTCACTGTGTTGCAGCTCTCATCACAGCTACTGTTTGGGTTTTTGGGGTTGGTTTTTTTTTTTGCAGTTTAAGCTTTTCTCTAATAATCCACTTTACACTTGCTCATGGTTTTACCAGGAACTGCCCAACTAGCTATGACTTCTAGTCTTGCAATTCAAGGTCATTCAAATGTATTTTAGCATGGAAGTCTAAGAACAGTTTGTTCAGCTGCTTTTGAGTTACATGACTAGGATCCTTAAGCTCCTCCTCACACAATGAAAATGCATTTTCTATTCAGGGTTGGATCCAAAGCAGACTTACTTCATTGGAAATCTCTCCCACTGAATCCAGTTGCAAAGACTTAGCTTGGATAATGCAAATAGTAGATGTTAAAATTTCCAGCTAGCTTGTTGCTGCTGTACTTACCCATGGGAACAGCTATTTCCTCAGCCCAGAAAAAAACACCTGGAACAGTATCCAGATTTCGTGCAAATGAATACATACTTGGCTGCCAATGGAAACCAAAGGTGGGTTCCTCAGACTCCCAGTCAGAACAGCCATAGTGTACTAACACAAGACTGATTTATGTAGGTTCAGGTGCGTATGCCGTTAATCAGTCTTTTCCCGTTAGTCCCACCAGAAATACTCATAAGGTAATGACAGAAAAAAGGAATGTAAACAAACACCAACACCATGCACAATCAGGATTCCATGGCAACTTGTGTATATATACACTAGCAGGAAAAATGATATTCAGAAAGAATTTGGTAAGCATTCTGTGTAGCAATACCTGTTTAATTTTGCCTTTGAACCCGATTCTAACCTACTTGTTTGACACTGCTGTCCTTTATTTCATTTTAGTGTCAGTATTTGCATGTATTAAATTTAAATTACTGTTCCATTAAACCACATACATTTAAGCCTTAATCCAGCCTATAGTGAAATTTATGGCAAGATCCTCAGGGCACGATTTTCCAGAGGAGCTCAAAGGACTTAATATCTGTCAGCAACTGTCATTCCAAATTGCTTGCAAGTTCTTTGCTCTGTTGATTTCAGTGAGGTTCATATCAGGTCCTCAACCAGCCACTAAGAACCAGCTTCCCTCATATAGCTGGAGTCTACCTATCCTATCTTCTACCAGGAAACATGTGGCTACAGAAACACCATGGAAATAAAGCAGAAGGGCACTGTGCTAAATGCAAAAGAGGTGAGTGTATCAGTTTGCCAAAGGGCTGAGAAGCCTCTATCTTGTGAGAACACTGGCGCCTTTCTCCTTCCCTTTCTAGAGAACTGAGTATGTGAAACTCTGACTGAGGTAACAGCTTGGGATCATGTACACATATATGACTGGTGCATACATATTTTTATATATGTGGCATAAATTACAAACCAGAAAGTACACTAGCTATAATAAACTAAGAAACTGTAACCATAAATGTGAAAAATATGGGGAAAGAAAACATCCAGGCTCTCCTATCAGTATGTGAACTCTAATGTCTTTATGGATAAAGTTAGTCATTTTACCTTCCTTAAACCTTTTAATGATGAATTCAAGTTGGTCAAGGGGGCTGCGGAAGGTCCCTATATGGTCCAGTACCTCCTCCGTGATGGAGCTGAGAATCTGAAAGAAACAATAGCAGTCCCTTTTGAAGCGCTCTGGCACTGAAGGACCTAGTGCAGAAAATCTGAAACTGAGCCCTCCACTGTCATGAGGGAGGTAATCTGATTTTTTACCATCAAATGCCCACAACAGTCAAAATAAACCAAAAATTTCTACCTCTTTTCAGAACAGCGACATAAAACGAGGCTTTAGCCTGATGAGTATCTATTAACGACAGGAATTATTGCAATTCCTTGGAACATAATTTCTTTGAACTCTTAAAAGAGAGATAGGAACTGCTCTTCATTCAAGAGTCTGCTGCTGTAGGATATAGCAGGTTTCCTTAACATTTTACACTGAAAGACTTCAGAGGTATCTGTTAACAGAGGATTAGACAAACCCATAAGCTTTTCCCACACTTACAGATCTCACAGTGATGCTGGGGAAGTATCCATTAACCACAAGGTGAACAGAATCCTGAAGCACAGAGGTACGAAACTTCTCTAACAAATCACGCTTTGAGCCCAGTCCATAAAGCACAATATTGAAACCCAAGCTGCAGAGAAGTGAGCAAATACACCAAATCAAAATCCCTTTTTAGGTCCATACATTCATTAAGCAAAATGATCCACTGCAATCTTGCCTCTACAAATTTCACTTTTCATCAACTCCCAGCTTTACCTTCAGCTCCCAGCTGACAAAGAAGTCTAGCTGCAAGGAGCCTGAAATGTAGTGCATGCATGCATCCTAGTAAAAGAAGCATTTTAGCAGCCCAAAGGCCACAGGTTTAGCAAAACACCTATGGAAGATAGAGGTATTGTTCAAGAACACGAGACTAGATCTGCAACTTCAGATAATGAAGAGTAACCAGCATTCACATTCACCCCCTCACCAGCGATTGTATTAAATGTTTACCATGGGCCAGCAATTATGAACAAAAAAGCAAGCCCTCATAGTGGTTTTCTACTCAGGCACAATTTCAAAGCAAAATTAAACTATTCTCATATCTCTTGCTAATCCTAATTATGCCATGGAGAAAGAGGCAAGAAAGCCTAAAGAGAACATGGTAGGGAATCACAAAGCTTTATTTATTTTTGAGAAGAAGGAATATCAGGTCACTCAAAATATTATTAGGCAAAACTAAGGGGTTCAACAACTGGCACTGACTTCAGTAGCACCTATGGATTTGTTCCTTCTACCCTGCTACATACATCTCTAACAATTTGCCCAGATCACTGAGAACTCTTGCAACTCTCCAACTTTCAAAGCTAATGTCTCTTTCATATGCCCAGTCTCTCCCCATGAACCGCAAATTTCTTTACACACCACTCCCTTGCAAAGCTTCCAAGGGGTCTTGTCCTCACCAACTTCTGCTCCCGCCTCAGCGCTTGACCTCAAAGCTGGTGACCTGCCTTCTCTAAGGCGCTTCAGAATCTCACAGCTCTCTGGAGCTCCCTGTTTGCTTTCCTGGATGCTTACTCTTTTCTCCTTGCCATCAAGATACATGTAAACCCAGATGAAATTTATACTGCTAACATTTCCAACAGCATTAAGGTTTCTTCATGCACAGATCATTAGGTATTCCTACACCATTCCTCCACCACAGGCATTCAAAGTTCATTGCTATACCACTGGGACAGCCACAAACTGAAGAAACTGGTGGTGGGCTACTCAGTACCAACTATGCTGGTGTAAGCAAAACTGACTGTTCACAAAGGACACTTTTCTCATGGTTCATGTTCCCCATTTTCTCATTATTCATGCTCCCTATTTTTGACTGCCCTCTAGCTTGGTTTACAGAGGCACAGACAAACTAGCCAGGCAGAATGCACCTTCATTTCATTTCAGGCATTCAGTTCAAGGAGTTGGTCAGACATGATTCCATCTACAGGACACATTGTATTAAAGTACTGTCACCTAATTTAAACATTAAGCCATCAATCAAACTAAAAAAGTCAGTCCTTAACTCATCCACAGGATGTTGCTGACATGACAGTAGGTTTAGTGACGGTGCCTGTTTACTAGGCTTCTTCAATGCTTCTCATTGGATACTTACTGTAATTGCAGCATCCACTTGGAAAAGAGAGATTCGTGTTGCTGGTTTAGCTCTTTAATTTCAGCAGCATAGGCAAGGGGAGCTTTTTTCAAAAGGTCATGCAGTGTTTGCTATGTTGAGAGAGGTAAGATGACAGTCATTCAAAGCTGAGAAAAAACAAGACATACATCTGGAGTTCTTACAAATATCTCTCTAGTATGCTCTGTAGCTAGGGAGCAGCATAGTTTTCACCAACAGTGCACTCAATTCACGGGGTTTTTTCCCATGAAGACTCCTCCAAGCACAGTTTTGCTACTAGAGAAACAAAATAGAGATTAAATAACTATATTATGGGAAGTGGCAGCCAGACTAGGACTAGAATGGATATCACACTAAGTTTTATCTCTTCCTCCTGAGTATGGGAAAACCGCTACTGAAATAACAGACACAGTCAGAGCTTACACAGCACCAAGCACTGTACCAGGAAAACACCAACATCACAACTCTTCTCACAGGAGCAAGGCCTCCAATCAACATGCTTAGCAATGGTTCAGGTGCTTGTCACTACAAGAGGATGCTCGCTAATATCATCTTGAAAAAGAAATACAGCAGAAAGGAAATCATTTGCATCTGACAAATGTAGAAAAGGTATTATTTCAAGAATCGAAGGATTAATTCAGTTTCAAAGGTGTGCTGGGATGTTGATGTTTAAACAGCACAGTAGCATGACAAACTGCATCAAGTCTACACTGGCCTTCCTTTCTCTTCAATTTCAACAGCTTTGCTCTCCACTCCCCTGCAGTAGAAGACAGATTGCTCTGGAAAGAGCACAAAGACAGCTGCAACATATCAGACAAACACAAACCACTGAGAGACAGAACTGCTAAGCCTTCACTTGCTTTTCTGCCAGCAGCAGATTTAATACTTACAGCTGTGATTTCCTTCCGGAGCTGTTACGAAAGAACTTGTTAAGAATCCAGATGTTTCTCTGGATAGCAATTCCAGACAACAGCAGCCACCAGGCACTCTGCATATATGCCATCATTTAAAACACAGATGTGTGCAACAAGCAGTCATAGACATGAGAGCTCCAAGTATTTTACACGCTTCCCTGGCACCCGTCCTTGTGTACCTGTCTCTGTAGGATGCAACTGCTTGCCTGGACTGTCTTGTAGAAGTAGCATATGGAAAAATTCCCAGTAATTCAGTCACCACAATTAGACAGTTCCTGTCTCCAAGGAACTGGAAGGGGACAAAGCGCATTTCTAGGCAACAACATTTAGAGCTGTCCCAGTCCTGCATGTGGTTTGACCCATGATGAAAAGGGCTTTCTCCATGGCATCTATGCATAAATAGCCAAGACAGCTTGTAATTCTGCTAAGTATTTAATTGACAAAAATGCTGGTTTGGTGATCATTTTAAGGGAGGTCTCTACAGCTCTGCTCCTCTCTCTTTTCCTCCCTGAGAAGCAAACTTTAACCTGTTACGTTAACTCCAGTTTCCAACTACCTGTTCAGTTGACAGTGCTGTCTCCCCACATTTTCCTTACTCTCTCAAGTTCAAACAACTGGGCACTGTCTCTGCTCAGAGCAGCAGTAGGAGACATAAAGCTTAAAATGCTACCTAAATCAGAGTTACCACCCAGAAGGTAATCAGCAGGAATAAAGTGAAAATAGCAACATCATGAAATTTTGATGAGGGAGATTTTTGTCAAAGACACCAAAGGCTGTGAGAGTTGTGTGCTTCACTAGGAAGTGTACCTGATCCAACCTTCTCTTCCGCAGCTTCTGCAGCGTCCGGTCCGACGTGTGCACTTTGGAACTACTGTGAGCTTCAAAGTATTCCTCCACCAGGTTGCTCTAAAAAGGGACAGCAAGATCAGCCACACTCCTCCTGCTATCAAGTTACCCCTCTCCCTTCACAACACAAACATGCCTGAAGATGGCCAATATGAGACATAGAGCAAGGATGAGCCGAAAGCCAGAAGATATTTTAAAAAATGGCTTCTACAGTAGCATTTTGCCAAGGCTAGCTTAGTCAGATGGTTCTTTCCTGAAGACAGAGACCAAAAAGAGATTCTGAGAGAGCAGGACACAGCAGTAATGCTAACGGGGTCTGGAGATCCCTGGTGCTGGAAGGAAATCAGACAACAAAGCCGAACACCAAGCCAGAAAAGCCAGAAAGTAACGTGTGCTTCTGTTGGTGCTATAGGACTCGATTTCTTCATCCCTTCTCAGTACAAGGTCCCCTTCATGGACATCTTAGAACTTCTCCTAGAGCTGCTGAGGATACAGACTGGATTAGCCCACAGGCTCACGATGCCTGTCCAGCAGGGATTGCTCAGAAGTACAGCAAAAGCCAACTCAGCTGGTTTGATTTGAAATGAGTCTAGCACTTCTCCAGCTAGGTGTGGCCACCGACAGCTTACTGTCCCTAAACATACCTTCATGCTTACTGGCTGTATTCTCTGCACACTCACCATCTTTTTCTCTTTGTTTTTTTTAGCTAGATTGTTTCTGGGAGGAGGTGTAGATGCAGCCTTAGATTTTGCTGGGGTCTTTTGACCTGATAAAACAGTGCTGACTTCTTCCTGGTCTTCCTCATCCTCCGCCTCTGAGCAGGAAGCAGAATATTCACTCTCACTTTCTAAGTACGGATCTGGAGCTGGAGCATAAATTTAAGGTTAAAAGCTAGCAATGGCTTCTTACACAGAACATATTTCACACCACCTTGCTCTCCCATGCATTCTCTAGATGTTTTTCAAGCATATGATCCCTAAATGTATTTCACAGAAAAATAAAATCAATGACTGCAAACACACATAGCCATTTCTTACCCAGTTCTAGGCTCACAAATTATTTAGCACAGTTTGCTCCTTGATACCAATTTAAGAAACATAATGCTACTATTAAAAGTGACTGAAAATGAACAATGGAATTCTCTATTTCTCTTAGCATCTCTGTCAGTTTTCCCAAATGCCAGTCGTGCAAGCTGAGTGTCTTGTGAGTTACACTCTGCAAGAAAAATCTTGTAAAAGACCTTTGTTAGCAATGTTGGTTGAAGACCACAGACACAATCTGGCTCAGTCTTGGTCTCTCAACACAAAAGAAATAGAACTGAAACATCACACTAACTCTCCTTTGTGTTTATTCTGAGCACAGAGTCAACCGGTTACTGGAAAGACTTTACCATGAATGTCCCAGCCATCATTAAAAAGTTTTATGACTTGGTTCAAGCAATTGTGCCAAACTTAAGTGTCAGCATAGGTTAGATTACTGAGAGTTTTGTCTCTTGATCATGTTACTCAAGTTCAGCAACTTCTAACCCTTCCCTCCCCCTACCTAAGTAGCACTCTGTTGTAAAGAAAAGGTCTACAAAGACTTCCTTAAGGACATTTCAACACTGTTTGCGGGAAGAATCAGATTGCTTCAGTCAGACTGCAACTACAGGCAGAGGCTTATCAGGAGAAACACCTTCCTCTCAACAGTGCCTCACTGACGGTGGGAGCTGACTGCAAAGATTGATGCTTACCTGCTAGCCTCTTCCTGAGTCTGTAAGGTGTGGTAGACACAAATTCTTTCTTTTTACTCTGTAACAGCAAAGAAAAAGCATGCATTAGAAGAAGAAACATGTAACTCTTCAAAACAACCCTTGCCAAACAAAGAGTATTATATTATTACATTATATTTCCAAGCTATTTCAGCCCTCAAGAAACTGGGAAAGCAAAGGCAGTAAGTGTGGAGAATTCTTGTTTTGCCATTCAAAGCTAGAGTGGGGCAGGAACAGGTTGCAAACGGGGCTTAATTCTTTCAACTAATATCCTGAGACAGAGGGTAGAAAACTGAAATCTACAACCAAGATGCCAATCTTGGCCCCCTAGGAAGAGTCGAACCAAAGCAATAACAAACTGGAAATGCTTTGACTCTCCCGATCAGTCATTTTTCACCTCACACTGTCTACTCTGTCTTATTCGGAAGTCCACTTTGAAAACACCTACCAGAATGACAGAAGACCATTCAAAATACTAAGCCCAGAAGAAGTACAGCAAAGGCAACTCAACTTGCCTGGGCTCATCGAGTTGTAGCAGCACATATTCTGTACGTATGTCTAAAGGATGTGCCTAACTGGGACACCAGATCAAGTCTGTAATAGTCAGGAAACACTTCTGTTAGTCCTGTCAGAGTGGATGGGAAATCATCAAGAGGTGAACACGGCATTCCAAACCAGCATCTGCTACAGGCATATCTCATCCTGGAACCTTACACTGGAAAAGCTGTACACATATTTCTACTATGATGCTATACCATTTTAGAAACCCAACTGCTTCACAGCACTCTTTAAAACCAACACAGCTGGGAGTTCTGGATAGTATCTCTCTGCAGCATAACAAGAGATGACATCAACTTACACCACCCCCGCTATCACCATTCATTTTTTATAAACCAATGCTACAGTATGAAACTGAACAGTGCCATGGTTCTTGAATTCCTGTTCTAACAGAACTCCTTATAAGCAAGGCTGTTCCTTTCTTTGATAAAGACTGGAAAGCTATGAGTTTAACTGCATATTAAGGGATTGTTTAACATTCTCATTTGTGTGATGCAAGGAAATAGTCTCCACCCATGCTAATTAAGCTGTCCAAGCCACTGTTTGCCCTTTGCCCATTGACTCTAAATCCCATCGTCCTGACCAACAGAAGCTCTGGTTCTCACTTGAATTACTCCTGCCTAGTTGGATTAGGAGAGATATCCATACTGTGGATGGGGCTTTCCAAGGTCCTTTCTTTCCAGAACTGTAATAATTGGCCAGTTCAAGTTTTAAAAGTGAAAAAGAAAAAAAAAAACCAACCCAAAAAACCAAACTCCCCAAACCCCAAGCAAGGTAGAGTCTTCACTCGCCTTCTGCTGCACTTTGTTTGAACTTGAATGTTCTGCAAAGCAAGAAACAGCATGGTTCAGCGTACTGCATAATTTCAACAGCAGACAGTCCATTAGAAAACATTAAAAAAATAGGCATTCACTATTCAAAGTCACACTGTGCCAATATATCAGCTCTCTGGGTGGTTAATCCCATGAGGCAAGCCTCTAGCTCCTCAGAGGTAGGCAAAGAAAAGAACAAAGACAGTCAATGTCAATAGCATAGAAGGTAGCTTTTCATTCTAGTCACAGTTTTGGGAGGCCATCAGCAGGAGGGAAAAGTCTGAAAAATGAGCTCATGTCTGATCCCTGAGCACACCAGACTCCATTTCTGAGCACAAAGTAACATGCTCTCGCCAGCATGGAAGTGCACTGACTTCTCCCACCTGTATTTCTCCCTATGGCACTGGGTGCTTGAAAATTATATAACAAAGTGTGAATTTACACATGAGCACTCACACAATTCTACCCATCTGGTGTTCAACATATCAGCCCAGCTCATAACTCTCTCAAGTACAAGTCTTTCTGTTGTATACAGAGGAAATCATTAAGTGTCACACCAACAGATGAGAGAGAAGTTCCTGCTTTCTCTGCCTCAGCAGGGTGCTGACACCCAGGTGAACCAGAGGCCAGGCATACCAAGCAGTTCAGTCTACAATGTCAAGCTGAGTAGAATACTCATGCGTGACAGAAGCTGGCACTCAAAAACACATTTCACCACCCAAACAGAACATCACGCCCAGCTTCGGTTTCCCAAAGCACCACAGGACTTACTGCTGCTTTGAGGGGTTTTGGCTGTCTTCTCAGGGCACTCAGAGTGCTCAGGTGCAACACTCTGTCCTGGTGTCTGGGCTAATTCAGAAGCTGTAGAATATGGGAGGAAGGGAAGAAGTTTCACATGTCAAAAACATGTTTCACATGTACAAAACTCCCATGGAGCCATACACCTGAAACACTAAGTATTGATCTCCCAGCTACTTCAGGAAGTGCACCAGATACTTCCATTTTTTTTTCTAACCCTAATGGTGAATGTAATCCTTAACAAGGATTTTCAAAGATCAGACTCCTCAGCTAATTCATTTTACAAGTACAGCTCAGGCATGACAGAGCATGCTTTTCTCCCAGGGAGACCATGTCAGCAATCACAGCAGTGTTTGGTCATGCTCACTTAGTCCTTTAAAACTGCTATTGGACATAGTATAGTAGGAGGTAGAGCAAACACATCAGTTCCCCTGGAGGTGGGTTCTTGTATCTTATTTACCTCTTTTTACTACTTACCAGCACAACCTGAAGTTGAATCCCTGAGCTGAATATGGAAAGCCCTCATATCCTGCTACAAGGACTTCCATGGAATGACTTGCCTCAGTTTTCAAACTGAGTCATGGCTCCAGGAGGGAGCACTGGTGAACCCTACCCTGCTCCAGAAGCTGTAAGAAACACACAAATTTCCAAGACACAGTAGAAGCCCAGAGGAGACGTAAAGAGGTATGGAAACCACAGTTTCTGTGTGGTGATACAGAATGATGACCCCTCTCCTTTAGATCATCCTTTCTAAGATGTATCAGTAGCTGTAACAGCTAAACACCAATGAAGTTCAGATGGTGCTGGATAATAAAAGGCCCTTCAAGTGAGAAGAAACATAGCGGCAGCAGGACTCAAGCACCTCATTTGAACCAGAGCAGCCCACCCTCTCCAGAACTGCCACTTTCTGCTTCCTTCTCCTAAGTCCACAATTTAGCCTTGCAAGCACGCTCAGACACTTGATGCACACAAAGCTAATACTGCTTTTTTGACTCTTTGCTACATAATGACTTATAATCACATCCTTCTAAGTTACACAAATAAAAGCCCTGTCATGCTTTGGCACTTACACACAGACTTTCTCCCACCATCAAGAAACTTGCACTTTCCTTAGGCATTTATTTATTATATTTCTTATACCCACCATGCCTTTGATTTGTCCTAGCCCTGTGCTTTTGTTTCTGAGAAAGATTCATTCAGAGCCAGATAAAAGCTACTGAAATACAGCAAATATATCTTTTGAATAAAAAGATGTGACAAATCACATTACTGGACTAGTCAAAAAAAGACTACAGCCAGAGCAAGAATGAAAGAAGAAAGAAGAAAACGTACCTAGCTCTGCCATTTTGCTGGAGCGTTTGGGAGTCTGGAATGAGTAAACTTCACCACCGCTTACGCTTGAGCCATTTCCCATTGAACCTGTGAAAAGGAATGTTACTTGCAGTTACTTAAAGAACAATGGTATATTCCCAACCCAAGGAAGACAGAATGCAATATTTTACTATTTGGCTCAAAGGACTCTTTATATTGCAGGTACAGTAAAATAAATACAATAAAATTGGGAGTGATGGTGGATGAGAAGCTCAACAGGAGCCAGCAGTGTGCCCTGGCAGCCCAGAAAGCCAACTGCACCCTGGGCTGCATCAAAAGAAGCATGGCCAGCAGGTCACGGGAGGTGATTCTACCCCTCTACTGTGCTCTTGTGAGACCCCACCTGGAGTACTGTGTCCAGCTTTGGAGTCCTCAGCACAGGAAGGACATGGAACTGTTGGAAAGGGTCCAGCAGAGGGCCATGAAGATGATCAGAGGGCTGGAGCACCTCTCCTATGGAGACAGGCTGAGAGTTGGGCTTGTTCAGCCTGGAGAAGAGAAGGTTCCAGGGAAACCTTATAGCAGCCTTACGGTATCCGAAGGGAGCCTACAGGAGAGCTGGGGAGGGACTCTTTGTCAGGGAGTGTAGCAACAGGACAAGGGTTAATGGCTTTAAATTTAAGGAGGGGAGATGTAGATTAGATACTAGAAAGAAATTTACTCCCACCTCCAGTGTGAGGTGTCCCTGTCCATCGCAGGGACATGATCTTTAAGGTCCCTTCCAACTCTAACCATTCTATGATTCTAAATTGTAGAATCATTATCGTCTCCTCTGTTACCACAAGCACAGCCAGAACCGGTCTGCCCTCAAAAACAATTTTATCAACACTGTGCAACCTTGACGCTGTAAGAATCTCCCAAAGTGACAGCTGTGTTAGGTTTTCCCCTGCCAATACCTTGGGCACACACTCCAAGTGCAGCAACATATTTCTTCTCTTCCAGGATCTCCTGAGCTTCATCATCTGAAATACTCTCAAGTTTTTTCACAAACGTCTTCACACTGAGTGTCAGTTGAGTCTTGTCCTTCCGTACCTTAATGCCTAGGATTACAATAAGAGCTTTAACCTCCTGCTATTTCGTTACTTCTATGGCAGCAGTATGCAGCTACACCATTTAGAGACCAAGTTCCTGTTGGGAAAATCACTAAACCAATACTAATGATGAAAAGATGTTCCTCTAAAATGTTACTCCTCTTGTCTATGCCCTGGTGATCAGATGAGCCTACCGCCATTAGCCCCTCCTTTCCCACAAAAGCTGGCCCCCTGAGGTCAAGATCCCCATTTCAGTTTCCACGGTTTGGGAGAAATGAGAGTGCCTCACAGACAGAAGTATGAAATCACATGCAAAGGGGATGGTATTTGGCATTGGCTGTCTTGCCTAGCAAAGGGGAACAAGTGGAAAAGACCTGACTTACAGGCTGTCAGTGCACCCACAGGAGAGTTTAGGTTGAGGCCTCTTAAGAGCCTCTGTCTGAACTTCTGCTCAAAAGCAGAACCAACAGCAACCTCAGATCAGGATGTTCTGTGCCTTGGAACAGGCAAGTTCTAAGCATCTCCACAGAGGTTCCAAACCCACAAAGTCGTTAAAACTGCAGCAAAGGACTCCCAAAACCACCACCTCGAACCTTGCTCCGATTTGCTCGTGTGTGTGTTTAACCATGCCAGGGGTCGGGAGGTTTGCCAGGCTATCCGTGCCCCCTCTCCCAAGGCCCTTAGAGCAGCCAGAGCCCACACCACCTTCAGCTGCGGGCCCTGCCCCCCCTGCCGTGGCTGCCCTTTCCCTCCTGCGGGGCGGGGACAGGAACAAACTGCGGAAGAGGCAGGGTCAGAGGAGAACGACCCTGGAAGCGTCGACCCTCCCGCAGCCCGGCCCAGGCACTGTCCCCGCTTCGGCTGCAGGGGAAGAGCTGCCTTCCCAGAGGGCGCCGCGGCTGCTCAGACCTCTCTCCCAGCGCCCTGTGAGCAGCGGGCGGCGCCGGGCTGGGCGCTGCCCCCGGAGGGCTGTACCTGCGTCGTCAGCAATGTGCTTCAGGACCTCCTCGTCGGGCACGAACTTCACCCGCAGGCCGCCGCCGCCGCCCTCCCCCGCTAGCTGGCTCATGGCGGGCAGCCTGCGAGCACCCACCCTCGCC
>VZTM01032685.1:30341-44210 GCA_013400555.1 Jacana jacana
CTGTTGAAGTTTTCCAAATTCACATCAGAAAGGGTGTTCAAAGAAATCTGTATTTTAAATGGACAGTGCCATACAAAGTCTCCAAATGAAAACTAAAAGAATAATACAGCAATTTAAACTATCCCCTCACAACATTTGTTGTAATAGGTATTTTTACTTCATCACTTTGCTGCCTGCAGGATGAAAAAATGGCTCACCATTCAACCAAAAAGCTGCTCAGAATAAAACCCTGAAAAGCATAATCAAGCTGGAGTTAGCAATCCCAATATTTTCTATTTTCTTAAAGTTATAAAGACCAACAAAAATGAGCTGCAAAATGACAGCATATTGTGATGTGGTAAATATTGTATCAAGGAATAATTAACGTACCCCTACTTACTTGCATATATACATCAAGATCTAGTACCCACATTTGCTCACCTAATAATTGCATGTATGTGCAAGCATGTGCACATACACTTGGAAAAGACGTAGCATTTGGTCTTTTTACCTTCTTTTATAATGCTGTAGTTGCATTGAAATACTGCAGAAAACTAAATCTAGTGCCTCACGTCAAGTACCACATGTTCTAAAACAAGACACAGCAGAGTGAACTCAGGATAAAGAGATTTAAGTATTTGTCACAGATGTCTGCAAACTGAACTTTGTCTAGTACTTAGCATATATAATCAAAAAGACGGCAGATTATTTCCTCAACCCATATCCCAGTCACTTCTAATTTTATTTCTGCCACAGTACTTTGAAGTGTACTGAACCCCACTGTATAAAGTTTTCCTATGATCTTAAACCACCTTGGCATAGTTTGAGACAGACCTAGAGGCATTAATGATAAACATGATCCACAGCACTGACAAAGCCTGTCATTACAGCTGGTTTATAGATATTAGTGGTGACTCGTTTTGGGAGATAGCTGTTGAACAGTACTTGTCTGAAAAATGACAAAACAAGCTCCCACAACCGAACCATTGCACTAAAAGGATGATGTTGAGAAGTTACATATGTATAACACATCAGCACACAGCAAAAAAAAAATATATATACAGGGATAAATATGAACTCTTTAAAAAGCCTTATATGGGGCAGGTATATATACACGAGAACAAACCAAAATACAATGGATGATAAAATAACAAAAGGCACATCATCAAAATGATAACTGTAAAAATATCTTAAAAAGGTAGTTCAACTGAAGTTTTAATGAAAGATTTATGCACATACATTTGACTTCCTCACTGTCTCACTTGCCTGACATAATTCAATGGTGTGGGACCCCACACAAGAACATTACAAAAAAAAAAAAAAAAAAAAAAAAAAAAAAAAAAAAACCAAACCAAAACAAAACAAAAAAAAACCAAACCAAAGCAAGCCAAGGTTGTGATATGTGGGCTGCTGCCAATTTAAGTGTCCTAAAACTTCTGGACTATAACAGCCAATGTATAAAGTAATTTGCTGATGAACAGCTCTACTTTTTACAACATTAAAATAAAGTAATTCTGAAAAGATTAGCTGACACTCCTGGCCTTTCCTTTCCCAAAGATTTAAGCAAATCATTTGGTCCTTTTCAATTTAGTGATGTCTCTTTAATAGAACTTCTGTTGTGATGGTCTCTACAAAATATAAAATTTGTACTTCCAGCTATGACTTACCAATTTTCTCCACTAATAAAACTTTATAAAATAGAGTTTAANTGTCATTACAGCTGGTTTATAGATATTAGTGGTGACTCGTTTTGGGAGATAGCTGTTGAACAGTACTTGTCTGAAAAATGACAAAACAAGCTCCCACAACCGAACCATTGCACTAAAAGGATGATGTTGAGAAGTTACATATGTATAACACATCAGCACACAGCAAAAAAAAANGAGTTTAACCACATACAGCTTTTGACATTTTTGCAGAAAATGCATCGTAGCTTAACCTCAACTTTGCCTTAGTTCCATCTGTGTGCGACTGGTGGTCCTTAAAGATTAAATTCCTTTTAGAAACTTCTTTCTGATGATTCTATTTACTCTTTAATTAAATGTCTGCATCAGTCCAGATGCCATTTAATTCACTTCATGAATGTAAGACATAAAGACTAAACTACCAAAGTGACTTGTCAAATCACAAAAAACTCTTCAAACATTATTTTTAATGTAAATTTGAAACAAAAAAAAGTTCTATTTGAAATAATGAGATTCAAAATAAAACAAAACAAAACAAAAAACCCCCAAAAAAACCCCAAACAAAACCAAAACCAACTACCAGCAATGCGATGTGATGCCATTGTCCTGGTTTTCTGAAGACTACCAATTCAAAGATCACCTGCTATTTATAACTTCCTGTGTTTGTCCTTCACAGTGACAGTGAAACCAAAATGTCCACGTGAAGACTGTAACTCTTTCCTATGGGTTTACAATTTGTAAACTTCCTGGATGTCATGCCTTATTTCAGCAAAGAGGATGAACCTTTCCCCGTTCTCTCTAGCAATCCAAAAAGACAAAGAGAGATGGAGAGAAAATGACAAACATTCTCCTGTGTAACCAGAAACACGCTTCTAAGCAGTGTTCTCTAGTGTAAGTACCAGCCAGTGCCCATACACCAGTCATATACATTCAAGGCTTGGCTCAGTGGCATGAGTTCTGAATTTTCTAGAGTAGGGCCAATCCAGTAAAGTAAGAGTGAAAAAAACCTGAATGGATTATAAATACCAAGGCAATGAGGTGTGATCCTTCTGGGAAAAAAGGACTGTCAATACCCCTTTGCACAAACGGTGTTTCTAGAAAAGCATTTCACATTGAAGCTTCAGTGTTTCTAGCAAACTGTTGTCTCTGTCCCTGAGACAGCCCCTTAAGAGTCTGTCTGTACTGCAGGATTCTTCAAATGACTCCATGATTGAATTCAGGGACACTAGGAAAGCAGCCGAGACGGGCAGGGGTGTAAAACAGCCATAATACCATAGAAAGCAGCCTGAGAAATACTCTTTACCCGAATACACTTTTCAATTCAGTAATCAGCACCTCACAAGAATAACAACAACAACAAAAATGGAGCAGAGCTAGCTATTAGTTCCTGGGAAAGTAGTGTTTCCCTCCCACTTACAAACCAAATTGCTTGTACAGCATGATGTTGTCTACATTTTAGTCTCTATGCAGAATGACCCTGTGTCCTGGAGGGGAAGACATGTAACATTACATATGGCTACAACGCCATTAGCAGTGCATTGTAACCTACATTATCTACTTAGAATCCTCTCTTTGAGGGAAAAGAACTTGTTAATATGCATGTCTCAGTTGCTGAACATCAAAAGCTTCTGGGATGAGAGACTTGGGGGCAGACAAGAAAAAACTACCCTCATTCTAATGAAAAAAGTGCTGTAGGCAGCCAGGAGCAGCAATGACAATCCCCTCCCCAGAATTGATTGCACAGACTCAGAGAGGTCCAAAGTCACACTAGAATCTCTGAGGCACTCCTGGTTCTGAGAAAGAAAAGTCATGATCCAGTAGTCTTTGCAGTACTGTAGACAGAGAAAACAAACCCGTTTCTATTTCTTAACAAAGCCAAAGCATCATCTCATAGGGATCACATTCACCATTTCCGCCGGTGTCTCCAGTCTCACAGTGTTGAAATGGGACTGATCAGCCTACGATGGATTGCACATCACCCAAGGAGATAGGAAGGCATGGAAAAAGGCATACAGTACATTATATACTGCTTCACAACCATGTTTACAAGGGGGACGGGGCTGGGGGGAATGAAGGTGAGGGAGGAATTATTGCTGTTTCAGTAATACAGTATGATAGCTAAACCAAATCAAACAAGATCACAAGTCAGTATTTTCACACTGCAGGATGATGGTTCACGTTTCACCTAAGGATGAACTTGCCTGGGGATTAAAGGGAAACAAGGAGTCCTAAGGAAGGGAGTCAAAATTACACCTGGGATATCAGCTGCATATTGAAACTTGGAGATCGAGACTGCTTGGTTAGGGGAGCTCCTGGTGGAAGAAGATCTTTACCTTCCCCAGCTTGGCCTAGTCGGTCCTCCTGTAGGCTGATAGTTGAAAACCGATTGGTGTTGCCAGCTGCTAGATTGGTAACACCATCTGTACCAGCTCCAACACTGGAGCCTGCCTGACTGCCATTCACATAGTCAAACGATTTACTGGAGGAAGCACTGGCGGTCCTGATCAGGCTCAAACTGTTGGCTTTTGGCACCACCTGCCCAGCAGGCAGGCTGAGGTGTTTTTTAGTAGGTGTCATCTCAATTATATCTGCACCTAGGTCAGTGGATTGGTTCATGTACTGCTTCCGAGCTACTGAATCTCGAGGGCTCTCATTGGATTTTGCTACAGAAGAGGTTTCTTTATCCTTAGCAGAACGCCCGCTTGCTGTTTTCCTTAAGCTGCCTTTCTGGGATACTGATGATTGAGGTTTGGTCCCAACTGGCTGACTGCTGAGGGAAGCTCCTGATGAAAATCCTTCATCAGCATCATTAAGGTTCGCAGATTCCTCTCTTCCATTTACACCTTCAGTATCTATTAAGTAAAAAGAAACAACCAAAAGAAAAAACCCCAAAGGCAATCAGAACACACAGTAAGCACTCCAGTTACATGAAGACAAAGATGCACACGGAACGTCAAAACAAAATCTCATTTGCCAAGTCACCTGGTTTCCCCTTGCTTTAAAATTTCTGATTCTCAGCCAATAATCTGCCTGTCATATTCAGCAGAATAGCAGAGTCTAACAATAAATACTCCCTGAGCTTTATTTGGCTTTCCTCTACACCGCTCTGAATCTCTCTGAACTTTGTCTTTAAACAAGAAACATTAGGCCCCATTTGGTTAACTTGTTTTAATTGTGTCTGCAGGTATGGATGCCTGTTCTACATGCCGTTAAAGAAAAAAAAACAACTAAACCCAAACCAAAAAACCTTCCAGACTAATTTTATCCTTTTTTGAGGCAAGATGTAAGCATGCTCAGGATCTCTTCCAGTAAGAATAAGTTCTGGGGAGTGCTCTGTAAGCTTCAGAATGAGGCTATTTCCCAGGCCAGCAATCACAATGCTACAAGAGGCAGAAGGTGGCATTTGCTGTGCAAAGATGGCATTTCAAACAATGTGACTATACTTTCTGTTGGAGGTTAACCTAATTCCTAGTCCTCTCTCCTTCAGAGCTCAATCCTCCCTGCATTTCCAGCAATCCTGTCTAGGTGCTTCCACCATATTTGCTTTTATCTCGGCATCTAGATGTTTCAGAGAAAAAAACCCAACCCTTTTGTTAAGAGAAATTTACCTTCTGAAACACTTCACGTTATAGAAGAGATACCGAGCTTCTGAATGGCATCTCAAAGAGGGGAAAAAAAGCCTGACAAACTTCTTTCTTAAATCCTTGTTTTCAGGCCTATAATATGATTAGGGCTGCACAAAAAGACCTTTTTAAAACAAACAAACAAAAAAAATCTTATTCCAGCCTTTTTTATAAGCTCCAAGTACTCAAAAGAAGAGTTATTGTTTCAGCAGAAAACTGAACAGCACTCAAACTGCAAAACTGAAAACGGAGGTTTGTTCCACGTTCTCTCATTTCAATAGGAAAAAGCCATAAAGTTTAACCATGTAAGCATAAAAGGAGACATTCAGGCTATAGGAATTTTGC
Source organism: Jacana jacana (assembly GCA_013400555.1). Taxonomy (NCBI): domain Eukaryota; kingdom Metazoa; phylum Chordata; class Aves; order Charadriiformes; family Jacanidae; genus Jacana; species Jacana jacana. The sequence continues at coordinate 35,974 of VZTM01032685.1, forward strand.
TTTTCTTTATAAAAGTTGTGAAGCCTGATTATTTGTCAGAAATCTACAAAGCCTATCGATCTGTCCCAACTGCACTGGCAGTTTTTGTTCAACTCCGCTTGCCACCAAGCAAACACCTTTAAATCTCTTTTGTGGAATGAAGAACAAGTGGTGGCAGGGATCTGAGAGATTCCAACGAGCGGAAGCTCATCTGTTCATGCTGATTGTTAGCAGAGCACTAAAGAACATTTTACATTACGGCAAGCAGAACAGGCACAAAGCTATCAGTGTTGTTGCTGCCTCTTTGTAGCAGCAATATAGCCTGATCCAACTTCATGTTTCTGGGGTGCAAAGCAAAAAGAAAACTTTACAGGGAAATTGTATTATTCTATTTGAATAATAGAATATTTTTGCTTCTTATTTTCAAAAAACTTTGCCTTAGAATTACCATTACTGTGTAAGAGTTTACAAAAGATGTTTAACCGTTTCCAAATCAGACCATTCTCAGGCCTCTGGCAGAACAATGCAATGTGAGATTCTTCTGTAGTTTTACACAGTCCTGTTTGACTCATCAGCCTCCTAGAAGCAGAAAGGTAGTATAGCTCATTTCACTGCAGTCTCCCTTTCTTGGTAATGCCTATAGACTTAGAAAAAGAAGCTTCTTGGGTTTCAGGGGCTATTATTAAAACGAAGAGTGCATTACTTGCTTTAACTTCCTGTAACCATAATTAAAATACCTTCTTCCCCTCCTGCCCATCCTATTTGGTCAAACGCAGCCTTCATCTTCTCACTGAGATGTAAGTGCATTTTCATACAGTAGACAGTGATACATTTTAGTCATAATCCACATCTCCACTCCCCCCACCCCAACCTTCCCACACATAATCAAAGATGCTAATAAAAACAACATAACTGGAACATCCTGAAAGCAAGAGCACTTTTTCAATAAATCAACATTTATGTTTTTTTATTATAATCATGCAAAGCTGGATGAAAGCATGTTTGGTTACAAGCAGCAATAGCAGCAGATTAAGTCCCCTCTCAAGCTCTTCTTATTCAAACAAAAGATGTATAACTTGCAAGAAGGTATCCTCCAGGCAATAATGCTAAGCTTTTCACTATGACGAGAACATTAGTTGTCTTTGAAGTTTATGTTAAAACATTGCTGAGTAATGGCACTAGAACAGACATTCCTATTTGGGGACAGTGAAGCAGAAAGGTCACACTGAAAAAGTGGAATTTTATTCACGGAATTTAAAGGCAAGACTGAGAGGGGTTGCTGCAAGCTTTTGGATGCTATAACTATACAGAGGCCCAAGCAGCTCAGCAGTGCTCAAAAATGAAGATAGAGAAGACAACATGCAAGAGAATTTCTGTCTAGTCAGATCCATATACCTACAAAAGTTCTCAGTAGGACTGAAGTAATTCAGCAAACATACTTTTTTCCCCAATAGATGTTATTTTTCCCTCTAAAAACTGGCCTCAAAACCAAAAATGTTTCAGTCCTTACACACTGTTTTGGGGGAAAAACAGAACAAAGTCATAAAGTTTTCTTTTTTTCCCTCCCCAATAGATCAGTAAGACAATTAAAAAACGAAATAAAAAAAAACCAAAATCCCTAAAACTACAAAGCTACTCCTCTCCCAAACACTTCTACTGTGAGGCCAGAAGAGAGAGACAGTGCAACCTGACCAAAACTGTATCAATTGCACTACAGTGTGTATTGAGGACTTTCACTGTTCCTTATCAAAACAAGTCTGTCCCCAAAGCCTTTGTTATTGATGTCTGTACATAACTGATCCTGTAGATGTAGATACAGTGCTCTTCACTGACCCAAAGTAGCGCACATAACCACAGCTGCTACCACCCTGGAGCGGAATGCCTTGTAAGGCATTGAGTCATTCTTGAAATCTAGGGTTTTTTTCTACTTATTGGCTCAAAACACTCATCTGAAGAAGGGGTTTTATAAAGCTTTTTAAAGTGATTGCTATTCTGTTTATACTTCCCATACCTCAAAGTTGAAAAGTCACTAGAAATGATCAGTTTCTCATTATGTTGTTTAATATTAAAATGATACTTATGAGAGGGAATTTGCTGGTTCAAATTTTTTGTGAAATCAACACCATTAAAATAATAAACCACAATATATACACACAGAATTCTATACTAATGCTCAAGCTAAACTCCATTCCTTGGCCTCCTCCCAGATGTCATCAACTGGCAGAATTCAGTTCGCCCAAGCATGTAATTAATTGTACCTTGATAATGTTAGAGAAGTAAAGAGTATTGAACACACTTCTATTGAAGTACAGCATGTGGAACAAGGCCTTATCCAAGAACATGCCAAAATATATAGATGTCTTAAAACAAATTAAGACTAGAAGGCCAAGTCTTTATCAACTTCTTTCCCACTTCCTGTCTCTCCTAGAAGGTTCTCTGCAACTGAGGACTTCTTGATATCCTTCTGGTCATGCACATGCAAGGTTTAGTAAAATGGAGTAAGACCAACTGAGTAAGTGAATTCAGGAGAAAACAGGACTCATTTACTGAGCATGCTCAAATTCACTATGCACCAAGGAGTAGATAAACCCCCCCAAAACATTTTTATGCAACTATCTTCTATAGAAGCATAAGGTCTTAATTTTTGTTTGGCAGCAACTCTGCTTAACTTAAGAATAATGATTCTGTGACAACTCTACATTAAATCTCAAAAATCTCCAAATTGTTGTTTCCAGAAGAACAAATCTGAAACCTATGTATCTCATATCCAAATGTGCAAATATATGTCATTTATGATCAACTGATCAGCTTATAGATAGGCTGGATATACCAAAGGAATGTTCAGGTAGAAAAGACGACTTAAGATAGGAGAACATTTGAAGATTAACTCTCCTCTCTGAGAGATCATGATTAAATTCAGTACTCAAAACCATGTGTTTTATGGAGTAAAGATGAGAAAATTAATAGATGAACTTAAGCAAAATAATTTTCTACCAGCTACTCTTATCTGCTGTTCTTGGCTGCAGAAGAGACATGCAAAGTCCTACAGCATCTGTGTGGACAGCATGGGTATGAAAGAACACACTAATTGTTTCTAAAGTTTTTAGAAACATGACAGCCTGGTTTCTTCTTGAAAACACAAGCACTTTTGGGACACTTGTCTTTAGAGCAGCCAGCTCATTTATGTAAACAAGCTGTATGTGTATGAATATCCAACTAAAGGATGACTGGCAAATAAAAACATCAGCAGTTTTATATCTGTCTTAGGCTTGACTTTTAATGCGAACAGGAAGCTTTGTTCTTGGAAGTTTAAGAACTGCAGACTAGCAGGGCACTGTTTAATTAAGTTGTAGCAAAATCCATTCGTACTCTATACTGTCTGTTTTTCAGGACTAGATTCATGTTCAACTGGTGCATCTTCCCCTTCTGAATATTAGATTAAACATGCTCAGTAATAGAAAGTTTCCAAGCAATCCCAAAGCTCTTGGTTATTACCCCTCGGTTTGGGGCGTGGGGGGGTGTATGCCTTTTTTTTTTTGCCATGCCAAGCAGTCTTTCACCACGCAGATGCAAGCGGCAGGCCAGCCCATGTGATAAGAAAAGGTAGTACCTGACCTGATGTTAGGTATATAGGGGATGCGTGTATTGCAAAGAGAAGCTAATACACTCTGGGATAGCGGAAACACACACTAGAATGGAAAGAAGTTCTGCTTGGGGATAGGGAGCCAGGATCCTCCTCCAGCAACTGCCTCACTGACTTCTGCCTCCTCATCTCTGTCCTACCCTCTGTTGTGGCTGCTGCCAAGGTGGGCTCCGGGAAGCCATGCTCAGGGGTCCTGCGCATCAGCACCTCCCCCTCTTGCTCACGTTTGATCCCTAGGTCTGTGGAGCCGTGTTGGATCGGTGAGCCAGGTATGCTTGAGTCAGCCTCGTTTGAGAAGTCAAAGCCATCTGGGATTCAACATATAACATTTTAGTGCTTTTCTATTCCTTTCTTGGCATTCCAACCCAGGCAGGGAGAATAGAAAATTTATGCGGACACGGAACAAACACAAGACACTACCCATGCTCAGTTAAAAGCTGTGAGAACATCCACAGAGAGGGACAGGTGGGCTATACTCTAGACCAGAGACTAGCGAATGAATATTATGGCAACTACAGTGAAGACAAACATGATCCAGATTCCTGAAAACAGAAGACAGCTACTTGTTGTCCTGGACATCCTGATTCAGCTGAAGACCAGAGGTCATCAAATCCTTTGGCACATGATACAGGAGAACAAAACAAAACAGGGAAAAGAGTACCACAGGAAAATATGTAGTCCTTTTTTTCAGACTTTTACTCTCTGTTTATTTTTAGGTTATTCTACTTTTTACCTTCAGCCATTTATGCATCTTTTTAAATTAATATTTTATACATGCATCAACAAAGCTTTGTAAGTATGACAAACTGATTCCAAAGCAAGCTTTTTGCTACACCTACACTGAAGCTGTCATCATATCAAGGTAAATATTACTACACATTTTTTCCTTCGTACATTCAAGCACACTTACATACGATATAAGTATTCACTAAGGAAAAATATGGATAGCTTAGAACTAGTCCTTAGCTATTTCATGGTATGTCCCCTCTCTAAATTTTTGGCCATATGGGCGAGCTTTTCCCCTCTCCCACTGCCTTCAGTAGTTTTAGGTAGCTGAAACCCTACCGAGGTCTGGATAATACCATTTATTCCCTGAGCTATTTATGATGGGAGGAAGTTGAGTTTTAGCGTGGATTAAAGGAGGACTCAAATTCTAACCCAAGCTCTATCCCTACAACTTTATACTTTGTTACACAGAGAAAAATAAAGTCTTACTGAACATTTTCCAGCTTCTCCACTTCCTCACCTACCTCATGGGTTATCAACAAATCAAAAACAAACCAAACACCTCAAATGTTCATGTTCATGCAGTGCTCTGAAGATGTAAAATACTATACAATGTTATGGAATATAACTTTTAAAAACCAAACAAACAAACAAAAAAATCTAACCAACTGTTCTGCAAACATTCAAACTCAGAAGCCAGATTACAGTGATGATGGTGAATACAGTACACTACAGTATTTGCAGAGGAAGCTCACCTTCTCTCCTCCAGCGATGACGACGAATAGAAGCTGTTGTAATGGCAGTCCGAGAAATTCTCGGCACTGTCGGAGTAACTTCTACTTTCAGTACCTTCTGGCCTTCTTGTGATGAATCAGGAGCATCAAAGGGCAGTGAATTCTTCATGGCATTTGCAACCTAAGATAGAAGTAAAATGCTATACTACTACTGTCCGTGACTGCACCAGTGGAAATATTAGATTTCTTGCTGGAAACAGAGAGGGAAAACAACCAGGAAAGGTTAATTATGCCAGATCCTATCTAGATGCATGGCCCCATCCCCAAGATTCACTGCTGATAACTATGTTGGAAAGCTCATCACAAACCTATTCCCCAAAATATAGCTGAATTTTCTCCTTTGTAGGTTTTTGGGTTGGTTTTTTTTAGGTAATTTATTTTGTTCCATGTTTGCCACCTGTACAGACAGAGCTATCATCCTACACGGGACAGTCACCATCCAAAAAAGACTGCAAAACTACAAGGATAATACCATTTATGTTTATCACATTCTTGTCATAAAACATAAGTCACAGTCCAAGTCAATGCAAGCAGCATATAGCCTTGTGCATGGAGGGCACAGGATCAGTTACCACTTCAGCCTACCCTATTTTCTTTATTGTATAAAGACTTGTGACTAGCTGATGGAGTAGTATCGACTGTTCAGCACATTACCGTAACCACACATTTCCCAGTTTTATGCTGTAAGCCTCATTTTAATGTATTTTCATGTATTTCCCTTAACCTAGTGACAGAACTAACATGCTTTTAAACCTCATCAATGTTGTGTTGATATTCTTAGGTTGCCAGAAGACTTGGAAACGTAAGGGACATCCAACAAATTCCTTGAACTCCACAAACCCACATACACCAAATCAGCTTAACTAATTAAGTCGTCTTACATTAGCATTTGCAAAAACACAAACTATGAGAAATCTACTAAACCACTGGAACAGACACTATTGGTAAAACTTTGCATTGTCTCCTGAAGATCTCAGGAAACATTTGATAAGATTATAATCAATGCATATGGCATGCCATAGAAGTTCCATGAATCAAAAGTGCTTATTTGCCTTGCAATATAGTAAAAGTTTATTTTTTACAGAAAGTTTTACTTTTCTACAAGTTATAACACGCAAACCATCCAGCAACCATGAGAAGAAATGAAACTATTCCAAACTGTAAAGCCATAGATCAATTATTAATTAAATCAAAGATGTTTCACTTCCTGGAAGAGTCTGGAATGGCTGCCATATGATCCTGATCTCCAGCTGCTGCTGTGATCACGTAATTCCCCATTAAACATTTTATCCACTGCCTTCCTGTCTGGCTTCTAACTGGCACTAAAGATTATTGACACCATCACAGAAATGCTCCTTGTAATTCTGCCTTCCACTTGCCCAAAATTATTTGCCCTTCACTAGCCAATACTCTCAGACTCAAGACTTGTGAACTGCTCTCCTATTCACACATAGGCTTTTTTCATGCCATCCTCTCGAAATGGTACAAACTGCATTCACTCTATCCCCGATCACATAAAGACTTCAGAAACTCATTTCTGCTGTGCTGAACCAAAGCCAATCAAGGGCAACAGGAGGGCAAACCTTTGTATACTATTTTCTACTCACTAGAGTTGCATACTCTTTTGAGCAGGTACCCTTCTCAGTATACTGGGTTAAAATCTAAAAATTAGGACCAGAAAATTTCTGCATTAGGACCAGAAAAGTGACAAAGCACTTCTCCTTGTTGAACTTTTTAACAGGTGGCCCTTTCTAACTGCACAAATTGTACTTCTGGGGACTGAGCAGAACCATATGGAGATTAAAAAAAAATAAAATCAATGCAACACTAAAACTTTGAAACAAGTAAAACAACCAGTTTGAATGAGTCACAGCCCTTCTCTGACAGAAAAAAACACAAAACTGTGATCCTTCTGGATGCAAAAAAAATCCTTGCTCACTGTGTCTAATCCAGCACTGAAAGGCAGAAAACCAAACAAAGAGCACAATTCAGACTTGGCTAGCCAAGTCTGCAACTATCAGTGACAAAGGAGGGCTGGTTTCAGGCCAGACAACCACTCTTGCCTACCAGAAAAGAATGCTAGCAAAAAGAATATCCAAAAAAAGCAGTGAAGCACATCAATAAAATAATAGAATTNTCCAGCACTGAAAGGCAGAAAACCAAACAAAGAGCACAATTCAGACTTGGCTAGCCAAGTCTGCAACTATCAGTGACAAAGGAGGGCTGGTTTCAGGCCAGACAACCACTCTTGCCTACCAGAAAAGAATGCTAGCAAAAAGAATATCCAAAAAAAGCAGTGAAGCACATCAATAAAATAATAGAATTATAGAATGGTCCAGGAAGGGACCTCTAGGGTCATCTAGTCCTACCTCCCCCCAGTCAGCAGGGACACCCCCGACTAGACCAGGTTGCCCAGGGCCTTCTCAAGCCTCACCTTGAATATCTCCAGGGAAGGGGCCTCAAACACCTCCCTTGGCAACCTGTTCCAGTGGTCCGCCGCCCTCATAGTAAAGAACCTTTTCCCAATATCCAATCTACTCTTCTCCAGGTTGAAGCCATTGCCCCCCATCCTGTCACTGCAGGTCTTTGTAAACAGACCCTCCCCCAGCTCTCCTGTAGGCCCCCTTCAGGTACTGGAAGGCTGCTCTTAGGTCTCCCTGGAACCTCCTCCAGGCTGAACGACCCCAGCTCCCTCAGCTTGTCCTCATAGCAAAGTTGCTCCAAGACCCTGATCATTTTTGTGGCCCTCCTCTGGACCTGCTCCATTCAAGTCCATGTCCTTCCTATATTGAGGGCTCCAGACCTGCACACAGTACTCCAGGTGAGGTCTCACCAGAGCAAAGTGGCAGAATCACCTCTCTGGATCTACTAGCAATTGACCTTTAGATGCTGCCCAGGATGTGATTGGCTTTCTAGGCTGCAAGTGCACACTGCCTGCTCATGTCCAGCTTCTCATCCATCAGCACCCCCAAGTCCCTTTCCTCAGGACTCAGATGCTTTCTAATACCTCATCCCCATGTCTGTATTGATAGTGAGGATTGTTCTGGCCCAGGTGAAGAACCCTGCACTTCCTCTTGTTGAGCCTCATGAGGTTC
>VZTM01032688.1:0-120202 GCA_013400555.1 Jacana jacana
ATATATATATATATATTTGTATAATACTTGCTGGTGGACTTACTGACAAATAAAATTTAGTTCTTATGTTCCATATGTTATGGAGAAACACAGAACTCAGCAAATGTTGTGGTAACTACTTAGACGAAGTACTCCACATGGTCATGGGGTGCCTCTTCCTTTAACTGGCCCTTTTATTGCTTGATACTTAATTTTATTTGGTTTTTCTAAACAAGACAGGAGCTAGTCATCCCTGCAGTGATCCGTTAGACTCTCTCACCTCTTTTAAGACTTTCCTGCTGATCTTTATCCTTTGTTTATAGAGCTTCTGCCAAATTTCCATCCTGTGACTGCCTATGTCTGAGGCAGTTTGAACTGAGTACAACGGGGAGCTGCTGTAGCAAATGCCTTAAAAAAAACCCCAAAAGCAAATGCCCGTTATACTCACTGCATCCACTCATTTTGCAGTCCAGTAGAAGTGAAGCTTGTGCAAGAAGTCTTCTTTGTAAGCGCATGTTGTTTATTGCTCAGAGCTGCAGTCTTTGCTAGATGATTTGTAAATTTTGGCTGTAGGTATTGGTATTTTATAGGTGTCTGAAGTGATTGCAAGGACTACTGGTGCTGTAGTTGATTTGTTCTTCTGTGGCATATACTGCAATGCTGGTAATTTCTTCAGTGAATGTTCCAAATAGATTCACAGTGATGTATTTCAGGACTGGTGGTGTTTTTAGGATCTGACATTCATGTGAGGTCAGAATTTCAACCCCTGGCGCATGAGCGTTTATTTCCTGTGTATTTTACAGTATATGTGACCTGAAAGAATTTTGTATAGAGGCAAAACTCCCACACTGTTGTGCCTACAGTCCTGTCAACAGTTCTGATTCACTGGTTTTGTTGTGTATTTTTTCATTAGTATTTCACAAACGATCAGATATAAGCAAACCAAACTTAATAGTCAGACACACAGATGACAAAAATCCCTGCAGTTATTCCATGAACCCCCCACTTTGAGAGCTTCAGTTATTTAATACTATTTAGGCTCATGTACTGCTTTTCATCTTAAAGTGCTTTATAGACATGAACTAATTCCTATTACTGGTAACCAATCTATACTTTTCCTTATTCCCACCCCTTTCTTCTCTCCACCCACCAAGACACACAGATCGTCTCTAGACCTTTCACTAGATCTGGAGTGACTAGTCAAAATATTTACATCGGAGGGTTACCAATCTGCTACAAGCCACCCACTCTTTTCTTGGTATTCAAGGCACAAAGGTTACAAGGCTGAATAAGTTACATTGACCCAGTGTCACTAGAGAAAAGTCTGATAAGCATAGCCCTTGAGGGCTGGTTGTCTCTCGTTAATGACAAAGCAGCAGAGGTTCCAGCATCAGTTTTAGAAGTTACAGCTGCCATTAAGAATGGGCACATTTTAGAATATTGAAAAATGTATCAGTCAAGAATGTACACAGAGGCATCTTGTAAAAGTCTGGTCATCTTCTGCTAGATTGATTCGTTTGGTTGGTTATGGTGTTTGTTTTGGGAAGACTTTGACATGTGTAATATATTCTATCCCCATAGCAAATACACCTGTATGAAATGTACACGTGCATCATCTCTTCAGTCCCCTACATTAGGTAGTGCAAAACCAGAGCTTCCCCTGTCAAAGCAGTCCCATCTTTGGCTTAAATTCAGATAACAGTGACTGCCATTATGACCAGCAGAGGGAGGATAATGGAGAGAGGGTGCTGCTTCCAGGTACCAGCTGGGCATTTTTGTGCTTGTTGATGGGTTCCCATGTGATTAGATGTCACACTAGGTAAGAATACCAGCACATAGAACATAGTGGGATACTAAAAACTGAACAGTGCTATGTAGTGTGTGTGTGTGTACTTCTGTTGTGCAACATGTACTTGATCATGCTGAGTAAATTATACTATAGAAAGTAGAATTAGATAAAGCTTTATGTAAAAAAAAAATAAAAATTAATGCAGTGAAATGTTAACTTGAGAACCAAATTCTGCCTTCATGCAGGCAATCATAATTCCATGAAAGTGAATGGCTCAAGTTGTGTCTTAAAGCAGATGCAGTTTCACGTTGCACGTGAATGTAGAATCCCCTTTTCAGTTTTGGTTTTGTTTCGCTTTTTTAAGTAGAAATTTGGCATTGCCAAATTAAACTTGCATAGTGAAAACTTCTTTCTTAAAAATAAAAGTCAATTTGGTCATAAAAGAGCTAACTATCCTAGAGGAAAAATATTGTCTATGGGTTTGTTCTGACAATATATCTTATCAGAGCTGGAGTTGGGGATGCCTGTTTTCTGCTTTTGCTGTAAGATGTAAGATGACATCAGCATTATGATATAGCCAGAGTTGCCTGTGATGCAACTGCTTTTGTGCACCATGAACAGTCATGGAAGGGAAGACAGTGGGAGCACCATTGCTATGAGCTACAGTGGAAATGTTTCCTGGACGATTTCAGAATTCCTTTTTTCCCCACCAGTGTTAAACAAGCTAACTTCTTCACTGTGCCTATTTTTGCCTTAGAATAAAACATTCTCAATGAGATCTTTCTGAAAACCTTTTGAAAATCCCGCTTTCACGCCCAAGAATGCAGTAATGTTTCTGCATGACACTTTCTGTATGTGAAGAAGTGTTTGGATGACTGAAATGTGAGCAGCTGCCTGCCGTATTGTGGTTATCACCTGTTCTGTGTGAGGCCAGAAGTAATTCAGTGTTAATACTGAAATAAATAGGACAGCCTTCCCCCTCAGCTGCCATGCAGTGCCAATATGTTAAGTAAATGTTTGACAGGAGAGTGATTTTATGTCATTTAGCCTTCAGGACAGCAGTAACCAGCGTTTAACTGGTCTTCATTTAAGTCTTATTACAAAACCCAGCAGTGGCTGGAGTGTGGCTTTTTCCCACTAGAAAGGAGTCAAACACAGCAGTGGCATTTGTGCTCTAGCCATGCCCTCCTGAGGGGCAGTGCTCGGTATCCACATAACATCCAGAGCAGGGCTGAGGCTATGAGCCTGCTAAAAGGGAAAGGAGGAACATCGCACCTTGAGTATTGTGTCCAGTTCTGGGCACCTCAGCACAAGAGAGATATCGAGGTGCTGGAGCGAGTGCAGAGGAGGGCAACAAAGCTGGTGAGAGGCCTGGAGAACAAGGCTTATGAGGATCGATTGAGAGAGTTGGGGTTGTTTAGTTTGAGGAAGAGGAGGCTGAGGGGAGACCTCATCACTNCAGTTTCCTGTATGTAGGTGTGAAAAGCCATGGGGGACATGATCCTTTTATCCCTTAATTTAAAATTACCAAAGTAAAAGACCCTGAAGAGGCTGTCCAGATTTCAGTATCATCAGGATCCTTCAGAAGAGACTTAAGTAGCAAGACTAGCAGATGCAGGCAGTTTCTAAACCTGCTCTGGAGTTAGGAGCTCTATCTTGTAGCTACCTTCAGGGTATGGGTGGTGGTCCTAGAGTGAGGAGGCATCTTTGCCCTTTGGATGAGCAGCCTCTGTTCCACTCTTCTACCAGCTGCCTCACAAACATTCAGCTTCTTACCAGATCTCTCTCTTTCCTGCCAGCTTTTGCTGCTTTGCTGACAGGACATTCCAGTTTATCTGGGCAAATCATATTTTTTCCCCTTCTCTTGAGGTACAGACAACCTGATAGAGTACTGATCTTCTTGGTGGTACAGTATTCTATCCTGTTGCAGTCCAAGTGAGAAATCAAACCAGTGGGACTGATCCGATTGAGCAGTCCTGAGTAAATTAGGGGAGAGATTAGCTAGCTGAATTATTGAATGAGGGTGATGGGTGGATTAAAGGATACCATCTCCAGAAGTAAGTACAGGTATTTTTTGGTCAGAGATACTGCTGGTAATCTCTGAACTGTTTTGAAATGTAATTTTCTTCCTTAGGAGGTGAATATTGGCCAAAAATAATGGGGTTTGAGTTTTTCTGTTTCCTATGGGTTTTTTTTGGGGGGGGATATTAAGCAAAATCTCAATTATTTCAGCTGCAAATTTGGAGACTCACCTTGTTTGCAACTGAAAAACACAGCAGAATTAGGAATGGGAGAGTTCAAAACCAACCCAAATTACAAAAAAGGTTGTGTTTGTAGGTCAGACCAGAAGAGGCAATTCTAACCATAGATTTCAGCTTCCCATTTAAGCAGATCATCAGAGTTTATTATCTTAATTTATTTGAACTGGAGCATCTGAATAAGAAAATGCAATCAGTTTTGAATTTAAAATTTGTAATGAGGTAAAATCCACCGAAAGTCTTGGTATGCTTTTCCAATGTTTATGCCTGGTTTTGAAAAATCATAGAATCATGGAATGGTTGGAGTTGGAAGAGACCTTAAAGATCGTCAAGTTCTAACCCCCCTGCCACGGGCAGGGACACCTCCCACTAGAGCAGGTTGCTCAAAGCCCCATCCAGCCTGGCCTTGAACAATTCCAGAGATGGAGCATTTTTTTCAGTATATCAGCTGATCTTTCTTCACTTTTGCACTGGAGCTAGGTACCATATAGTTGCTATAGTAATGCCAAATGTAGTAGTAATATACTTCTAGGCAAGGTTCCTCCATTTCAACATCCAGACATTGCATTCAGTCTTTTGCCCCACTGTAACTGCTTGCATTTGACTAATTGCCCATCACACACCAAGTCATTTTCAATTTCACTGCTTCTTAGAATGAAATCTTCTGTCTGTAACTCTTGGACTTAACCAGTAAGAGTCTTGGGTGGTACAACCGTGTTCCAACACCTAATATCGTTACATTTAACCCTGAGCCAACTTTTTCTCTGTAATACCTCAGGCATGCTGACTGTAAAACTTTTGGAAGCTCTGAGTATAGTGCCTCTACAGTCCCAGGTGGGCAAATTATTCATGAATGGGTCACCTGTGCAGAGCTGTTCATATGAGCCAAAAGCCCAAGACAGACATCATCTGACCAATCTGTCTCTGTACTTTATCCCTGCATATGTGTGTTTGCAATGGCCACTTTGCCAGATGCCTGACAAGCCAGGAAACTGAGTATCCAGAAAAGCAGACGGTTACTATGAAAACAAGAGAAGAATGTGTCCTGTTTGACATTTCAGGTCAGATTTAGGATTACACATTAGAGTAAGAAAATGCAATGCCATATGAGATGTCTAGCAAACCATACAGTGGACCATATAGTCATTTTAAACTGAGGGTCTGGGATGTGTAAGTATGGATGTTGTGCTCACTGCTTTGTGCCATGGACACTTGTCAATATCTCAGGAAGAAATAGCACTGCATTATAGTCATTAAGCAAGAATTCCTTCTGACATGTTTTTTTACTACTAGTTCCAGGAATAGAGGAATGACTAGCTAATACATTCTTTCAGTGCCCCCACTTGACAAGCAGGAGTCTTTTCCATTATAGAAACAGACACTGAGGTAGATAGGCAGGCTGCAGCTTGTCAAAGGATGTAACCCACCAAAACCCTGCAGCAGCTCAGGTTTAGAAACCAGAAATGTCCCTTTAACCCTGCTTCTCTCTGTGTGCTCCTCCAGACAATTTGTGGAGGGGACAGGGTATTTTACCATGAGGCCCAAATCCAAGGACTTAGTTGCACCTAAGCAGACATATGAAATTAATGTGCTTAAGTGTTGCTGGAGAGGTCCGAGTGGACAGTAGCAAGAGCAGCAGCAGAGTCACATCGGCCTGAATGTAGTGTTGCGCAGACCTTTGATGGTATTTTGGTAGACTTTCTGTTCCCAACTGGATTGATTTCTGTGTGCATAAACAGTGGGAGGACAGACAGACAGACCTCAGAGTTTAGTAAAATAAATTAATATTTTTTTCTTTGTTTTGAACATTAGGTATATCTATACGTGGGTGTTATGAAGTCCTCATGTCTTCTTAACTCCTCTGAAGTATTATGTCAATAAATTTTGGTCAGCTCAGAGAACTTCCCATCTTTCAGCACAGAGAAAAAGATGGGAAACTTTTATCTGAAAAAAACATTAAAGCACAATCTTGGGACACTGCCTTCATCAAGTCCTGAAGTAACCATGGGGCTCAGTTAAGTTCCTGTCACTGTCCTCCCCTGTAAGGTTCAAGGCTTTTCACAAGCTCTACTGTATCAGAAATGTTGCTAGAGATGGGAAGGGAGAACTCTCAGTTCCAGCACTTTGACTGAAGAGCCTCCAAAGAGTTTTCAGAGGATGACAGCTAATAAGCCAAACTTTGAACCTAAATGCAGACATTTACCACATGGCTCCTGCTGAGTACAGACTCTGGAATTTGGTATTGCTGCCTTGGGCTCTCCAGGATTTCAACAGATGTAGTGCATTGATTTAATGTTTAAAAGGGAACCCTGCTGTGACTTCCACAGCTTGTTTCATCGCTTTAGAAATCAAGCAGTAACATACAAACAATACAAGCAATTTTGTGTTATAAACAACATCCAATGTTTAGGGAATTGGGATTAAAATACAGCATCTTCAAGATTTTGGCATTCCCCTGTCGTCCATCTGGAGATAATTTTCTTTTTCCAGTCTCTTCCCATTTTTGCCTGTTTCTGAATTTTTAGTATTTTCCTTGTAACTTGGAAATATCTTCAATTTGGACTTCGTTTTTTTTTTAACCACATACTTACCTGGACAGGGTTTCTTGCTTGCCCCAAAAGGCTAAGTTCACACATATGACAGTACAGTGCTTGTGCAATAAGCACCCCACAGTGCTCGCTGTAATGTACAATACTCATATGCAGTAAGACACAGAGCCCACAATAAGATCATTTCTGTGTTAACATCCATGCTGTTGTTTATACATTCTTGGGACTTGCTGCTTATACTAGGCTCTCTCAGTTTGTATGTGGTATGGAGAGGAGGTCATCATGCTTCTGAAAACACTTCTGGAAACACAAAGGCACAGAGATTTGCTAAGTCTTTTACCATTTGCTTTCAGAAGCATTCAAACGGATTACGAGAAATAAATCCAGGTTCCTTTGCCTCTGCCACTGTGTCATTGATATGATTAGAGCTTAAAGAAAAATAGTAGAGCTAGAAAAGAGAAAGAAGAAAAAGAAAGGCAGATAGGGTAGTAAAAGATATTGACCACCTTCTGTGTTGAGCATGAGGTTTTGCTGAGTACTACATGAGGTTTTTAGCTTAGAAAAGACAGCTGAGTGGGGATGAGATAGAAAAGTATAAGAATCATGCATGGAGTAGAGAACGTGACTAGAAAAGCATCATTGACCGTTTCTCATAGTTTAAGAAATAGGTGGTGTCTGAAAGTAGTTAAGAAATACTTCATCAAACACAATGTACATACAGTGAGCCTTACTTGCAGAAGGTATTGTTGATGCCAGAAATTCACCTGGATTCAGACTAGAGCCATACTTTCTTTATGTCTTCTTCAGAGATTAGCTTGTTTGGCCTCCAGCAGATCATTTGCCCTGAGACCTAGAAAAGATATAGAAAATAGATTAGCAGCTTGACACCCAGCTACATTTTCTAGTTAACAGTGGGTTGGGGGGGGGTGTCTAAGAATGAATGAAGTACCTTAAAAAGCAGTTGGAGCACTCACTCTCTGAAAAAGTAGATATGTTTAAGGAGTCTCTGTCAGCAATCACCAAAGAATTGTAATATGTCACTACTACTTTAATTGAACGTTCAAGTGCTTGTTAAATTTTTATGCCTTTAGCTGAGAGATGATTTTTAAAAAGCAAGGTGTTGTGACTGCAATGTTGGGCACAGTGGGGATCATGAAAAATGCCAGATGGAACAAAATTATTCTGATTTTTGATCCACAAAGAGTCTAACTGTCAGTCATGCTGGGCATCCAGCAGCTCCTATTGAAATCAGTGGCCCCAGGCCAATCCTGCTAGAACTGCTTAATTTAGTTCACTGGATTGACATTACTGCTCAACCTGCCTCACACCACCGCTAAGCTTTAAGAATACAGAAAGAGATGATAGTGTCAATAAAATAAGGAGATGCAAAAAAGCCCTAGGGAAAGACAAGAGATTGATGCCCTACTGTTCCTTCCTTTTTCTTTTAGAGCTCTTTTGCATTTCTCGTTCAAGTGCCGAGTGTCTCTTCTGTTTACAACTGCTCTACTCTGTCAGTTCTATTTTGATTTGGTAGGACCTGGCAGGAAACGTAACTGATTTGAAACATAATAAATTTGTGTCTCAGATAGCAGTCTGAAGTCATACTTGCTGAATCTTTTTCCTGTTTTTTAGCATATTCTTATGTCAGTTACGGGGGGAAAATCCTTGTGAGCATAGTTGTACACTGTAAGGCATGACTGCAAGCAGGGGAGCAGTTCCTAAAAATACACTTAAGATTCACACATCAAGTATATTCAGTGGATTGTTTAGTCTTCTGCTTTGTTTTAGAGTGTTTCTCACCTGGCTGTTCAGTTTTATTCTGAAGCACATCAAAGCTCCAAATCAAAACACACCTGAAATTGAAAGAGCAAACTTCAGACCCAAATGGAGGATTATTTGGGTGTTTATATGCATGTCTGGATTTAGGCCACTCTAGAGATTGGTGAATCTGTGATGCAGATTCAAAGTTCAAGCCTAATGATTTTATTTGAATCTATGTCTGTATTAAAATATCAAAATAATTACTGATACATTTAGAAAAATAAGCATACATAACTTGTTTATGGTGGTCTGCTGCTCTGTCTCCATGAAGATAAACAGAAAGATCCCTTCAAAAGGTTCACGAGCAATAGATACATAAACTTCAAAGAATGAGGCTGGGATAATAAAGATGGAAACAAATAAAATAGCAGAGGAACTTTGGTCACTGCGACTTCTGGATATAATTCTTTTTCTATTTCACAGATGCACTACAAAGTATTAACAGGTTCAGAACACTGTTAACAGAAAAGTTATCATATGCTCACCTGTGAACAGGGAGGGACATAAGTCTACAATTCATTTGAAAGATATCAGGAATCAGAATGCTTTCCTTGGAAACGGATCTTTTAGCATTAGATGGTTTGAATTCTGCCGTCTACATGACAAGACCCTTATCTGAGATGATGCTGTAATTCCATGGAAATCTCATAAAAGCATTAAAAGAGTGGATTACTTTTTCATAGTGTTAGATCATGCCTTTCCATATTTAAATTGTTTACAAAAGTGTTGTTTAAGCTTTTAGCAATACCTTTCAGTCCGGAACACAATGCACTTAGGATTGTGATGTATTAGTCTCCTGTTCTGTGTGGCATAGAACGATGATAGCTGGGAGAAAAGAAAGATGGTAGCAGAAGTAGGAATGGGAAGATGGAAGTGAGTGCTAGGAGCATTGCAGGTGTTTTATCAGTCTGCAGGAGAGGCCAAGGATGTTAATAATGGCTGTGGATAGTTATTATTGTCAAAGATATGCAATTAAGCTGCTTGGAGTGCCCAGTATCTTGGCCCTATATATACACAGGATTTGGAGGTCCAAGAAGTTTAATTGCTGCTTTGCACCATATCCACAGATGTCAGTTCAATGCCTCATGCCATATGGCAGGGCTGCATGGTAGCACACTGAAGATTTACAAATGTGTTGCCAGCCCAGGTGCGTGTTTTCTGTATGCTAGAGATGAGGCAGTTGTGGCAGAAGAAGGCTGGCCACCAAAGCCAGCAGATGGGCTTGTCCTTGGAGCAAATCAAGCAATGATGCCAGGTGGCTGAGAACCCCTAGCTGGCCACTTGCAGCTAGGCATATCCCGCCTGGAGGAGCCAAAGTTGAAGCTTTATCCTTAAGTTTTTGAAGGCTCAAGTGCAGCTTCACAGGACACAAAAGGGAAAACAAATGGGAATTCACATGATGGCAAGCTAATACTTTGCCAGGCTGTTTGGTTTGCTTTTTGATGTCACGTAACATCAGGAACAATTTCTCCAGGTGGTTAGGCCTCCTTCCAGCTGTCCTTTGAGGGTGGACTATTGGAGAATAGGATCTTCTGGCAAGTGGTTGCAGCAAGGGAAGCCTATACTGGAATCTCCTAACAGTCCATTTGCAGTTTTTAACTGACAGTCTTGGACAAATTACTTTGATTTTGCTCATACCAATGTGTTGCTTGGTGGTCAAGTTCAGCTTGGTCTTTAGCCAGAGGTTACCCTAGGATAGCTATTTGTCTTACCCTTTTGGCAGCCTTCCTCTGTGCCCAGAAAAGGTAGTCCATGCAAACTGTTACTGTCACAATGTTGTTAATGAGCTTTTACTTCAGTGGGAGGCACTGAAAAGGTGTGGTTTCACCTAGCTTTAGTATGTGCATCTACAGATGAAAAACAGATGAGAGAAGATCTATGAAGTATGGCTGTTTAAGCCAATTTCCAATAGTGATAGCTGGCAGCAGATAAAGAAATGGTGTGTGCAGGACAACTCTTTGTATTGTACCAGTTTGGATTTTATATTTCCGAAGCAAATAGCAATTTATACTACCAGGTAGTTGTTCCTTGTGAGGGAGGCATGATGCAGCCTTTCCACTAGGTGAACTGTGTTTTGAACATTTGGAAAAATTTCTCAACTTTTTTTCTGACTCTTGTTAGCAGCCTAAAGGTTTCTATATTCAATAACAATCCATCCCTCCAGCCTCCAGAACTGGCTGTTGATATAGCCAGGCACAAATCCTGAAGAGAGTAAACAAAGAAAAATAAGCCTGCTATACAAGAGATGATTTAGTAGCTTAGTGGGTAGTATTGGTGATAGGTGGACAGTTGGACTAGATGATCTTGTAGGTCCTTTCCAACCTTGTGTTTCTGATTCTCCGTTTCTATATCGTATGCATATATGAGCCCTGAACTCTGCAAGCGTTGTGCCCTTGTCACGTAGTTCAGTAAATGTGCTATTTCCTTTTAAACGCTCTAGCTGTATTCATTGCATTCACTGCAATACTTTTGACTGTTGCTCTGGGCTGGCGCTTGCTTTGGCTCTCAGCACTGAGTCTAGAGCTTGGAAGAGGCACTCAAGAATAAACTGGCTGCTATCCAGCAAAGAAAGGGTGTTATTTGTGTTTGCCTGCGTGGGGTTATTTGTCTCTGTAAATGTGTGCTCTATTCAGTGCTGACAATTCTCAGTTTTATGATACAGCTCAATATTTAGCACTGGCCTAAGAGCCAGACCGGGATCATTGTATGAGATATGTAGAGGTCTTATGCTTATAAATATAAAAAGGGATGCTTTCCATTCTCTTGAGTACAGCAGATTAGAAACACTAAAAGGTAAAAGCAAAATTTCTTGAAACTGTTTTTTTAAAAGATTCTACTATATGATTTTTGGGTGCGTGACATGGTTTCTGGCTGGCTAAAGTTAGCGCTAAGGCTAAATACTGCATTCATCTGTTTCCAGTGAAACTGTGGTAAAGTCAGTCTGCCTTGGCAATGCCTGCGGCTCTGAGCTCCATTGCGCGCTGATGCATCACAGATTGAGCAGCACAATGTTACTTCCCTGTGCTTTCTGCTCGTTGGCTCGGCACTAACCCGATCCCACATCAGCATGCAACTTAGGCTAAGCGCAAGTGATGCTACTGGATGCAGTGGCTTTTGGGGCAGAAAAGCTCTAATACAGGGAGATGCCTCCCGCCTGTTGACCTGGCTGATGAAGCAGAACCACACTTCTGGGGAGTTTGTTAACGGCCTCTCAGAGCAGTGTAATTTGTACCAGGTGCCAGGCAGATGAGAACTGGGGAAGGTGGCCAGCGGGTATGGTGTCTTGTGTAATAAAGATAGTGAGCACTTAAAAACAGGTCTTTCAGCCACGCAGAGAGGTTTTTACTCTCACGAGGGGAGACAGAAAAGCGATTAACCCGCCAGCAATTCACAGGTTTAAGCCCCGAAGGATCCACAGTGATAATCTAATCTGATTTCCTGTATAATATAAATTGTGGAATTTCCCTGGCTTAATTCCTGCTTTGTGCTCGCTCTGTATGTCAGAGAGAACATGTTTATTAAAGAGATGTCTGATGGCAATTTAAACATCTCCAGTGACGGCAGCTCTCTTGTAGACCTTGACAAACGCTTGGAGGGCGAGGAGCAGGCGCGGGGAGCCAGAGCAGCACGCCATAGGAAGGAACTGGGGATGACCGGCTTCTCTTAGCAGTCCCGCTGCGGGATCCCCCCGCTGTTTGTCGGATTTGGTGCCCACCGGCACCCGAAGCAGTGCGGGAAGCCGCCCGGGAGCCGCCGGCGGCCGCATCCGGCGCGGGGCCGCTGGGTGTCGCTGCGGGGCCGCGGGGGCTGCGCGGCTGCCGTCGCTCCCCTCCGGTGCTGCGGCGGGGCAGCCGCGCTGAGCTCCCCTCTCACGCACTGAAGTGCCTACGGAAAGGGTTTTACACGCGAGAGGGAGCAAACGTGAAGCGCTGCAGACAGTTTGGATGGTCCGTTTGCTGGGGACAGATTCTGCTCTCCATTATTCCAGGAAATTTAGAAATTACCTCTTTGTTTGCCACCTTAACAGAAGCTTTTGATGTGACATTTCTTCCAGTGACATAATTTTAAATTGAAAGTCCAACTGCTTTTCAGTCTGGATCACTGGTGTATTTATCCACCATCGCTGTGGTATTGGAAAGCATGAAACAAGCTTATAACCTGATGAGGATAGGGAGCATAGATTTCCCAGGCTGACTCTATTCATTCCCAGAAGGTTTTTCTGGCTGTGAGTAGCAGTTAAGAAAATGTTTGCTTGTTTGTTTGTCTGTTTAAAAAAAGGTGCCATGTTCTGGGTGCTGAAAATCAGGCTGCAGAGGGAGCTAGTCTCAAGGTAAAACTCTTCGGTATTCCCTTCCCATGTCAGTTGAGATAATGCCTTCAGGTTGTTCTCAATACTGTGGAGGTAGGACTATTAAAAAAGATATTTTCCCCGAATATATCTTGTGCTGTTACCCAACATGACTGTTCTCTAGGCCCAGTTTAAGGATTGAGGTTGTTTGTCTGGGATTTCATTACAACAGAGTGGCTAAAACAGTAGTTTTGAGTGATGGGCCAGTCCGACAGAGGTATTGGCTGAGCCCTGCAAATATGTGCACCAACACCACAGTACAGGTCCGGAGGGTCTGATGCAGCCTTGGGTATACTGGACAGCTGCTGCACAGATGGTTCATGCTTGCAGAGTAAATATAAATATGATGCAGTCAGAACTAGTTGGAGTTACCGTACATGCTTGTATTTCTGCATGGAAATACGGCAACTCAGGGATCCACTAAGGACCACAGTGACAAATTAGTTTGAGGATCACAGAGCCAGCCTAGCTCAGCCCTCTGGTGATCTCTGGGCAGCTTGAGAACATTGGAGATTTGCAGTTATAGAGCCAGTGTTCTGAGCACTCGTGGTTGTTGCTTTGCCTCTTGCTCCTGCAACACAGGAGTAGCAACTCATGTACCTTGACTTAGAATATGGCTATTCCACACACACAGTTTGAAGCAAGATGTTTCCTTCACAGGTTCTTAAAAAACAGAAGAAGCATAAAAACTGCTCTGAGCTGGGCAGCTCTGAAGCTGCTCTTGTATGGAAGGTGGCAGCAGCTGCCAACTCCATGTCCTAGTCTGGTTCTAAATCCCATGGTCTGGTCAAGCAGAAATCTGGCGATGCAAAGATTTTGATTCAAAGATGCAAAGAGACAGTGCAAAGATTTTGATCCTCATGTCCTCAGGGTGCAAAGATTTTGATCCCCATGCCCTCAGTTTAGTGGATGCTGTTACTGTGTGATGAGTTTTCTGTGGGCCATGTGAAATGATGCAGCGTTGCAAGGTCAGCTCCTACCTTCCACTCTGCAGCCAGCAGGCAATTGCAAAGCAGTGCACTGGGGTGAGAATCATGTCTTTATTTCTGAGGCAGGTTGGGCTGAAGTGATTTGCCTGTGGCTGCACAGGCTGTCAGTGGCAGAATGAGAGTGGATCTCAGTATCTTAGTCCTACTCTGGTGCTGTAGTTACCAGACTACGCTCTTCTCATGGCTCTGCACGGATGAGCGCAGCTACAGCCTGTGCCAGGATTTCAAAATCTTCTTTCTTATTTTTCCTGCATTCACAAGCTTATAGAACCTCTTTTCCATTTTGTCTCAGTCCCATGGCTGTAATTTTGCTTTGTCCTTTTTAGCCTCAATTTAAACTTTTGGTTAACAATTAAAAAAAAAAATTAAATATTTATCATAATCCTAGGTACTGTTTATATCATTAATAGAAAGAAACTGTTAAAAACAAAGGTTCTAATGACAAAGTAAACACTTTTAGAAATAGTTTGTTTCAGGCTCTGATATTATAAATATGTGGACAGGAATTCAAATGCACAGGGCACAAGGAGTTGAAACAGGAATCCATTCCCATCACGTTTTTACTTTAAACTTATTTCTCAGTGTGCCCCAGGCTTTGGCTGATGGATAGGATTTCAGTAACAGAAAGTCTGGTTGGCACAGCTAGAAGCAGTCACGGCACCAGGAGTCTGTGTTGCCTGGAGGTGAGGGAGAGTGCTGCTGGCACTCAGACTGCTCCCCACCAAAGGGGGAAACGCTGTATTGGATCTGCACCACACACTGTACCGAAACAAAGCCTTTCAGCATCTGTGGCAGGAAAGTCACCAATTGCCATATGTCACTATGCTGTGCATATGTTAAGTGAGCCCAACCAATCGCATTTGCACATTCCCTGTGTGACTTGTTGTCCCACACAATGAGCGCCCTGTTGTCACCAGTGCTAATGCTATGCAATCTGCTTTGCCGTGGTGCAGCAGGCAGCTCGCCTCTTCATATCGTAGCACATTTTGCCACATAAGCGTGGCCCCAGTATCACCGGATGCTTTGCAATCTGTTGCTCTGCTGCACGCAAGCCCTGCTGTCACGTTTGCTGCAGCCTGTTTGGCCACAAAGGAGCAAGCAGGCTGTGGGCAGGGATGTGCTCTGCCCAAAAGCCACCCCAGAGTCCTGCTCCCCCTGTACCATGCCTGGGCTGCTTGGCAGGAGTCACTCATGTCACAGGAGTGATGGGTGCTGGTAACAAACTTCACAGCTCTGTTGTCCATAATGGATAATTCCTGTTCCTTAGTGATATTTTATCTGTATTTGCTTCATGCATAACAAGCACATCCTGGTCTAAGGGTCAGTGTGATTTTCACAAAGGGAAAAAATGGGATACTTTGGAAGGCTTGAAGCACTTTTATACAAACAGCTGATACAGGCAAGGTCGAGTAGTGGCCCAATACTTTACTAAGAAACAGAACTTACTGCAAGAGTTTCGTCAGAAACTCTTTGTGCACCACCCTTTAATTCAAGTCTAGGAGACATACAAGGCTTTCAGGCTGTGAACTTCACAGAAACAAACTTTTGAGTGGCACAACCTTATTGAGGATTGCAGACAGAATTTCAGCTCAGTGGAGCCCCTGGAGAATATAAATACATGCTTCTGACGTATTCACATGCCATAAAGGCCTTCCTTCTTCATGATACAGTTAAACATGTTGACCAGTTATGATGTGATAAAGTATCGAAAAGCTTGTGCTTTCAGACGTACCACAAAACCCACTAGCATTCATTTGGAGGTTGTACTCTGTAGAATAATGTGTATATACATGGAACCTAAATTAGGGCTGGGAGGACATTTTTAATTTAGGCATGCCTTAAGATTAGGTGCTTGGTTCCCAGACTATAATTCCTTATTGTAGCTTTGCTCACTGCAGAACAGTTGGCCCTCCTGCCTGTAGTGTCTTTTGACATGCAACTTGCATAAGGTCAGAAAAAAAGCCCTGATTTAGCAATGTAATTTTATAACATTCTCACATCTGTTTCCACTGAGGGCTTTGAAGCCCAGTAAAATGGATGATTTTTGGAATGGAGAGAAGAAAAAAGAGGCGAAGATAAAAAAACCTACTTGTAAAAATATGACTAATGCCCGGACCTGTCTGTACTTGTTAAAATGTGCTAAAATGACAATGTTAGCAGCTTGGCCAAACATCAGAAAATCACTACTTCATCTGATGCTATTAGCTGAGTTATTCAGTAAAGGCAGAGCTGGAAAACTAGTGATGCCTCCCTGGGCCTCAGGGTGGAGCGGCTGAGAGATCTCACACGCTCGACTAGGAGATGCTACTGAGATTCTGACACCTCACACAAGCTGCCCCACACTGCTGTCACCCTGTCTTGAGTGTTTTGGTACCACTGGGCCTGGAAAGCTTTCTGTATGTAACCACTCACCAATTTGGAAGGTAACATGAGGGGCCATTCCTGGACAGCACTTCAGAAAGACAAAAATGCCATTTTATGTTTCACTTCCTAAGGCTATGTTCAGAGTGCACAAAAAGTGCCCAAGGCAACTCACCAGCCAGCTCGAGAATGACCTGTATGCCTGACAAATGTCCCACTTTCCTGAGGGTGGGATTTTTTTAACAGAAGGACAAATCCCCATCAGCTTTTGGGGTGTAACTTGGACAGATATATTTCTAGAGCGTTGACACCAGCAGGAGGATCTGCCTCTTTGGTGTTTATCTATGCCTGTTCAAAGGCACACCTCTGGAGGTGAAGGAGTTGGTCTTTGGATTTGTGCCTCACAATTCTCCTAAAACACTGTGCTCTGCCTTAAGGTTACAGGCCCTGTCATGTCTGCTTTCCAGTGAGGCACGACTCTCACCTGCCGGGCTGAGAGAGGGGGAGATCTGCTGGGTTGTGTTCAGACTAAATCCTGTCTAGCCAAGTGTCATCCCCTGAGCAAAAACTGACATAGAAGAGGAAATCTGTGATAAAGGCAGAGGTGCTTTATACTGTGGCTTTGCATTTCCTGGCAATGTCTCTAGGAATAAAGGACAGTGCTTTAAACAGCACTTGCTGTAGGCATGTACTTCATTGTGTTCTTCGTGCAAGGACACACTGAAATTCAGTTCAAAGGAGGAAAAGCATTTAGCAGTAAATGGAGATCAGATTATTTGGTAAGCACAAAAACCTTTTGAGTAATAACTTCTCTGTGGAGAGTCAGATGGTTTCTATATGCTTAGTTTCCCTTGAACTGTGTAATTCAATCGAGGTGCCTCACTCAGCTTTTAAAACATCTCATGCCAACGTATCACAGCATAGCTCTGTTCCCAGACTGGCAAAGCCACTGAGCATCTCCTGCAAGGCCAGTATCTGCAGTGGTTAGCCTTGATCTTCTTGGGAGGAATACAAGAATAGCCTGACTAAAATCCAAGTCTGTCTCCTACAGCGAGCTACCTACAACAGTAGTTGGAAGCAAGGCTGGAAGTAAATTGGTGCTTTAAATTTCTGTTTGTACTACTCCAGCAATACATAGAGGTCTCCAGGAAAGACAGAGCCTCTGTTATTTTATGTGCCATGCGACAACCGGGTATCATGCAGGCCAGGTGGTAGAGAATTCAGATCCAAGCCAAGAGAATGCATGGCTAACTGTATTGGCAGCAATACAAAGAAATACAGAGAAATAAGTAATCGACCTGAAACAGAACTGAAAGTTAGGGTTGGTTTTTATTAATATTAACTTTTTTGTCTCAGCATAAGCCAATACACTATGGTAACAGGTATGGTTTCTTTCCTTTCAGTAGAGTTGAATGTTTAAATTGTTTAGCAACTGAAAGTGACAGGTAGGATGCTACTGGTACAGGGAAAGCTTTGGAAGACAAAAGACAATGTATTACATTTGCTGATGCGTTAGTAGTTCCCTAAAAATATATATAGACTGAGGTAGTAGATACAAGATATTCCCAAGTACCAAACCATGTTGCTGAACCAGACCACAGTGAGAAAAGGCAGGAGGACAAACAGGCATGTTTTTGTAGCAGTTATTCGGGTGGATCAAATCTTTCCAACTTGGATGCCTAATTTACATTGATAGACAAATTTCTACATTATGCATTCAGACTGTGTGCTAGAGAAGACTGAGAAAACTGAGTATCTTACCAAATCCTGCTCACCTTGTGCTGAGAGTCCCACTCAATATTCTGTTAATTAGGCAGGAAGGGATCAGCCCATTGCCAAAGGAGACTCAGAAGGAGTTGCTGTTCACAGTTGTTCACGATGAATGCTGCAGCTGTTCTTTCCGAACACAGACCCAGAAAGTAGAAGGGAGATGACCTTCAAGATTTACAGCAGATCAAAGGAAGGTCAGTGGCTGGCAGGAATATGGGAGGGGGGGAAAGGTGGAAGTGTCAGCTAAAAAACAACAGTGAACCCTTCTGTCTGCAGGTCACCAGCATTTTTAAATTGTTAGTTCTTTTCTCTTGTGTTAATTAGTGAGAGCTACAGTCACAGTGCATATTCTGCCAGCCTAAATTCAGTTAGCTGGGAAGGCAGAGTGTGCCTTTTAGGTATTTTTTTTAGGGAATACTCTTCCTATTAGGCATGAGGTATTATCTAGGGATCCATCTTTCACTCAGGATTGTGGAAAAATTCCTATGTCCCAGCTGGAATCTCAAGTGCATCCAGAAAGATGAAGAACAGAAGCCTATTGCTTTCCAGGATATCCTAGCATTGAGTACACACATAAACAGAGCACACTGGGCGATGGGTCATGATTAGTTTGTACTACCTATGTCCCCTATACCTATATATCTCTATGTTTCTTATTTATCTTGATATATATTTATTAATTCAAAGACCATTTACAATGATTCCCTTTATTTAAACATCCTCTAGATTCTATCTGCTTGTTTGTGCCTCCAGGAAAATCAATCTGTGTAGGGTACTAAGCATGGCTGTAATAAAGGAGAAAGAAATAAAATAGACAGTGAAATATGATGTGCTCCCTCCAGAAGGGAAAGTAGGAGCCTCAAGCCAAAGTCCAAAGGTTATGGTCCATGGTAATGGTCTTTCTAACCTGATTATAGCTGGTACTTGCAGGTAAACAGATTGAGACATGCTGCAGTCATGAAATGACTACAGCAAAGCCCGATGAGACTCACTGCCACCCCACGCTCTACATTAGATTGCATTGCAGAAGCAAGCACCAGAAGCCTTCGTGATCTAGCTGTTGTCTTAGGCCCATATCCTTCTCTTGGGCACCCCCACTTCATTGTGGGGTCCAAGGAGAAGATTTGGAATGTGCATAAGCCTCCAGGGCTTCTGGCTGAGGGACTTTGTCAGAGGTTCAGATCACAAAGTGTTACTTTGTATGAGCACAAAACTCAACTTCATTGTCACATGGAGATTAAATCCCGTATTGTAGGGTTTGATACAATCCTGAAATGAAAGGAAGACTGAATGTTTCTTTTAAAGACAATTTGTGTTGTATCTTGGCTTGTATCTTGGGCATCTTTTCAAGCTTTTTTGTTCACTTGCTGGCAGTGAAGTTTCTACTCTTTTGCTCTTACCATGGCCTCTCCGTATGCGTGGCACTTCATTTATGATGTGGTGCTGTGCACACTCAGTACCAAGGCTGTTTCCTAGTTTTCAGGAGAGCTGAGCACTGTACACTCTAAGCCCAGTGTCCCAGCTTCCCATCGGGCATCGGTCCCAACTGCTCATCCCAGCTTCTCATCATGGCTAAACAGCATCTTCATGTTTAATCTTTGAAGAGAAAGCTTAAATATTATACAGAATTCCTCTTTTTCTGTTTGTTAAAGAAATGGGACACTGCCCCATTACATGGTTACATGCCTGTTTTTGGGGGACTAGGAGGGTAGCAAACCATTCATGCTGCACAAATTTCTAAATTATATTGTGCAGGTATCAATGTCCATAGATCTCCTTTGTAACTGCATTTCTTACACATAGATACTTGTCTGCCTTGTCATCAGGCAGCCAAAAATGAGCTCTAGATGACGTGGTTGTTGGTTTTTTCAGCCATAGGTGTGTGTTTTGAGCGCTGTTGGTCTCACCACTTCCCTGTCCACCCAGTTTTGAAAACACACTCACACCACGCTGCTTCCTACCACCACACACTCTTCTAGTAAGGAAAAGCTGGTTGCTGGAGACGATAGACCACTTCACAGGCCCATACTGTGAAGCTCTGTCTCCATGGCTCTTATCTCTTTGCTCCCCTTGACCTCCTATCTGCCTGTCTCGCAGGGAACCTGCAGTCCTGATGTTGAACTCTCTACCCACTCCCAGATCTTTCTTATCTGTAAATCTGTCTATTGCTGCATCCGCAGCTTTCCCATGCGTCTCACAGGCACGCCCAAGAAAGCCTAATACATGCAGTATCTTCTGATGTTGGTAATGGTCACTTGCAACTATCCAGCCATGTGAACACAGAGTTCTGCACCTAGTCTTTCAGTATTTCATGGCTTGTCTGATGTTCTTCTCCCCTTCCACCATTCAGTGGTTCCCTATGAGGTTATTGACCATATTTAATAGGAATTCATATTAATGAGCACACTGTATGCTTTCCTCAGTCCAGTCCTCTGGGTCCTTTTCTTTTTCTTGGATACTTTTTCATCTGCTTCCAGTTGATTAACACTGACTTTTGGCTCTGCTCTTTTATTTGTCTGACCAGAGATGGTAGAAAAGCCTTCTCCTCTGCAGTTCTCTCAGCCTTTACCCTATCTTCTGCTTCATCAACTTAATCTTCAAATCATGGCTAATCCCCATGGTTAACACTTCCTTTCTGTTAGCATTCAAGTATCTTCAAGGGAACTTTCTCCACTGTGCTTGTACCTATTCCCTTGATGTTACAGTTTGCAGAGGTAATTGCAGCTCCTCCTGAGCTGAGCAGACACACTGGCATAAAGCAGGGCACCTGGAGAGAGCCTGCCTGACAGCCCGTGGCTGCCCTGTTTGTCTCCTCTCAGTGGCTCTTGAGCCCTTGGACTTGCTCTCTCAGAGCGGCCATTTCCTTTGTACCACTTCCAGCACTGATGTTCTTAATGGGAAAACATTTTGTTGGCATGGAAAAAAAAATCCACTAAGCTGATGCCATAGCTGTGTCTGAGTGCTCTGCCATGCCCTGTGGTGCCTCACCCAGAGTGAAGAGGAATTGTGAGCCTAGTCTCAAGTAATAGTCTGTGGGAGATGAGAGTAGTTGGAGAGAAATTCTGCAAAAATGGGAGGTCTCAGATCTTGGGACTCTCCATTCAGGTGTTAGAGTTCACTGCCCGCATGACTTTGTGTCCTTTGGTTGGCTGGGAGACAGGTGAAAGTGGGCAGGAAAGCCAAAAGGTTTGGAGTTTGCTTGTTACTGTATCACATCTACCTGCTCTGTTGTGCTTATCCAGAGCCTATCACTGGGGATTCTCGGGACACCTCCCAAACATTACTCACCACCACCTCCCTCAAAACAGGAGATCGTTGAAGGAGATAAGGGAGCTCGAGCCTTGCTGAGACTAGTGTTCTGTCTCCCATGTTATTGCCATAAACTCTGTAGGTGAACTGCACTGTTGAGTTTCCACCCATCATGGTGTTCTGCTGATAAAGCTTAGATTAAAACCCATTCAAAATACAATATAGTCACAGTAAAACCAATACAGATATTTTATAATGAAGCCATCAAATGCTCTGGGATGGTGTAACATGTGCACAATGTGGTTGATTCTAGTACGTCATTGCCAAAGTTTGTCATATGTGGGGTGGGTTTAAAATTGAAAGGCCAACCATCACGAAGTCACAGGTATTCCCCCCTCATCCCCTCCCTTCAATGTAGAGCTACATCAAGAAGGAAGAGTTCTCATAGTGTACTGAAGGGAACAGTTCTTACTTGAGTGCTGTTCGACATTTTGCCAAGTATAACGCTTGCTAGGAAATTCAACATCACAGGCAAAGGCATAAGAAAAGACAAGTATCTTGGAAAAAATAATTTTTCTGATAACACTGTAAAGAACATATGATCTTAGCAGAGAGGAATTTTTAAAAGTCTGGAGAAAATCTTATTCTTTAGGCTCTGCCAACAAAAAAAAATTGAGAAGGATCTTTAAATATGGCTAATAAACTTACATGCTTCGGGCAGGAAAAAAAGATCAGGTTATAGTTTGTTAATCTACTGGCAAAGTCAGCTGCACATACAGCTCAGTGCTCTGTTCAAACAGAGAGATGTCTGAATGCTGCTGTCTGTGCTGGAGCTCCAGAAAGCAAAGCATTAAGGTACACTGCAAGGTAAGGATGAGTAGAGTACTAATCCTCTCTGTGAACTGCGTAACTGAGAGGAATGGAAAGGGACATTTACATATTAATCACAGCTCCTGTGCCATTTGCTCTGATGGCCCCAACCACCATCCTTATTGGGACATTCACTTTACCAGAGTTCAGGAAAAGCTATGATCCTGAAGGCTCCAAAACTGCTCCTTGCATGTGAACATATCTAACAGCTGGTAAAGATGTTTGGAAGTAGAGCAATGAAAATAGTTTCTTTTTTTATTTATTTGCTTTCTGCTCCAGTTGAATAACGTCAAGGTTACATGTTTATGCTCTCACCTCTAGGATGGAATGAGGGGCATGGAAAGCTACATTTTTGAAATTCATCAACCTAAATCTAAAAAGGACTTTGCACATGTGTACAAACCTGCACATGTGTACAACCCCACACACGTGGAAGGAAGAAATCCATGAGAAATCACCAGTGCTGGATAATTTGAGCCCAGTCAAGTGTCTTTGCTCGACTGATCATTTTAGATACTCTTCTGGCTAGTGCCTCTCTACAAGGTAGGTAATTATTTATGAACATTGCTAAGCTATGCCTGGTGTAACAGATTGTTCAGCTGTTTCTGTTCAAAGGGCCCCAGACAAAGTAAGGCTGCAAAAGGTTAGGGTTAGGATGAACAGCTAGGGCTGTATGGGGGAACTACAGACATCTGCTAACACACTGCTTAGCTCTGAACGCTCTTTTTACTCTTGGGTTTGCAAGCATTAACTGTGTTCTGTAGTTGTCTTGTCAAGTAGGCTGCATCCCTAAAAAAAAAAGTCCACAGCGAAGTCCATGAACCACACAGAGCTCATATTTCTACACTTTGTAAAATGGCATAGAGAAACTGGTCTGTCCTCTTCGGTCCCTGCCTGCGCTTCCGCGTTCACGTAACGCAGGCTGTGCTTAGTCAGGGAGAGGCCGCTGCTTCTGCTGGATGCAGCTCGTTAAACTAATGGTGTGACGTTACATGGGGCCTCCCAACCTGAAATGCTGCATGACATTTTTCCCAAAGGTGGAAGATTTATGGTTTTTTAACCTAAATTAATTAAGAAGCAGAACCTTAATTAAGAAGCAGGTTGCTTCTGAAACAGCTAACCCACTTCAAAGGGCTGAAGCCGTCTACTTAATGGGGAACAAAGAAGAGAAAACAGGGTCAAAACAGACGATGCCTGTGCGTTGTTCTCAACCCATTCATCTTGCGCATGGGGGGGCTCTGCTGGCATTTTAAAAATGGCAGTGGAACATCTGCCACCCAAAAGGAGAATTGGGGTGTGTGGGAGGCGCATGTGGTTTATTCAAAAGCCACTGTTCTCCTTTTGAAGCAGAAGATGAGCCAGATGTACTTTTTGTTTCTCTCTGCCAAGTCCTGTTCATGTTCCCATTGATACCAGTCCATCCAGGATATCCCTCTTATTCTCTTTTTCTCTTTTTTTTTTACTAGCTAGGTGGCTTCACTTTGTGAGTGCAGCAGACGACTTGATCCTGTTTTATCCTCTCAATCATATTAGGCACAACTGCTAGCTAAGGGGCAAGTGGTTTAAGAAAAACTGGAAATCAATCTCTTAAAAATGCCACATTTTTAGGACCTCAGTGCCAGTTTCCTTCTGGAAAAAAGGCCTCAACCTCAGACAACTATAAATGTTCGTCAGTCATTTCTAGTTGCCGAGTTAGTGATGTATTTGATACCATTCATCATGTAAGATTTGGAATAGGCCATTCCTGCTTCTGGGATAAAGTGGGATGGGTGACTTTTCCCATTAAAACTGTATGGTTTAAATAATGTTTTCAAAAAATCTACCTTTAGGAAGACACAGAAGCTGGAGGTTGTCACTTTTCTTGCTGATAAAAAGCCAGGAAGCATATGCACTCACTGTTGAACAAGACTTCCAGATGTGCCAGCCTTTAGTGCCACCCGTCCCCACAGGTTTCTGTGAATCCTGCTGGATATCCATTGCACCTCTGGGGAGGTACTCAGACACTCCTGCAAGTCTGGCCTTGTGCTTCTTTGGAAACGGCTTTTGAAAGTCGCACCCAATATTAAAAGGAGATTGAGGTAAGAGATTAAGATAAATGCACAAAACACTTTCATTTTCTTTATTTTCAATCGATACTGTATGAATACAAAGTTTCTAGAAAGCTACAAAAATTCTACCACTTTATCAAGAAGGCATCAAAATGTGTCACTTTGCAAAGACATGAAAACACCTGCAGTAACCGACACAAAAATAGCATTTTTAGAGTGATGAAATAATTGCACTTAACTGTCATGGATATTAAAGTTATCACACATATGTACCGCGAAAGCTAGAATACATTTTTTTTTTTACAAAGCACTTTATAAAAAAATTCTCTGCACACAAAA
The DNA here is from genome assembly GCA_013400555.1 of Jacana jacana. Classification (NCBI taxonomy): domain Eukaryota; kingdom Metazoa; phylum Chordata; class Aves; order Charadriiformes; family Jacanidae; genus Jacana; species Jacana jacana. Next base: position 24,371 of record VZTM01032688.1, read on the forward strand.
CCTATAATTTTCATATTACTATCATACTAAAGATAAATTCACTTTAAAGCCAACACTTAAAACATTTTAAACAAAAAAAGGTACCAGTACCTACACACAGACAATAACAAATACAAGAATACTGTACTGCCAAGAGGTTTGACTGAAACTCCTTTTGAAAGCTTCTGCAAATACGTTAAGAAAACATTGGAGAACATTCACTTTTTTCAAAGAGCCTTCCCTCCCTGTCTAACCTAGAGGTACTTTATCATCAAAAGGCAAGTTCTACATCAAAAGTTACCAGCAGCAGTACAATATTAAAGTAACCACTGACCATATATGAATATGCTTAAGTCACAAACCCATTTTATACACATTACACAAATAAACATAAAGTGAGAATTCCATTAAGTCATTTACAAATGTGAACAAATGCACATGGCAAAAAAAACCCAAAACAAAACAAAACCCCAACCTGTTTTACATAAAATGTACTGAAGAATTAAAGGCTATTCAGGCTTTCAATGTTATAAAATTCTTTTGTCTTTTTTTTTCAGGCACATATTGTATTTTTTGTCTGCAGTCATGAGCCTGAATCAGAGGCCCATAAAACAAAACATAACAAAAACAAAAACACATATTCTGTAAGGAGGTAACAGGGATCCATCTCCTTTTAGTCAACTGAGTGCATTTAAGATTTAATTTACACACTAAAACTAATTACATGATCTCAGCAAGAATGACCTGAAAAGTTAAAAGATGAAAATGTCCAAAGTGTTTCTTGTACTTTGACTTATCCAGCCTCAATCTTTTTTCAGGGGGCTAAACATCTCGTTATGAAAAATAAGAGGGGGAAAAGAGATCATCCTGAGAAAAGTACAAAACTGGACTCTATTATACACATCCGTTGTGTGACTGGGTCCGTCTATCAGTACGGGTCAAGTAAAGGGTAGACAAAAGGTTTCTCAGTATGAGTGATTGAGTGATCTGCGAAAACTGTAAGGGGAACTCTTTCGGAAAGCAAGCACGCCCTAGGACTTGCAGTAGGAAAATAAATAGCTATGGATTAGTACGTCAAATGTTGTATCTGCCTTGAACTGGCCAGTTACGTACATTCAACATTAATGTACACCCTTCATTATTCCAAATAGCCTAGACCACCGAGGTCTGAACCGAAGAAGCTACTCCCAAACTTGGTAAGCTGTAGCTGCGGTAGAAAGGGAAAGTGAGTAACAGGCATTATATCGGCAATTCCTTCAAAATAGTGGTGCAGTACCTAAATAAAATGATTTTGGAATTCAAGTAAGTAAAACTACATTTGTTAGTAGTAATTTTTAACAGCCCCAAATGGTACCATTATGCTTATTTTAATGAGACAGAAGTGTAGCCTACTTGACTAGGACAGCTGAAACGGTTGGTAATGGCTGAAAATATATGCTCTACTTGTGGGGCAAAAGTGTCTTTTCCCTACCTCAGTCTCATCGAGTTCAACAGGATTGCTTGTCTTAGAGGTAAGTGAGATTTAGACCTTGAAGGAATAACAAAAATAATATTTTAGAGACAGGGAACTTGAATTATCACAATATTTACCACACAGTGTCACAATATTTCTATATATAAAAAGTTAATCTTAAGTTTTCATCAAATACTTTAAAAATCAAGTTAAAATTGTATTCACAACTATATTATCCCTCTGACAGCTTTTGGTTTTGCTGATATTTGTTCTTTCTAACATTGTTTTCTTAAAATCTTGCTCCTCTTCCCATCAGCTTTAGTTGTAGTGTACAGTATGGCCCCCGTTCACAGAAGGTATCAAATACAGACACACTATTAAGAGGAGCTAATGGGGTTTTTTTTGTTGTTTTTTTTTCTTTCCAAGACATCACCCGGGAGATAAAAAAAATAAAACAACCCTGTGTTTTGAATCGTGCTGGCCAGAGTTTCTGTAACAGCACCTTCATCCACAACGCTCACACTCAACATTTCAATGCTTAAACCCACACAATTGTGGTTACCCTACCTATTGTCAGTTCTCCATGTTCGTCTTGGGTTATGCATCTGACGCTCAGCACGCACAACTTTGTAAACAAAATCTTCTGTCTAAACAAAACAATCTTCACAGATACCGAAATATTATTAGAGGAGAACAATAAAGTCACATTTGTCCACTGTCTGAAATTCTGCAGTGTATGGATCTCTCATTATGGATGAAGAGAATATAAGCGTGAATCGTTTTCGTATCCCAGAAAAATCAGTTGCTGGTTTGCAGTGCTGTCAGAAATGGCAAACAGTAGATTATTCTTCAGCAGGTTGATCATTAGCAAAATTACTTTGCTATAAATGGTGCTCTTTCGTGAAAGGAGGCCTGTAGATTCAACTTATTCCAATAAACCAAAGGCATTACGGTGATAACTACATATTTTTGGTCTCTCTACAAATTGTCATTATTATGGCAGCACTTTTCTAAGCTGGAATTTCAAACCAAAGGCACTTTCATGCTGGAGTGCAGAAGAGTCACAATTAATTATTTGGTCATGAAATTTAAAAAGGCAGCATTTATTAATACAATTCACTTTTCACGGAGAACTAAGAATCTGTAACCTTTTCTTTTGGTATAGACATTTAACTGCGTAGTGATGGGACTGACTTGCACAGGAGGTTGGTTTAGACCAAGCAGTCAAAGAGCGTTTCTGTGGGAAAAAAATACAGCTATTTTTAAAAAAAATGGAACCAATTAATAAAACAAGATATAAAATTTATGTTAAGAGGCTAAAGGTACTTCTAATATAATGCTAAGGCACTGCATATTGTAATGCTTTGGCAGCTCTCAATTAAAAGGTTCCTACAAAAAAGTAACAGTAACAAGATAAGTACTTCCAGCTTACAAAAGAGCTCACAGTTTACAGGCAGCCTGTTGGACTACACACCCCACACCGAACAGTTGAAGGATTAAGGCTTTTAAGAATTAACATATACAGGGAATGGACCATTTACAGAAGTGTAAAGAAAAGACAATGGGAATAGTTTCCCTAATATTACATATGTGAACACCAATAAACATTGTGACTTTTTATACCCTATAATTATGGCAAATGTAGCGTGCCAGATTCTATTTAAAAAAATGTACCTGGTTTTGCAAATTGATTTACATACTTTATATGCCTCAACAAGTTTGCTTGTTATTAAAAAAAAAAAAGAAAATCACCCAAACCACAATTCAAACCCTAAATAAAAGACAACTTTAGAACAAAATAAAACAAAAAAAGTAGTTTTTGACTTGTAACACCAAGTGCTTAGAATAAAGGGCTACCGTTAGGCTGTTACAATGCAGTGCTTTTCCTGATGTGATTATTAGTGTTAAAAATGAGTGTATAAAGAGACCTTACCATGGACATAGTTCTTTGTTCCATTCACAGAATATAAACTGAAAGATCATCAGCCCTAATATCCACAAGCAGGTAACAGCTAGACATCACAACAATCATCCACCTACTAGAGTTAGATCAGAGGGAATTTAAGCAGTCTCCCTTCCCCTCGGGGGTCTTTGTATCATCCTCTAACTGAGTCCTCTCCAGTGCTAAGGATGAACCTCATCTGATGCAGACGTACAGCAACCCACTACCTCATCTAGGCCGTGTTCTAGTCTAGATAATTCAACAATGGGCAACTCTAACAGAGGGTACTATGCAGAAATATAAAAAAATTAAGACTGGCTTTTTTCAAGGCTACAGCACTGTGCCTGGAAGTAAATTCTAGACTTAACTCACGCATGGGCACACATCGGCAAAGGGCAGGGGGGAGGAATCTGCTAAACGTTAACTTCTCGGATTCAGGACTGCAAAAGACCTTCCCAAGAACCCTCTTTGCTGATATCTCATGACTGATGTTTAAGGTGGCTTGTGCTTGGCCGGGCAGCCCTCAGCCTTTCAGACAAATGTTTTGCGTGAGAACCCGCTGCTGGCCCAGCACCTGCTGAAACAACTGCTGCTCGAGCAACTGTGGGGCAGTGCTGGGTGTGCGGCAGAAGAAAAGAGACTGAGCAACACTCTCCGGTGGAGCCAAGGAGGAGCGAGACTACTCCTCTCACATGTGCGTACCTCAGACTATCACTCACAGCCACAGCCATAGTTTGAATCCTTACAGTATTTAAATATCTCCAGCTGTATACTTCCTAGAGTCTTCCCTGAATATATCAGAAGGCTGAATGCTACCACATCTGGATGCAAAAGGACATCAAACCCCACGTGATACATACGTGCTTGTTTCAGAAAAACATCTTTGCCAGTCGGAACTGGAGAGACAACTGGGAGAGATCTAAGAGCACCATGATAAAGAGGAAAAGGAGAAAAAAGAATCTCCACTTTCCAATCTTATTTGCCTGATGTTGGTTGTGATTATCTAGAGCCTCATAGATATTAAAGCTGTTGATCCTTTCAGAGTTGCACGTGTTCTTCGTTCAAACATATTAGTGTTTTGCTTTCAGTTTACAAATTACTCAATGATATTGCAATGTCAGTTGTTTCCATTCATCTGTTAATTTCTGAGTTGAAAGTTTTTCGCTCAACTTATTAGAAAACATAGTTGTCCATATAAAATATAACTGCACACACAAGACTACATATAATGCAAGTCTAAATCTTCAGTATTTACCTACTTATTGCAAAATGAGCCATCTTTTTCATTAAATAATCAATCAGATCTTCATATTAGTACAATACAACTTTATACTCTTTTAAAATACACTAGATATGTTAGGGATAAGGGATGATGTTTTCTTTCTCTGCAATACCTGTTTGAAGGTTTAATGGATTAGAAGATTAGTTTTAGCGTTGAGAAAAAAATACAAAATTTGCCTAATTTTAGGACCTGTCCGTTTCTAGCAGGCATGTCTTAAGGCGATAATTTTCATTTGGTTTCAAACAGAAAAATGCTTTCATTTTAAAAAATAATTTAGTGAATTACATTCCTCCATATCTTCCACCCTAATTAGTTACAAAGATAATTCTATAAAGATTATTAACTTTGTGTACTCATTTACAGTCATAGCTAAAGGTTCATTTCAATTTCACTTGCATCGTAAAACAAGTATTTCATGTTGGAAAAAAACCCAAAATAAATTCTTATAAATGCTGTCAGTTTTTTCCCATGGCAAATGCTCTGTCATACATTTTTCTACCAGAATTAAAAATAGGCCTCCACAGACAGAGGCGTTAGGTTCTTAAATACAGTCTTCCCAAAGAACTGTGGTTTACAAATTTGAAGAACACTTAGTTTTAGAAATAATTTTTACAACTGTACCAGAATTTCACAGCTACAATTATATATGAACACATTAAAAATGACTTCACTAAAACAGGATTTAGAAAAATGTGGGTGAAAGTTGGGCCAGAGGCACTGCCACTTAGTGTTGAGGTTTACAGTCTGTGTTTTGATAAAGAAGTGAAATGAAGTGTATATATAAATAACTGCTCAGTCCTTTACAAGCCTGTAGATATGATGCTGTGCTCCATGTTCGCTGTTCGACACTTCAAATACACAAGCCATGCAGAGCAGGGTTTCTTGTGTATCCCTGTTTGTTACCACCTGTTTGAGGGGAAGGAAGAAGTAGACAGTTTATTACAAACTCAGAAACACCAGGGTCAGAACAAGAAGCGACTGGCTTAATTGAAGACATTCGTTAGATGTGACTGTTCAAAATCTGTGTCCTCTTGCTTCTTCTACTGGCCCGGGTGACTTGGCTCACATGCTGTGCTCTGGGGCTGGGCTGCAGGGCTGTAGCTCTCAGCGGAGGACACTGCAATTCATCCCACCCCAGCTGCTTGACCATAAGCCCCTGCCGTGGGGGTCTTTGCTCAGCCCTCCTCAGCCTTAGCTTCGGGGGGAGATCTAAGAGCACCATGATAAAGAGGAAAAGGAGAAAAAAGAATCTCCACTTTCCAATCTTATTTGCCTGATGTTGGTTGTGATGAATAATGGGAAACCAGGGAATGCTTGTCGCCTTGTGTTCACCGAGCTGGGTGGACATTGCTCTGTGTTCACAGCCCTACCTCCTCTGCATGCCACCCACTCTTGGTTCTGTCCAAATCTTGTGGGAGCAGCAGCAGAGCATGGCTGTAAGTGCTTTGCTGAGGAGCCACGGCAAAGCCACAGTGAAATCAAGCGGGGAAACTGGACGAAACTAGGGTACTATTTGGACCATTCTTGGCACTTAAGATCACCTGTTGGGTGTACCCATTACTGCATGCTGTCCTGGCCCAAGAACTAATTAACGCCACTGACATTTGCAGTATTATAACTGGCATCTCAGTAAGAACACACTAGATGAATGAGACTGTTCAAAGTTACTGCCTCGGGCTTGCTACAAATACCAAATAGAGACTTGCATTAAAAAAAAAGAGGGAGGTAAGCTGAATTTTTGGAAAGTAACAAAGATGTTTGTTCGTGTTCTCAGCCAGCTTAGCCTTTTCATCCTTAGCGTCTATAGTGCACCAGCCCAAGAGCATTACTCTGAAGTCAGTGGGACAATTTGTTTAGTAAGCAACGTGACTAAAGGTTTTGGAAACTGGTTCTAAATACTACAAGTTAAGCAAGCCATACAAAACCTGAGAGTATTTTATAAATGGAAGAATAAAACCTGAGTCCATACCAATAAAATCGTGAAATTTTCCAACACGCTGTTCATCATGTATTTCTCCGGTAAATGCTTCAGCTTGTGTATGAAGTTGATCATATATTCACACATTGGAGAGCGATTTATTCTGTACACAAATCGGCCATTCTCAAACCTTGCATATTCAGTCTAAAATAAAAGTATTTAGAATAAGGAAAATAAGATAATTCACAAATTCATAAATAGCAAAAAAGTAAATACTATTTTTTTTTCCTTTGTGTAGACAGAAAAAATAAGAGAAAGTGGCCCTCAGACACACACACACACACACACACACACACACACACGCGCCTACTTGCTAGCTCCCTGCCTGAGCTATGCAGTGCCTTGCTAAAAATTCAAGGGCCCTTAATTATTAAGTTATAATGTCACTACTTGTTCTCTAACTTGTGAATTAAAAAGATGAACAGATGAGGATTACCCAAAGGTAAATCCAAGTCAAGTAAAAATGAATTAAGCAGAAAACTTTGCGGTAAGGTGATTTTAGTTTTGAGGTAACTGTCTGCAATGGGAACACCAAAAATAAGCTTATATATTTATGCATAAATATGCACATATAAACACAACTACATTATTGCATGATTTAATAGACAATTTATGAATTACAGAAAGATATAAGACTACAGTTGGAAGAAAATCAGACTGATTTAGGTTGCAGGGGCTTCCCAGGGGGCTGAAGGAAGGTAAGACTGTGACTTTTGGACTCCTGCTGCCCAGCTACCAATTACTCACCACAGGTACACTCAGTGGCATGTGGGGCTTTTTGACTTTCTCTAAACTTGGAATGGAAATTATGGAGAACTTCTGTATGGTCAGCACGTATGGAAACCATATTTTGCATAAGAAGGACACGAACAGTGACCAAGACATCTATAAAGGTTCAACCCACAGCGCTAGGCTAAAATTCCTGTACAAAACCTATATTGCAGGTAATAGGTGTGGGGGTTAGGACACAGAAGACAAGATAAATAGCTGCAGTAGAATATCTCAGCCTGCCCAAATCATACAGTTCTGTGCCTAGAAAAGGTGAAAAATAACTAAAGGACCCTGTGTGTTAAGAAAATATGCAACTCTGCGTTCAAGAGCTGCTGGAGACTGAGGAAAGCATGCCTTTATGTGCATCAAAGAAGATTTAAAAAGCATGGCTATAGATGAAACATAGCACACTATTCATGGCTTTAAACCATCTAAGAAAACCAGATGACAGAGTGTAGCTAGTTACTGTAGTATGGTTCCAAAAAGGCTACCTGGCTGGCCAAGGGTTTGGAAATGGGAGCAAATAATTTTTCAGCTCTTTTCTGCCAGGTGATGGAGGAGGTGACACTCATGTCAGCTACACGTTTCCCACTGAAGGGTGCCACAGGCAGGGTGGAGGACAGTCTCCAAAGCAACAGGTAATGAAGCTTTTACTTAACTATAGTGTCACCATTTACATGGTGATTTAAAATTAACCCAAACACTTCCCCAGAGGAATATACTGTTTCAGGAAGGATTAGAGAAAGGAAAGGAAAGACAGATAAAAGCAAAGTAAAGACAAGAGAGACAAAAACCTAATGAAAATGAAAGGGAACCAGAGTCATCCCACACATCCCATCACAACACCTACCTCTACTTTTTCTACTACTTGCTTTCCAAATGAGCAGACTTTGGTGGAACAGGTGATTGTCATGTTTTCTGAGCTCTCGTACTGACTAGTGACTCCGTAAAATGCTCCTGTATCATCTTGAATGTTGCAGTTTAAGTCAGCCTGTTGGGAAAAGGTAACAGACATTGAAGATGTTATTTTTCATTTGACAATGTCAGTAGCATACACTGTGATTAGCTCACTGGCCTTTTTCAGAAATAAGAAAGGGGGGAGTTTTGTAGCGACAGCAGTGACAGTGAAAAAAGTCTGTCAGGAAAGTACCTGCCTAATTGTTGCAGTAAAAACCTTGGGGAAGCAGAAATTTCTTCAAGCTTTTAACAACAAAAGACAACCCAGTATTTCCCTGGGCTACAGGTGACATGCTTGTCTGGCAGATAGCTGATGAAGTCCCTGGAGCAAAGGGAATGATCACCCGTGAGAATCCTGGCTCCAAGCTGGCTCCTCCAGAGGGAACCTGCCCTGCAGCCTCCAGTGCAGCTGAGCCATCCTGCTCCTGAGGGGCCATAGTTCACTCACTTTTCCTTTCTTAAAGCAATGAAATCCTCACGGCAAAGGGAGACAGCTGCACAACACGGGAATCGATCTCTGATAAGACTCCGTCAAGCCATATGGCCCTGATTCAGCAAAATACTGGACTTGGCGGAGCTGAATGACGCAACCCACCAGCTTCACGCAAGCTGTGTGTGCACTGAGCCCTGCCTACCTCCCTGACAAAATATTACTGGAAGTATTTGACTTCTTTCAGCATTTCTCTGCAGCCTGGAGAACCATACAGCTGCCTTTTAATATCTAGCAACAAAGATCGAGACTAGCAGGATCAAGTGAGGAACCGTGCTACCTTTAATTATTTATATCCAAATCCAAGTCCTGTGCACAGCGTGATGGATTTGGCCACAAAGCACCAGCACAGGTCACATGCTGAATCTGGCCTCCCCAGCAGCACTGAAGCTGTGCTGCCACTGGGCTCTTTGTCATCATGAATCCATTTGCAAAAGCCTTCAAATTAAAAGACCACTAATATGGACACGGGCAGCATCTAGGGATGTCCACAGCTGGATTTGTTGATTCAGGCATTAGTTCTGCTGACATCTTTGGTGCCTAAGGAGAAAGTGAGCAGGCTTTTCTTTGTATGTGGAAAGAGCCAGTCAGCTACAGCAGCGTAACATCTAAGAGTTGTCTGAATTTTTAACATTGAGCTCAGCACTTTAGCAGGGAAATGCACTTCTGCAGCTGTTTCACTTGCAAGTCTACCTCTGCTTGTTTTTATTGCCAATATAGAAACGTAACACGAACATTTTGACAGATACTTTCCTGTTTACCTTGAGACCTTTTCAAAAACTCCATTTACAGGTATGTTTATTTACGAGTTAGTGTGGAACATTTATAATCCCGCCTCCACTACAGTTCAGGTCATTTGTAACTGCTATTTAATTTTTAACTAGGCAACAACTCATTAATTCTACTTAGTGTCTACAGCCCTTATTTGTGGTACAACATTCTGAGGCAATATGCTGATAATAGCACATACTGAGCTAGTCTGTGGTAGGGAGAAGACACAGGTCTAAGATTACTTCAGGCTGGCTTTGGTAAATTAATCAGTGGAGAAGTCTCCTGAGGTTTACACGCGGTAACGCAAACAGCCCTATAGTCACGTATTTTGCATAACACAAAGAAATCCTATCGCTGTTACACCTTGTTGCTCGCACATGTTTTGCATGAGGTCAGCAGTTAATGTTTAATGTACATCTAAGGCCGTGTGTTCCCAGTGAGCTGTAAGAAATTGTTCTGAGCTAATAGTAAATAAGCAATTTGCCATCACAGCTGGCTTGCAATCGAAACATGACAAACAGCTAAACACGACAAACTGTAGCGCAGCCATCAGCCGTGCCACAGCTGCTCCACCGGAATGTCTGATAAACCAACTGCATTGTTAACAATAGTAATACTCATAAGAGTAAGTACTAGTATCTTAAAAACCGGTTATTCCTGCTGCTGCTGCAATTACAATTTTACTAGCAAAACAGTTTCTTTTTTCTTTTTTTTCTTTCAGATATGGGCAAAATAGTTAAGAAATCATAACTGAAATGCTCCTCACAATTTCATGTTGTCAAAAGTGTCAACTGCATTTACCTTATATTTCAAGCTGCAATAGCAACATAGAGTTAAAAAATAAGAATGACTTTTTATCTGCTGCCTTCTGATATTGAATCCCACTGACAAAAAATTCTAATTGTTGTATTTACATGCTGACATTTAACCTGGAAAAGTAACACATGTGGCCATCTGGCACCCTGTTGATCACTCCCACAGCAATTCCAACTCTTGCTGAAATCACCCAAAGTCCTATGTACACAAAAAACACAGGCTGGGGTCCTTATACTGAATAAAGAATCCTTGAATTTATCACTCCGATGTCATGATTTACTCTTAGCACAATCATGACATGGTTGCAAAAGTCCCATGACGATACTATAGACGTGAATGATCCTTACTTGCTTAATTTGCTCTGATTTTTTTTGCGTCTAGCATGCAACAAATGTGTTTTCAAGGAAAGACAGAATTTTCCTTTTAAACAACAGTTTTTGTGTTCAACTAATTACAAATTGCTGAGGGCTGAAGCTTTAAGACTCCGCCAACAATATAACACCAACATAAAAACTGTGTTGGCAACAGTAAAAATCCTTAGATGAAGACTTCACCAAAGCCTCTTTAAATACTGAAAGAATTTTGTCTGTTCCCACATATTGAAGCAAATCTTGCCCCAGTCTGCACTTAATTTTTTTCCCCATAGGCTGAGTGCATGAACACTAGGAAGGAGTGGGTGTCATTGCAAAGAGGGGATTGTCATGTCAAGGAAGGATTCTGAACCACGGGCTGAAAGCTTTGTTCCACACCAAATACTTTTTGAAAAGAAGGAAAGAAGATCAATTCTGGTAAAACACAAAAATTTGATTTAAAAATTATAGTGAATGACTTGCTAATTAAATTATTATGGCTTTACATAGTAAGATGTATATGTGCACCTGAAAGTAAAATTGTATTTCTTGAACTGATGAAAGTGGGTCCTGATTAAAATTCAGAGGTTCTCCCTCCTCCCCCCACCAAAAAAAAACCCAACCCAACCCAATCCAAACGAAACCAAAAAATTTTAAAAAAGGGTTCTGAGAGTATTTAAAAAGAAAAAAAACCAACACAAACCAAAAAAAGCTGTGCTAAAAGTAGGCACTGCTGTGGCTATGGGAGCTGTAGATGTAGCTTTGAGGAGGAATAAGGTGATGTGCTACACTGGTATTCAGTTTTAGTGGGATTCTTACTACAATACTGATTGCAGGTTTTGTGTCTACATTTTAGAAAGGATGTTGGAAAATTGGAAAGTGTTCAGAAAAGAGTTACAAGAATGATTTCAGGTCTGGAAAACATCCTTTGTAGTGAGTGACTAATGAAACTCCATCTACTTACTTTTTCCAAGGGAAGATTTTCCACGACTTTGTCATAGCCTACAAGTTGCTACATGGGGAAGAGTCTCCTGATAGATTAAATCTCGCAGAAAAGGACATTAAAAGACAGAAAGATTAAGCTACACAAAAGCTAAATGAGAAACAAAATAAAAGCTGCAACCCTGATGGCAATTAAATACTGGCATAATTTTCAAATGTGGTGGAATCACTATCACTTGGGGTCTTTTTTAAACAAGCTAAATATCTAACTGACAGGGATGCTCTGGTTCAAGTTGGCTTCTGGACACAGATATTACTTAGTGAGACTCAATGCCTATATCACATGAGAGGCAAGGCTAGCTAAATATAATAGCAAAACTGAAATATAGGAATTCATCTTATTAACCTTGATTAACCCTCTCTTTATAATAACCTTTTTCAATGTTCCCTGTGAAAAACAAAAGCGACAGTCAAAAGGGTTCTGGAGCGCTGCGCTTGCAGCCTCTCATGCTGCAACCAGCTTTGTCTCCTTATTTCTTTGGTGCTCTGGCTCGAGCTGTTCTCTCACATTTTGGACTTAAACTGCAAGTCTTTCTGAGCTTTCCCTTCTGTACATCTTCTCGTGCAACTATGCCCTGACCAGGAGGTAGGGCTGATGAGCACTGTTGTAGTATGCTACAGACAAATAACCTTTTGAAAGGAGGCGTGATCACACGTTATGAACAGGAGTCCATTTATTCATTGAATTTTAAAATCCATGACTGATACAATTCAAGAGCAAACCCTAACTTAAAAATACAAATGCAATGATTTTGGGTGGTTTTTTTTGGTTTTGTTTTTTTTACTTTTGAGAATAAAACTAATTTTGATTTTATTTCTAAGAGCTGAGATTTATATTAGCTGAATGCATTTGGAGGTGGGAGAGGCACTCAGCTTTCTGGCACGTTATCTACAGTGGTTGTGTAAGAGCATGATTAATTCATTAATAAAGCATATCTTGTTAATGGGTAGCACTGAAAATATTACATATTAAGAGTACCAAGTGTCTGACATGCTGCATGGAGAAGCCTCTGCCAGTGTGCCAGAGCAAGCACCAAACCAGAGCTGACTGAAACTAAAATAAAAAGTAAAAATAAATACAAAACGAAAAATGTTTGCATTCACTTCAGAAGAGCTCTCAGGCTCTGTGTTAAAGGTGGGGAGGGCAGAGGGTAGAGCACTTGTGTAATAATAACAGCTTTGGCTAACAGAAAAGCAACTCCAGCAAGAATTGCTGAGAAGAGTCTAAATCCTTCCTGCTGAGTAGGAAGAAAACAGCACCTACTGGAAACAGTGGGACCTGAGGAGGGCCAGGACAATTTACACCGGCATTCAGTAGTTAACATGAAGCACATAAGGTCACTTATTAACAACATATAGGTTTTAACAACTGCTGACTGCAGGGAGGTGTGTTACTCATATGACTGCATCATGCCTCCCCTCCTCCTCTCCAAAGAGTGATCAAAGAGCGGAGATTCCAAATTGTGAAGCAATTTTTTCCAAGGGGAGCATCTGGGTTGTTGGCACGTTTTGCCGCGCGTTACGCTGCAGCTTAGGAATTGCATCCAGCTCTGCCACATGGTTGGGCTTGTGATGGACAGGCCAAGCTGCTCCGGCTTCCCAGCTGCTCGGCCCCTTCCACTCATTATCCAGCCTCAAGCGCTAATGCCCTCGCATCAATTTGCAAAGGGGTCCTCCACAAGCACTGCGTGAGCTCCCTGCGCCGGCAGGGTTGTGATGGGGAAAAGAAAATGGATGTCTGCTTTCTTCCATATCTAATTTGTTTTGCATACATTTGCATGCTGGCCATAGACCCATTCACATTTCAGATCCCATTTGCGAGTTGCAGATCATTTGCCAGTCAAAGCTGGCGAGCGTGCGTGTGTGTCTGTGTGCATGTGGAGGGAAATCCAAGATTCTAGATTATGCAATATAAATTACATGTAAAAGTAGAAAGAAAAAAAAAAATAAAGGCAGTAGCCACAATTGTGTGTGCGTGAATGAAGGGCACAAAGAATCTGCACCTTTTAAGACGGCTGGAGACACATGGGGATAAATTCAGGAGGGGGTGGGAGGAGACCACAGGCGCAAGCCATTTCTGAACACTGATTACATGGGTAAATTGTTTGTTCCAGTGTATCACAAAGAGAAGGAGCATTATTTTTCATGCCACAGCTGTTTTGAATAAGAATAGGAATAAACTTAACCGTCCTCCTCATGTTACTTACCACTAATTATGGCATATATTTACATCTATAAAACAGTGAAATTTTGGGGGACATAATTTAATGCCCCTTTATTGTGTAGATTCCTTTATTTCCATCCCACATTTGAATTTCAAAAATGTTTAGGACTTCAAAGCATCTTTAAAAGCTTGCCCTAATTACAATATGCATTACTTTCTAAAACTCCTAGTTTGCATTGCAGATTCCTGCAAATAGAAGCATTCATTTTAAACATTAATTAATATCATCCATGCATCTTCAGATGAGTTTGGGTCTTTATTTCAGAGTTGCACTGAGCTCTGACTAAGCTTTCCTCAGTTTGAAGAACAGTTGAAGCTACTGTAAACATTTAAAATCAAGCCAGTGGATCAGACCAGTAGAAAGCCCGACAGCCCAATATTAATTTATATTGGCTGGTTTTTCCCTGTGCCAGTAGTTATAAAACATCTCTCCTCTCAGGTAAGTTTGCTTCCCTTAACCGTTCCTGTGGCTGCAGAGGTTCAGGCTTGGCACTAAGCATTTGGCAGTGTCAGAGACACAAAATCCACAGCCACTTTATTGCAAGGTGTGCTTACTCCAGCACTCAGGATCCCAACGGAGACACAGACCCACTGCATGATACTACATGCTACATGAAGATGTCATGCAAAAAGCGAATCCCTACCTCAGGATTTGCTAGCAGGGGCTGGGGCAAACAGACACACACTGCTGAATTCATGTTAAAGGTGCTCTTAGTAGTGAAAAGTGACTGCCAGATGTACTCGTGCTAGACAGGGGCAAGGCCCAGAGCTAGCAAAGCTAGCAGGGGCTTAGAGGGAGTTAATGTCTTATGCTCTCCTAGAGCAATTCCCTTGCCAGTCTCAGTGGAGATGATGTTTTAGACAGACATTTTGGGGTAAAGTTGAAAGTGTGATCTATCATTTAGCTTGAACTCTTTCAGGAGGTCTAATCATATTATTCAGTATTAGCTAATTTAAGAATAGTAGCAAGTAGTCAGTGGGAATAGCATTAGGTATCAGTATGACTCAAATTCCAACCAATAAAAGAAACCAATGGAGGCAATGCATTGACTTAGCTTTCAGATAAGCTAATCAGAACTTCAAAGACCAGAAAACTTCAGCGGTTTTCTCAAGGCAAGTCTCATAAACAGTTCAAGTACAGACTAACCAACAGATATATTGTCCTTACTCAGATTAGGATTAGATGATATGAAGCATATCCGATTGTTTTACATAGGCTGGGTTTATTTTGTTAGTGACTGAGTTAACAGAAGCAGGATTGTGCACTCAACCTGCACAAACCAGGGAAAGGTTTCATCTGCAGATATTCTGCAGCCTTGCCTGAATTCCTTGAAGCTGTTCTAGCAAATAACTTTTACATTTATTTAAGAACCTTTATTTTTGTGTTCATTTTATATCCCTGTAATCTTCAGTTTCATATCATCATCACTCAAATTTCCTGTGCCTTATCATTAGTATGTTGTTCCTTATCTACTCAGTGTACTGAGTGCACAACATACCAAGTAAAGGTAAAGCCCCTTCTATCTATTACTGTAAAAGTCTGTCTCTGGGGTGACTTCCCTGACGTCTCTGGGGTGACTTCCCTGACGTCTCTGGTTCCCAGTGACCACCTGGGATAAGAGTCACTGCATTCAAGATGCAAGACAATGACACAGAAATTGCTTTGCAGGGCTGTAAGGTCAGTCGTTTGAGGTGGTGTAAAAGGAGAATTCTCATCCTTTTGTACCTCCTGCACCATGAGGTAGAAAGACACCCCAAAGTGTGATGTCTATATAAGTACTAGGACTGAGGTCAGAAGCTCATCCATTCCCAGCATCAGGCTGTATTTCATGGGAGATACAATCTGTATGAACCAATAAACTTCTGCAAAGCAAAGCAAAGCCAAATTTTGTTATGTACTCCATACCTGTGGATGCTTTGTGAAGTCAGCTCCACAATTGCTAAATGTTTTCTCACAAGATCTCAGACCTTTCCCTCCCACATTTTGCAATCAAACTGTATTACCTTTATCACAGGGAAAACCATGCTGCTGAGAAGTCTCAAGCAGAACTAAATGGGAAAGGGCAAGAGGAGTATTCCTTCTGGCTACGAGAGCTAAGCCATTCTCTGCCTTAGGTATCCTCAATGTAAGAGCTTGTCTCTGGTCTTCCCATTTCCCATCTTTCCTTTCCACGCTGGATTTAACATCTAAACAAAATATCCTTTTTGCTGCCTCCAGCGACATGCTGGCTTCTCTTTAAATCCAACTACAGGCTCACCATCCCTTCTGGCATCAAATCCTCACCTTTGCTTTCAAGCTTCCACATGCCACGACACCCGCCTTCTTTCCTTCACTCGTTTCCCTCGACTCCTTTCACTCATAGTTCCCATTTTTCTTTAGTTGATTCTCCTTGCGGTGCTTTCTCACCTGTCCTTACACTTGCCTAACAAATCCATATTCCTCTTTTACTCATGTTGCAATTAAATTCCACCAAAAGATGGACTGTCACTGGACACTGATGCTAGGGTGCACTCAGTAGCTTACAGCACCGAGCAAACTATTGGTGGCTAAATGATAATGAAGGGAGAAGACAACAGAAAGGATGAGAAGGGGAAATGGTTAAATAAGGGGTGAGAGTATTGAAAATAAGCAATAACCATACAACATGAATAGAACCTTGGAGAAGCTGAACTTTTAGAGTAGGAGAAGGTAGTGCATAATAATGAGAGAGTGGATGCTGATTTAGACATGGATACTTAATTTAAAAGAAAAGGACAAGAATACAAAATTTAATCTATTTTCATACTAATAAACTTGAAGTTACTGCTTAGGGTCCAAAAGATTGTCAGCAACCTTTACCAGCTTTACACTGCTAATATATGACTGTTCAGAGCAGATTCTCAACACTCCCTATAATAATGGGAACAATGTCCTTTTTTCTAAGAAATGTCCTATTGTGGTGAAATAAATAAAGGTCAACAAGCTGACAGTTTAGGATCTAATTATCATAACTAATTACAGAGCCATCTTCCATTTTTCCTATACATATTTTAGCTGAGGGCCACTGGTGCAAAGTTTATTACTCGAAGGGCATCCATTGTAATTCTTGCTACACCCAAACTTTGCTCCTGGCATCTTCCCTCTGCTGCACTCACTCAATGAGAGAAAATCCACTGGCCTCTTTTAAGGTCATGGCTCAGGAAGGCATTCTCATCACATTTTAAATGTATAGCTTGAAAGGATGTTAGCACTGTATATTTTTAATCTCTAAGTTAATACAACACAAAGTTGTATTAAAAGGCCATTATGTTGGAAGGCACAGTAAGGTTAAAAAATGTTGGATTGAAATTGCCTGCACATCCTGACTGCTGAACTGCATCATGACACAGTCTTTAGGCACATGACTGCACACTTGCCCTCTGAGCATCTACATAGTACTTCGCCTTCATTATTCAGTGTGGCCCAAGTCCATGTTTCCTGAATACTACTTGAAATGTTACCAAACACAGAATTTTTAATTTTATAAAGGTTTTCTTCATGGCATTATCTTGATTTTTTATAAACGGCCATGAGTTTGATTTTTCAATGACCACCTGAGGTGAAGGGATGGCATCACCCCCTGTATTACAGATGGGGAACTGAAGCAAGAGTGTTAAAGGTGTGTACTGCCTGTAGGAGACCAAGTAGAGAAGACTGGCACTTCAATTTTTGAAGTCATGAGTACAATACAGACCTTAATGGTCCAAAGAGGATCTATACCAGCTTAGATACATTTTTGAGCATTTAGCATGCCTGAAAATAGGTTTCCACATGAAGAAAAAGCAGAACATATAACACATCAATGACTGTATCACAAATCTCTGCTGCTTACATGTCTAATATAACGTCTGAAGCTTGTCAGCCTCTGTGGGAACTGAGAACAAGCAAGTGAGGTGACATTCATTCTGATAGCAGGTTTTGCAAGTATTTATTATGCAAAATGGATTGGTGAGATAACAGTCCTCAGTTCACTCCCAAATTTTGCAAGATATATTTAGTGGTCACAGACCCTTAACCTCCAAGCCCTATTCCTCGGTAGTCAGGTTTGTTCTGCCCTTCACTTGTCCCGTTCCCACCTCTCACATACCTGCCTCTACTCTGTGCCTTCATCCTCATGTTTCCCTGCAGCCTCCTTATCTCACTGCCTCCTTCTTTTTGACACTACATTCTCACCCGCCTTTTCCAGGCTCCTGGTGCCTGCTGTGTTTCATCTCCCAGTTCTGTTGCCTCCCGTTCCTGGCCTCTTTGTTCAACGAGCCCTCAAATGTTTGGTCTACAGCTCCTACACCCCATTTTAAACCCCATGAATTTCTCAACTATTTCTTCTGCAGTCCAGCACAGACCCTGCTCAGTGGTTTACTCCTCCTACACCCACACTTGCGAAAAGCATGTCTCCCTCATTCCCAGTTTCCAGTTCCAAATCTGGTGCCACAGAAACTTTTGGCAAGATATGAAGTCTGGAGTATGTACAAGGTGGAGAGTATTTCAGGTCAAAGAGATAAACTTTAACTGAAAGCAGTAAACACCAGGAAATCTGATCGTAAGCAGTGATTTCAGAGCAACCTTTTCTGGTTTCACCACCAACCTGTCCACCCTGTAATTAGACCCTGAATATCCCCTATCACTCATGTTTTAAAGACAAATTTCAAATGTTTGTATTATAACTGTTGCTATGAAAATGAGTATACCACAAAAAATAAGCCAACACATTAGTGAGTAGGAAAAAGTTTTAGTGTAAGCTTGAGGTCCATCCTAGAGATTTGATGATCCTTTTGGATGAATCTATAGCATCACTAACACGAGATTTTCTAAATGCACTAAGAAAAATCTGATGTATTAAAGAAATTTAACACAACTAGATCAATATACAACATCTCAACCTCCTTTTCAAATTCTTTTTTCACTCTTGCTTACGACAAATATGAATAGATGTAACTTTTGGAGCACAGTCCCATGGCTGACTAAAAAAAAAATGCAATGGGAAAGCAGATGTGCTCTAGCAATCAAAAAATGTTTAAGAAAAACCCTGGAACCATCCCAGGCTCACAGTCATCCGGCTGCACACTCAGTTCAAATCCTGCTTGGTCCTATCTGCATAAGTGTGGACTGATTCTTATACTATATGCATTTGGCAAGAGTTCAACATTTGAAACAGCAAAAAGCAGTCTCCATTTCTGTGCTTCCCCGTTTTTTCCTGAACCACTAGATGGCAGTTCCCCATTTATAAACGAGGGCTCTGGTTACCTGTTTGTTCCTACCCAGCAGCTGTGTCAAGCAGAGCTGAGGCACTTATCTGCCTTTGCATGTCCTTTGCAACACAGACTTCTGCAGGAGCCATCAACAAGAGGGGCTCTGGGCCAGCAGCCTACCTGAATGATATACAGCTTTGCACTTACGACAGAAGAAATTTCCACAAGCATCCTATCCTGAAGGGTGCTAAATACTAACCACAGGCCTTATTGACACGAGAGGTTTTTCACATCACATCTTACTCACCCAGAATTTTACGAGGAAGAAGGCATTTTGGGGCCCCTTCCCAAACAGTTCCTTTAGGCCGCCCTTCTTTTCAGGAAATTTGTCATAAATCTGACGAATGTCCACCGATTCAAGCAACGGGTCACTGTAAGAATGGTTAGCGTGTCCAATGTGTACGAAGAGGTGTTTATTGTACTGCAAGAAAGAAACAGGAAAATCAGTGCTGTAGAAAAAGAACAGAGGTTTATTAAGGCATGGGTCTGTGTGAGCTCCTGCAGAGGGTAGTGCACTTTGATGGATTAAATGACTCACACATTACTCCTGGGACTACGATTTTCTGCAGTATGATTTCCATGAACAACTTAGTGATTGTGTCGTAGCCCCTTGTGAACAGAGGTCAACATCAAAAAACCTGTGTCCCTGCTGCAAACCACAAGACATGGTCATCTTCAAGGGAGTAATTTACACTGAAAGACCCAGTGGCAGCATGATGGTAAAGAGTCCTTCACAGAGCATAATAAGATGAATATGTTCACGAGAAAAGCCTATTTCTGCCTCTTTAATCCATGCCTTTTAATGTCACATGTCCTCAGAGTCTAAATTTCTGCTAGTACCAGAGAGCCACACATATACACCTCCTGTTTGTCTATTAAAAAACCCAAACCTCTATCTATAGCACATGCTAACGACTCTTAACTAAAAGAGATGGAAGGGGTTTTCTTTTAACTCCAGAATGACAATAACGAGAAGGCCAGTTACTCTGTGTTGCTGTTACTATAAAAGTGGTCCGAACTGTGTGCCCTCCAGTATTTTGACCCATGTAATATTAAAGAGCCAAACTTTTACCACTTCCCTTGGGAGCTAGCTCTATAGATGGCTATCTCTGCCAAAACACATTCAGCTTCAATTTCCTATTTCTTAACTTCACACCTCATTATAATCATGGGAATCACCTCAGCAACACTGTTTCTGCCTGGGGGAGATCCTTGGCCCCAGTGAAGTACACAGCAGCCCCCTGCTGAGTCCAATATGCTCTTTTAGGGGCTGCCGTTTCTCCAAGATGAGAGCATCTTCCAGCACCTCCCAGTACCTCGAAAGTGGAAGGATGAACCCTGAAGGCCCTCCACTAGTCAAGCAGCCACTCAGTGTCGTATGAGCACCGAGCTCAAGGATGGCAGGATTAAACACTGGTGTTTTTAAGCATGAAGATCACAAAACATTTTGCTAACTCGATTAAAGGAAAGCTGATATGCAGTCAATGAACACTAGAAACCCCTGTCTTATTGAACAGATGCTGTATATAAGGGACAATTCCCAAAAGCTAAGCACAAATAAAATATTTAAAACCCGAAAGCAGACCTCGTTTAAGCTATTTTGTTTACAATATACCTGCCGAATGAACAAATTGAAATGACAAATCTAAATTAATTGGACATCCACTCAGAGCCTTCCTTTGGTGTAAGCAGAGTCTTCCATAGCAGATGTCCAAAACTCTGGGGAAAAGGAAATGGACTGGCTAGATTTCTGCACTTAGGAAATTAAATGGAAATCTATTTAAAAATCATCTAGCACAGTGGAATCTAAATTTAGAATCACAGAACACTCATCTGTGTATGGTGCTAAAAATGAGATATGTTCTGTGATTTTTACACGGTTGTATTTCTTTTTTAATTTTGTGGAAGGAAAAAGGAAAGTGTAACACTTTATTAAGATGTTTGCACAAGCAAGTCCAAGTCTGAGAGCACTGGTTCCATGGATTTTCCTTGCAGCCCTCTTTCAAAATAATGCCTTCCCACCTTCTTCTCTGCGCAAGTGGAAAACTTGCCCAGCCTTTACTTAGAGCACATGGAGCACTAAAAGAGCAGAATTGACCCAAAGAATGCTGTTCCTACCTTGAAGAAGAAATCAGGCATGGCAGAGAAATAAATGGGGGGCGGTGAGCTGAATGCATGCATGCAGGAGTGAGTGTGCCTGTGAACGTGTGTCAGCTAACCCTCACCCAAGGCTGATCTAGCTTGCACGCTGATCGTTTACACATGATACAGGAAATTGTACTGGTTGGCAACGATAAGTGACTTCCATAGCAGCACCCATCGTCAGACTTAACACGTTACCTCATGCAGTAGGGGCAGAAGTGGATTAGGAGACATTTTTAACATGACAAACCAAACAAAACAAAAATTGCAAAATAATCTGTGAAAGCACCATATCTCCAACTTTTGGGTTTTTGACACCGTTGTCACATATTTAGCCCACAATACTGTGACTAAATAACTAAAATTCATACTGAACATTTTTTATTTATCTTTCTGCCAACTAAAAAATAAGATGTTGCAGTGCCCCATATACAGGGGAATTGCCAGGAATGCAAGAAAGGGGAATCAAGAAGCCTGCTCATGTTACTTTCCTAAATTACCAGCGGTAAAGCACAGGAAGACAGGGCATGAGCTGGGTCACCAAACATGGCTATTGATGGAAGCCTATCTGACATCAGGCAAACATCTCAATTTTTCAAGGAGAATTATGAGAATTCCCCAGTTAAGGCAAGCGCTTCTGACCTCTCTGAAAAATTAAACCAAAACATTTCCCTTCCCCCAGCACCCCTGTAGCCTGCCCAGGTGTGCCCAGCAGTTGTGCTCTCCCTGGGGATGTGAGAGGTCCCAAAGTATCTTCCTGCTCTTCCTTGTTCAGAGTAAGGGCTTGAAAAACCATGCCCACCACTGGTGACCAGGTTATTGCTTATTTTGGGATTGTTTCCTCTCAGTCTGCTCTGCCGGAGTTGTTCCAGATTGCACAAATAACCACTTTTTTATAGGAATAGAAGTGAAGGCTCAGGTTCTCCTGCACCCTGTAAAGTGTCCTCCCCAAGAGGGTGTCCCTCTCCCAGGTCCCAAGGTGACTGTGGAGAGAAGGAGGAAGGGATAACTACATTTTACAGTTTGGCAACTGCAAATTCCCAAGACAATCTGCAAACCAGGAAAATATACAAATTGTTCAGTATCCAAACCTTCGTAGAAGCAAACACATTTATAGGAACGTGGAGCATGAAGTCTTAATACTGTTTAAATATTAAAGTAAAGTTAAAGGCAGCTGTAAAACTACCACAGTTGTCTGTGGAGCTCGCCAAAGTACCAGATGCTGCTGCAGCAAAATTTCGGAGCAAGTACAGTAGGACAGATGGTATGACATCACCTGACAACATTCTTAGGACAGAAATGTTTATTTTGATAGTGCTATGTGTGATTATTTTCTCCTTATGTTGCTGCAATTCCTATGCTAAGTACAATCATTACTACCCTAATTAGGTATGGCATATTTCTATGAACTAACAAACCATAATACAATATTAGAAGCAGAGTAAATGGATATTGAAATTATCCCTATCACTTTTATACAAGCAATCCATGTCAGGAATATGTGCATAGATAAAAGCAAGGAGGCTAAGTTTTATGCCTATACTTTTGAGCCCATTAGCGTCTGAAAAGCTTAAAAACATCCTCATTATACTGAGAATTCACTGTTCTTTTAAACTGAGTATTCCAGAGTGACTTAAGTACATTAGGTGCTAAGGAATTTACTCATGCTACAGCATTTAAAGGTTTTGCATTCAACATTGAGGTATTAATGTGCTTTAGATGCTGTAAACCATCATAGGTCAAATCCTGTACTTTCTGAGGATAAAAATGACATAAAAATACAAAGAACATTTTCGGCTGTCTCCCACATCTGCATTACACAACATGCCCTGGAGATGGCTACCTCTTACTGAGCTCCTTTCCTTAAAAAAATTCTAACTATCCAAAGAATGCAGTAAAGCCATGAAATATGACTGTTGTCAAATAATACCATGAGAAAAATTATAATCCACTTAGGAATTTAAGAGAACCAAGACAAATTGCCAATGGCAGGGGATGCAAGCATTTAAGCTGGTGCAGAACAAAGACAAATCACCTACATTTGTTTTATCAGCCAGTGTATGTATTTGTAACAGCTCCTCACCAATTTTGCGCTTACACTCTAATGCAACAGCCTTTCTGGTCCATGAAACAGAGGTTTGCAAATTGCTACAGCTTTCTCTGCCTCATCCCTGTGCTTCCCCACACCTGTGGAGCTAACGCCAAACCTTGACAAGCCTGCACACGACAGTTTTTTTATTAAATAGTGGTGGCCAAGATGCAGATAGAGGCGAAGTCAACCCTTTCATGCTCCTAGTGCAGCTGAGCTGGGCAGGCAGAGCTGCTGGGGTACCCACTCTCTCGCTACTCCTGTCCACCGGGACTGTGCAGCCCTACATAACCATACTGAGCAGCACAGGGAGAGTGTGTAGCTCCCCAGGCCCTTTTGGATGACATGGATGTGGAGCAAGGCAGAAGGCAGGTGGCCCAAGAGAGGGCCCTTGGCAGCTGCTTCTGCATCAATGACCTTGCTCATGGGCATGGCACTCTGACTGCAAGGGCACTGCACCCAGGGGTGGTTTAACCTCTCCGTGAATGGCATTCATGTGCCTGGAAGCCAGCCCTACCTTACTGTGGGTGGTGGAAGCTCCTCTGCAAACACCCCTCCCTGTCCCTGCAGTGGGACAGTGAGCCAGTGGTTTGCTGGACTTCACACACCCTTGGGACAGTTGAGCAGGAGAGGTAGGAGGCACCACCTCACTGACTTGTCTGCCCTGTACAGCCTAATAACAGCCCCTTGCTAGCTGGGCTGCTTCGGGAGACCTGTAGCTTCCTGCAAATTTCAAGCGTAACAACCATGAGGGTGAGGCCATAGGTGTCATTATTTGCAGCAGTGAATCCCTATGAGAAAATAGCATGGGGAGAGGATGGTGGTTTGAACAGCTCGTAGTTTTCTGTGCCCCAACTCCACCACACAAAGGAGAAGTACATTAAAAAGGCTCTGCTGCAGGTCATCTCTCTTCCTGACAGGGAGGGACAGCCCCTTGGCTCACCTTGGACCGAATATATTCTGTACTGGAAATCACAAGAACAACCACGGCAGCTCAGAGGGACAGATGACTGGAAGAGAGGTGGGACAGCCTGAGCTTTGGTTGAAATGAGAGAGAGAAAACAGCACTGTTAAAGTGGCTGGCACCATGCAGTGATTCCTGCTGTACCTTCAGTGACAGGTCCAACCCACGTTTTAAAAATGTACCACTGCCTGGGCAGCAACTGTGCTTTTGGAGGAAAAAAGATCCAGGTGGGTGGATTGATTAAAAAACAATCACTAGTATATCAGCAGTCTACATGCAGCTCTAACCTGTACCCTACCCAGCCTCAGCTGTGCTGTCTCACTGTATCGTGTAAATCTGATGCTGTTTAATTTCCTGCTGATGTAAGAAAATCACTTCATCTGCCAACAATTTTTCTTATTTCTACCAAAACACTTGTAACTGAATTTTTCATTCCCATTGCTGTTGTCCTCCACTGAAGCAGACTGGGAGTTATATTTACAACATTTTAATGTTATAACTGGCGTCTGTACCAAATCCTGTTATTAAGGTTTTTAACACTTTCATGTGACATGTTAATCAAACTTTCTGTGCCTGTATGCTACAATACAACCGCATGGTCAAACCTAGTCTTTCAAGCACCTTCCTGGATCCTGCCTGGATCTGAATCAGGACTGAATCAGGAATGTGAAGTAAAAGGACATTTTTGGCTACTCATTACAGAAATGAGGAAGTAGGTAATGAGCAAAGGCAGTCCTCAGCCCTGACACACTAATGGTTCACAGCTACTGCCACAGCAGTCTCAGTGTGAAACTGGGACTTGCTGGCTGGGCATGGTGCTCACATAACATTTTCATCAGCTTTCCTGCAACGCTGAAGATGCATCCTTCATTTCTGGCCTGTCTGGTTTGAGACCCCGCAGTCCCAATTCCAGAAGTGCTGAGTGCTCAGATGGGAAAATTATGCCTGAATATAGGAAGCTCTCAATAATGCTAAGTATTCTGCAAAATCAGGCTCATGACAAATCAAAGTGGACCCTCAAAATCAGTGGCCCATTCATTCTTTTGCACCTGAACTTCTTGGTCTGTCAAACACGAGTAATAATGCTCCTTCATCTAAAAAATGACTGCACTAATACATCTGTGAAATGCAAATGGGGGGAATTATTAATTCTGTTTGGAGGAGGGGTTAGACAGAGCACAGCGAGCAGGGCACGCGGCCACGTATTTCAACAACAGAAGAAAACAAACTACTGAATAGTTGCTTATCAAAGAAGGGCCATCTACATCTACACTGAATGTAGCAGGAACAAATAAACACGTGAGCATGTAATTATCTGCTGCATTGTAGAGCAGACAACATGAGGATATTTCCCAACTTCTGAGAGCTTGACTTTGCAGCCCAGCTAAGCAATTTTGGGGTGGGCGTAACGAGATGGGAAAATGCGGGGCAGAGGCACAGCCAGGCATGAAGCCCCTTGGGCAAGAGAGAGGGTGGACACTTGGGGTTCAGCACACAGGCAGCAGTGGGGAGACACACAGCCATAGCTCACCGCGCTGCTAATGCCAGCCCAGCCCACGCATCCCCCTACTCTTCCTCCCACAGGAACAGCCCAGTGCTGTGCAAGGCTGTGGGAGGCAGAGGGCCCCCCACTGTGATGACCCCCCTGACTTTAGAGCTCTCCTGGGCTCCACACAGGCTGTGTGCCTGGGCTCTGCTCCAACTACCCCACAACCTCCCCCACTCGCTCCTTCCCTCCTCCCTGATTTCACATCTCCCTGGTCAGAGTCGGAGCCCTGTGTGACATGGGGTAGCTACCCTGACTCTGGTTATTTTCAGCACCCGGACCCTGCAAGCGTGGGCTGGGACACAGGCAGAGCCTGGCAGAGGAAGCTACCGTCGCTGCTGGCACTGCTGCTCTTCTTCAGTTATGCAAAAGTAGCACTTCTAATTTTGCTGGGAAATTTCCAGCACCAGTGGTGGGTTTTGAGAAAAGGGAGAGAGTGTGCATGATGGCAGCAGTGAGCAAGCACAGTCAGGCCCTGGTGGTCTTTCCACCTATCCTCAGTGTCCAATGTGGGCCAAATTTGAGGAATAAACTGTGCTTGGTCTCTTTACTCACTCCACTACATTTTCACTCCATGGCACTCTCTTGAAGAGCCCATGTTCTGGCCCTACAGCTGGGCTGGGGGAGTTGACCCAGGTTGCCCATCACATTTCCATGTGGTTCCCCGGGAACACCACCAGCTGGGAGGTCTACTGTGATGCTGCAGTTTAAAGATCGGAGACTGTGTCAATACTGGACCCACTCAAAGTGGTTTCTTGGCAGTTCTAACTATAGACACCTGAATATGAACATTTTACAGAGTATGACATTCGCTTCCCAGGACCAGCATGTAGTTCTCCTGCACTGCAAAAAACCCGATCCTTGCATTAGGTTAAACTTCCTCTAAATTTAGATTAAAACAACCTCAAATCCTGAGCCTGCCACTCCAAGATATTCATCCAAATGTGGGTTTGCTTCCTTGTCCTTTCACATCACAAAGATGTTTTTAGTTACCAAGGACTTCCTTTTGACTGAAATGCTGAACTGCTTTTTATACTGTTTACAGGGAATACAAAAAGGATAAACAATACTTATAACAATGGAATTGTTCAAAGATGGAGGGCTTCTGTTGAAAAAAATCTCATTTATTTTTCATCATTTAGGTGGTTTGATTAACTTTGGTGAATTTTACTGCCTTTGGCTAATGGTGGCAGGCTGG
The DNA here is from genome assembly GCA_013400555.1 of Jacana jacana. Taxonomy (NCBI): domain Eukaryota; kingdom Metazoa; phylum Chordata; class Aves; order Charadriiformes; family Jacanidae; genus Jacana; species Jacana jacana. The sequence continues at coordinate 51,593 of VZTM01032688.1, forward strand.
TTTTATGGCCCTTGGTCAACTGCTTTCACGTTCTGGTTCTCAGGCACAATTCTCTCATGGCTCACAAAGTCTTTTTACAACAACAATAAAACCTGAATTAAAACATAAAGAATATTTTATTTCTTCACCACTTTTTAAAATGCATTTTCAAAGTTGGACCTAACACAATCTTACAGTTTGGATAGGTGGGTTAATATGGAAAATGCCTATCAGCCACGTTCTTTATAGCCCTATATGGATATTTTAGATGCAAAGCTGTCTGAAGTGCTTGCAGTTGAAATGAATGTGGCAGCAAGAGTGAGAAACCTCAAAGAGGAAGAGAAGAAAGCCTTTTTTTGTTGGGTGGTGGCAGGATTTATTTCCTGTTTGGAAAGCAAGCTTGAAAAAATATATAGACACACATATAAATAAAATAATTGGAATCATTATTATTTCTGTGTTATAATCTTTGAATTTTATAGCTACTTGTGTAACACTCAGTTGTTTAGATCCCTTCTAATCTGCTAATATATTCAGTTTATATTTGCTAGGGACCATGGGATTACTTGGTTTAAGCAACTGTCCTGAACTTTCACTGAACCACTACAGTAAAAATGGAAAACCCACATTAAGGAAAACCTGCCTTGAAAGCAACAGATGGGCACAAAAACTTGTTTATCTGTTGAGAATACAGTTATATAGGATAGGTGATAAAGGTAACTAAAATGATGATGCTTGGACTTGCAAGGGCAGTTTCTATGTAACATTTAGGAATTGTGCTTGAGCACAAAATGATACAAAAGGAAAATACAGCTTGACATTTTCAAACTGAATTAATTTTCCTGCAAAAAGAGGAGTAATTTTACCTGTCCTCAACTGCAGAGTCAGTATTCCAAGATTCTGCAACTGTGCCATCTAATGTCTCTCAGACTATCTTCTGCCATGCAGAGTTACAGTGAGGGTTGCTTATTGTTTCCTTTTATATTTTTTTCTGTGGTAAATGGAACAATTTTGTAGCTAGGCAAGGGAAAAAAGTCAACAGTCCACAAGTGACAGGGCTCTAAGGAGCATATTTCCGACCCACCAGAATGCCCACTCTAAATTAACATAACTGCCTGGCATTGAGGGGCTTTTGTACTTTTAAACACCAATTGCCATTGGAAGAACCCCAGAATGTTTAAGGCCCCACTCCTACAATGAATTCCCTGTGGGTGGACCTTTGTGTCCAGGCATAGCCCCATTGAAGTTGCTGGGAGTCACCATGGGCAGACAGACCTCAATTTCTAATTGCTGTGCAGTAATACAGGCTGCAAGGGGCCTCCCAGGATCATTGGGTCTTGGCCCCAGGTGCCATGTCAAATAAGCCTTTTTCAAGAAACTTCCAGGTTACATTTTAAGGTGTAATTGGTCTATTTTCCCCCACTACTATGAAGTTTTCTGGCCTGGTTTTGGGTTGGGAGGGAGGAAGGGTTTTTTTCTTCTTTTTAAAATAAAATGTTGGAAACCCGTTTGATCAAAATAATACTTTGTCATTTTCTGTAAAAGGTCAGAAGCATAATGAACAAATATCTATCTTTTGTTTTGGAAGATACAGGAGAACTCTTACATGGCTTTCATGTAGCAGCATATACATATATTTGTTTCTGAGGTCAGCAAAGGCACAAAGGCATAAAGGAGACGCTGCAACCACAGCACATGCCTACATGACTTCATATGCACATTGTGCAAAACACCTACCTTACCTGACTTGCTTATTTTGTTATTTAGAAAGTAATAAAACTCCATCCTTCCTATGCTGCACAAACTGTATCTGCAATAAAATGTTGCACCCACACACAGAAAGATGTACAAAACCACAGGCAGATTTCCTATTTTCTACACTAAATGTGGCTGGGGTTGGCTCTCATCTCGAAGGATAGCTTTTGGTGCACTGGGGACAGGGAAGGCTGGAAGGAGGCAGGGGCCCTTGGAGCTGTCTGAAGACCAGTGTGCACCAGTGCTTCTGCCCCATGCCTCTTCAGCAAGCACCCTTCTATGTTTGCCCTGGGAACTAGTCACACTGCCTTTGGGTTTTTCCTATGCCCTTGTTTAAGACCTAGCTAATCAAATTTGATCTAAACACCACTTCCCTTTCTCCTCACTCCCCTTTCCTGGGCAGCAACGATGACATGCTGCCCGCAGGGGTTCATCCCTCAGCTCCTGCCTGGCCGGTCCGGGCTGACCCCATGCATCCCTCACATGACACTGCCCCAGTGCTCATGGGGCACATTAAAGAATGACCTAACTCAGGACTAACGCAGGATGGGGAATTGACTTTGCTTTTTGTCTCATTTCTGTAATTTTACCTCACACAAGTAACTGTTTTTTTAAAAACAAGTCTGGGTAGCCTGATGCTCTTTCTTCTCTTAGTAAACCTCCTACGTAGATGTTCTGCATTCAAAAGGTAGGTTTCTCAGCAGTATGCTCGCAAGCTGGGACAAGCTTCGGTGGGCTTCGCTGTGCCCTCCAGAATTCCAAATAATCTAGTTTACTCCAAAGAAGTGTTTACAGGGCCATCCTGGGTATTTCTATTCAGGCCTCCACTCTTTCTCTGTAATGCAAGTAGATGCGTTTGCATTCCCCAGAGCCTGCACCTGCCTGAAAAACGAGAGCCCCAACACGTCCCCAAGCTGCTGGCCCACACCGCTCACACACAACTGGCCCTGAGCCCTGCCACCAAAGCACAGCAGGACCCCCAGCTCCTTCCCCTGTCAAAGCACCACCTTCTCCTCATTTTTGGTCTGTCAATCACGTTGCAAATATATTCACGTCACTCAGCTGGTTTCATATCGCAGACACCAGCGGTGTGAGGGGCAATCACATGTTATTTCTGCACTTAGTTTGGGGGAAATTTTTCTTAGAGGGAAAGACATAAAAGTTACTTAGCTGCTGAACTCTTGTTCACTCTCTTTTATGTAAAGCCACACAGATACACAGAGGCTCTACACCATATAAGCCAACGGGCTTTGCAAATAGTTTTGCATTATAAAAACCTATGGGAAAAGAATTATTAGGTGATATACCGGGAAAACAGTGAATCAAAATAGACTGACATGCTGTTTCATTCACATACAACACAGTAACACTGAGCATTACTTGGCCACATCCTGTTTTCCCGATAACCTTGAGGCACACACATAACATTCTGGTGTGCGGCAATCTGGCTATGGTAGAGCCCATAAATCAGCAGGACACACTCACTACATGGGCTGAGAAAGCCAAGAACTCTGAAAGCTGCATATCAATAAGGCTGCCAGACAAGAAAACCTGGATGTTGTGTTTCTGCGTTGGAAATATAAACTCTAGATGAACTTGGGACTGTGGATGGAGAAGACACTCCAGCTGTGGATTAGTCTGGAGGACACTAAGATGAAGCTTTAGCAAGGATTGCCTGGACAGCATGGGAATCAGGGCCACAGGAAGGCAGAGAGATCCCAGGGAAACCATTCAGTATCTAACTGTCAGGTAAGTGCTGAGATAACTGTACCTGCTACAAAACATTTCTTCCCTCAAGTTAATTCAACCTGGCAAAATGTGACATTTAGCAAACCAACATGCTGCCACATATTTAGCATATGAATATCTGAGATATGGTGTATTTTCACTGGGATGTTTCTCTACCAGGAGCATTCCTCTGTTGTAAGGTTTCTGGGCTATGCCTCCAATCTCCATTATGCAGAGTAAACACTCACCGGATAACACCCCTGGCCAGAGCCCATAAATGCTATGGTTTCCAGTGCTGAATTATAAAGAGCAAGTGATAGCTTCTCTCTGCTCCAAGCTACTGTATTTTACCAGGAATTTGAACAAGCATGGTCCATCTATATCACCCATTCATGACAGTATTTGCTTTTTGGAAATTATCTCAGTAAGAATTCTCAGGTTCAAGCTGAAAGGAACTCTTTTGATTTATTTGTGATACAGTAGAAGCAGTGCTAGGCTGCTAACAAATGTTCATGGCAAATATATGATGATTAATATCAAGGTTCAAGGCTAACTGGAATAAATGAAACATCAGAGGCAACTGTAAACTACACTTGCAGGTACAGCGCACAAACTAAAAATCAAAACAAAACTAAAACCTTCCTACAAAATGAAATTTTTAAAAATCCAAAACTCAGATTGGGCCCAAAAACACAATTAAAGATCAAGGAAGACCGAATGATTTTAACCTCAACAGTACCTACTGTACTACAGTGAAAGGAACATTACCCTGAGTAGTAGTGAATGCAGTAACACCAGTTGTATTCCATTCATTTAACCCTGGAAAGAACCCTCAGAAGGTGGGGAGCAACAGAGAAGAGCTGAAGACTAGTGGACACAAGGGCAACACTTACTGATTCGGGATCCCTCTGCTGTTCCAGAAAAGCCGAAAACTCCACCAGCCTGAGCTTGGTCGTACCAATCGATCGGCCCTGCCATGCAGGGACTGAGGGAGCTGGAGCTGACGTGGGCTCGAACCCTAAAATAAAGAAACTTCATGAAGTTGATAATTCCTCAGTGTATATTTTCTGAATTAAATATAATCAGGAATTATGCATGTAGCCCTTGGATGTTTATAATAATTTTAACAAATAATAAATTCAGAATCAGTTAAAATTGGAAAAACCCAGAAAAATATGTAGAAAAAGAGGTCCCAAACCAACAAGCTATTAATGCTGCAAATAAAAGATCTACTTCTTTGTTTCCCTGGGGTTGTGACTCACTAGAATTTTTGTTTCAATTATATACTAGATCACAGAGATTTATAGAGACTTCAAGTAAACTTACAGCTGACCCTTCCTCGGAAACTGGCAGCAAGACTCACATGGAGATATTACTGCCTTGGGAGTCAAGAAGACTGGCCTCCATTTCTGGTTCCTAATGTGCCACATGTTACAAGTAAATGACCTCTCTTTTTGCCTGTTTCTTCTGCCACTCTCAATTCTCCTCTCCTATTTAGTGTATAAGGTTTCCAAGGCAGGGACTGTCTTTTACTATGTATTTGCACATTGGGTCTTTGACTTCTTTTGGAGCTTTTAGGCAGCATTATATTACAGATAATAATAAATAATTACTGTAGAGAGCTGAATCATACCCTAAAAAGAAAAAGGTTTTAAATTGATAATAAAGAGGGAATTACATGAACTAGAGAGAGAAGGGATGTTAACCACCATCTCTAATTCACCTCAAGAGAAAGAATAAATGCTGCTCTTCCTCCTCATCATGGAAAATTAGATGAGAGGGAAACAAAACAGTAAAGGAAGAAGGGAAAGGCAGCAGCTCAAAAGCAAAACTGATCTTGGGAGAGACACAGGCACAAGGAATGCAGGGGAGAGACACCAAACATTAGGAAATAATCATGGAATCATGGAATGGTTAGAGNAGGAGGGCCCTTCGCTGAGAAGGGCCACAAAGATGATCAGAGAATTAAGTGATTTTGATGATCCTGAATTAGGTTGAGAACCAGGGAGAGATCACGGGTAGTGTGTGTCCACATCCTGTAATGGGAGTATGGTACCTGACTCCAACCCTCAAATTTAGGCAATGTAGGTGTGAGGCTTGTATGAAGTAGAGAATTACACATGTGATTGGTTTGAGATGAAATGGAATTCTCATGAAGCAAAAACTCATGTGTGAGTTTTGTCTGACTTAGAAATGCTAATAATCTGACTCTGAGAGAAAAAATAGAAGAATAAAAGAAGATGAATCAAAATGTCTGCCTTGGAAATTTTTTTTTAAATTAGAAACATCAAAAAAAAAAAGGTAATAATCAGGAATGCAAAAGAATATCCTTAGTTTTAAGCATTAGATAGCAGCAAGTTAGAAATTCATAAAAAACTCAGTAAGAGTTAGAAAATGGCAGTTCAAACAGTCAGAAGCATGGGGTCATTTGGCAAGGAGCATGTAAATTTTATTACCTGCAAAGAAACAATGATCTTTCCTGAAATTAGCCATGGAACCAACTTGGGAAAAGGTGAAGGGAACTAGCCATGGGAAGGGCTTGATCAGTTTGAGCTATGAAAGTCAGACTAAACACTGGGTACTTATCAAAGTGGTACCAGGCAAAGCAGGACCTTCATGAGTGGAAGAGTTATCAACAACCAGGTACACAGAGATGTTTCATACTTAAGGCTAAACATATATAGTTTTGGAAAATTTTTAGCCTCAGTTTAAAATAAATTAAAGCATATTCTCATTACAGATGGAAACAAACATGCATCCTATTAGTCATTTTTCACAAAACATTTTCTCACAATATGGAATGCTGCCTGGAGATCACATATGCACTCCTTGCATATGTCTTAGTGCTTCCTACCTAAAATGTTGAAAAAACAAAGCAAACACCCCAAAACCAATGATTTTCCATCATGTATCATCAGGTCATAGGACTTTGGGGCTCGTGTTTGGTTTGGATACAGGGAACATTAGATATGGAGTAGAGGCTCTGTCCATCTCGGCAATTAATACAACACGTTCAGTAGATAATTCAAGTCTTTTCAAAGTACAGTATAAGTGGAAGAATTACCTGAAATGGGAGCTGTGACTGATGGCTGGATAGGATAGGCCTGTTGAACGAATGGCTTTACACTGGAATAAAGAGTTACACAAAATTCATACACAGTAAACTCCACCAGAGTCACATAGTATAAGAATACAAATGGTTATTGACCTTTACCCACAAACTTATTTCTTCCTTGCATAGCATATTTAACAGACAGACAGTAAAGAGATAATGGAGAGGGAGGATGAGAATTACACCCAACATCTTAAAGCAAGGAGCTCATCAGTGTTCAGTCACCCATCAGGAAAACTGACCCACCTTCTGCAAGTATGGCAGCAGACACCCATGATGACTGTTTTGACTCCCAATAAATCCAGAAGACACTGAACTACAGGGGTACAAAGACTGCCATGGACCTCAAGGGAATAAAGTGGGGAAAAAACAAAAAATAATACTGGGAAATATTGTTCCAGAGGCCACTGCAGGGCTGAAAACATAACACCTGACAGAGGGGCAAAGGCTTCCTTCTCCATATGATGCTGTTGCTACCATGGTGCTGAAAGGCAGTAACTCCACTGACCATTAATGGACCTCATGCACTCATGTCCTGCCTTGCAGGAAGCTACATCCCCCTTCCCTCCAGTATCACTCATATATTTAAAAGAGGATAGAAGTATTTGTGCTGGAAACTTATTCACAGGCAAAGCCTTACCAGCTGCTTCCTTGGCATTACCATTGCGTCTCACCATACAATGGGAGAAAAAGGAGCGTGCCCATTAGGTATTCAGCTTCAGCTTTGAGGTCTAGGATCCCTTATAACTTTTTGAATGTGAGTTCACACCACTGTAAAGGCTCTTCCTTTCCCTACAACTATCTCTTCCTTGTTTATAGAAAAATTTGCAAGTTCTTTCCTCATTGATATTTTCTGGCAGCAAAGTGCACAACGCAGCCCCACACCACATATGGAAGCATATTTTGATTTTCAGACTTACTCTTGTGAGGATCCAGGCTGCCCCGTTTGAATCATGCCCGGCCAAAACTGAAAAGGAAAAACAAACAAACAGACCCACAGTTGTTTTCTTTGTTGAAAGATTTTTGATATTTCTGCACAAGCATGATTCCTTTTGCAAACACAAGTGAAAGCATTAATCCATTCATTCAGCCTTAGTTTTCTATGGAACATTGTTAGAGAATACAGAGATTTTTTTTTGGGACTCGGCTAACAACTTACCCCAGGTGCCCCAGGAAATGTAGGACGGGGAATTCCTGGCAGGCCCAGTTTGTTGTGAATAGCAGTAGCTGAGACTATCTGAGCTGATGACATTGCTGCCATGTGCTGGAGTGCTTTGTCCTTTGCTGTCTGATCCTTTAATATGACAATTACAGGAGTCTTAAAACATTTGGCACAACAAATTATGTTAAGTAACTGCAGCTACAAGCACATATCTAAGAACTTAAAAAGCCACACAGAAAATGCAAAAATAGCAAACCATGCAGGAAAAAAAAATACAGCACGGAGGCTAACACTCAAACTACCTCAAGGCAAAACCTCCTCTCAGACGTGCATGGTAGACCTGAATTCTCACAGTCTGCTCTGCCAACACGCAGGAAGCTCTGGGAGACCAAACTACTGCCCACTTGTTTATCTGGGCAAATTCTGCTGATTTTAAATCAGGCTGGACTAAACACAGCCTGCTGCTAAGGCTCTGCCTGCAGGACAGAGAGCACTGAGATTTGAGCTCTATCATTTAGATCTAAGAGAAGTTTGCCTTTCATATTACACTGTAAAATGAGAACACAGAACTGCGACTGACTCGCAACGATAGATTTTTCTTCACGCTTACAGGTTTAGAAATATTTTTGAGTCTGTTTAATGGCAAGTATCTTAAAAGTTAGATAACAAAAATGTAAATAACATTTTAAACTTCCAATTGTGGCATTTTACTGATTTACAGTGTTCCCAAAGAAAACAATCAGCCATAAAATTTCTGCTGTTTTCAAGCCCACAGGAACAAGTTTAGGAAAAGATGGCTTGTTATTGATTACTTGTATCACAGCAGCACTTCGAGTCTTAGTCACTGCCAATCATGTATGATCACAGAATAGAAAAGGAAAGCATCTTAATGCAACAGAGTTAACTAAGTGGATATCTTATGTCAGGTAAAATAAGTAAACAACAGATTGTTACTATCTGGTAAAGTGGAGTTCCTCATCCAGAAGTACTGTATTAACGAGTGCTAATATTTAGGTACGTGACTCAGAATGAAGGAACACAAGCAGTATTAAGCAGGGATTTTTGTTTGGTTTTTTTTTTCTAGTTTTATTTTACAAGCAAAGTAGCAAGCATGCTAGCAAGAGATGCATGCTCTTATATATGATATATGACTTTGCACATATGCTCCCTCTAAAGCTTGTATGTAGTAGTACTATAGGTGAGCAGTTTCTTCCTTTGAATAGCTCCTTTAGAAACAGCAAAGGCTGAAAGTACAGGAAAAGCTAGCCAAAAATTCTGCCAAGCACAGTTAAGGTACATAATACTTGGTTTAGTTAAAATACTTACCATGCTTGTTACCTGGATACAACAACAAACAGTTTATTAAAATGCTTGTGTAGAATAGCAGATTCTTAGCAAAATATGAACAAAATAGTAAGAGACAAAGGAAGAGCAGTTTGCTCAACATTAAATATCATGTTTAAACAAATGTGTTATTTTCACCTAGGGACTGATTCATTAAAAGGAAAAAAAAAAAAAAAAAACTAACAACAAAACACTGGGGGAAATAACCCCTGCCTTCCTGTGTGAAAGCTGCAGATACTGAATGAAGGGGATTGCTGCTGAGCTTGTTTCCCTGAGCATGCTCTTATATAGAACTCAGGAGGAGCATGCTCTATGTAGGAGATCCTGCAAGTGCCTCTGTGGGATGCAGCCTGGGACTGGGGCAGGTGGAGCAGGGGAGTAGCTGCTCCAGCAGCGTGCCCTTCTGCACCTCACAGGATGCGAGCCTCAAGTGCACCCGCTGTGGTGCTGCCTGTGGACTCTCCTGCACTGCCTCCCACACAGAGGCACCAGGCATGGTGTTCTGACCTGTTGAAGCCTCAGAACTACCTTGCTGCAGCTGACTGCATCTACGGAGCAACTTCTGGAAGCCGAGGGACATGCTATCCATCAGCGCATGAATAAAACTTGGTAGTTTCTCCAACTTGTAGCTTTCCTGTATAACTACGACCAATTCACTGGGTAAAGAGCTGGAATTCAGCTCTGGCTCTGCCAGCTGCTGGCACTCACCTCTGCCTGCCCCTGGGTAGGAGGGTTAGGCACAGGAAGGCTGTGCATAGCATGGCTGCCTTTGGATGTCTGCAGACCACTGGGCTAAAACATCCTTTGGTAGGTGGCAAGAGGTGACAGTGTCCTGAGATTCACACAGCTTTTAAGTAAGCTGACCCTCTCTGCCCTCCTGCACAGTAAGAAAGACTGCCCAGCCTGAAAACATGACAGTAAGGAGGTGTTCTTAAGCAATATGGAGGTGCTAGCCTCACCAGTCTTTTTTGTTCCTCCCCCCAACCCTCACTTGTTTTTTTCTTAGGTGAGTTGGCTTGGAAATGCCCTGCCATGCAAGTCTCACCCACAGGCAGCTGCACTGTAACAAAAAAACCATACAGGGGTTTGATATCCTGTGCGTGAAATACATGATTCAAGAGATACGTGTAATCTCTAAAACAAGGCAACACTACTTTGTGACTACCTTGTTAAGCTCCAGAACCACTGCAGGACTATGGCCTCTTCTGCACTGCCTCTGGGCTGCAACCAGCCATGCCAGTGCCACCACATGAAGGTGCAGCCAGTGTCTGTGTTCCTGCCAAGTTCCCAGACTCATACTGTTCTGCTGCTATAGGGGCCTGACTACGAGGTGGATCTAAACTAAAGGAGAATTTAAAAGTAAAAGTTTTGTTAGGGATACAAAAGTCCGTATCTGGGTACTGCATGAACCCAGGACAAATTATATATCTACAGCATAGTTCATCTTGCCTTTCTTTTAGCTGTCTAAAGTCTCCAGTCTGTGGCAGATAGTTAACCTCCTGCTACTGTTAGCACAGTAAGCACCTACAATGTATTTCTTCCTTACCAGGCATCAAAAACAACTGGAGTGCATTACTTTCTGTAATGTTATTGCTGTCTAAGGACTAGAATAGGAGCCTGGACACCCAAATTCTACAAGACAACAATTATGGTGGATAAATCCTACTATAATAGATGAACCACAGAAAAAATATTCAAAAATTTGCATTTCCTTCAAAACTTTCTGTTCACAAAAGGAGGAACACTTAGACTGTCCTGTGGGGCTCTCAGCCTCCATAAGCCACAAGTCTGATGTTCCTTAATCTTAGAAACAGGGATGGGGATTTTTGGAGGAAAAATACCATCTTTTGTTTCATGACATGAGAAGGGATGTACCTTCCTTCTTGCCACCTGCTGCTTTTCACCCCAGAATGTTCCACATTTTTTGATGGCCATTTACCTCATCCTCTTTGACCAGCTACATTTTTAGGAGGATGGGAAGAAAACAAAAACATACAGGATGACAATTCAGAAACACAGCTCTTGCAATAGGGCTAGTCTTGAGGAATTTCAATGACTTCACAGAGTTTCTCCATGATGACAAATCCGCCAGCTCCACTGGACATCAACTGACTCAGGCCAACACACAACAATGGGAAGTTTCAATTTTTGCAGGCTTAAGAACTTCTGCATAATTGGAAGATCAATTTTTTTCTCAAAGTAATTGCAACTTTGCATTCAAACGTGAAAGAAATCAAATTCAAAATCAAATACAATTACATAATAGGTTCTGACTTTCAGCAGCAAAAAAGCACCTTCAGCTCCAGAAACATTTTAGAGAGCTGCAAAGTGGTGGCCAATGCTAGTATAATCAGGAAGACTTCACACTCTTCAAAAACAAATGAGAAAACCACTTTTTAAAGCTGTTTATTTAAATTGAAATATTAGCTTGTCTGCCACTTAAAAAAATAAACGAGTATATGTTGGGGTTTTAATGGAGAGCTGGTGTAACCAGGAGGGAATGAATCTTTCTACCTATCGCTACAATGCGGCCACTTCTGGGATGAAACTTGGTAACTGATTAATAACACACAATGGTATTACATCACAGTTTAGGCAGCAAGAGAAGTAATATATCCAATTAAAACGGCAGGGGTAATTTAAACAGGCAGATTACAGTAATTACCCAGGTTGGAATTCGGCCAGGACAAATGGGTTAACACCCCTACTCTAAACAAGAATGTTGTGGGATTTTTAATGACAGCAAATAGTTAAGACTTTGATTTCCTATCTTGTCCAAGACAGAAAGGGTTTGGTTTCACTCTCACTTCTGCTGCTGTGTAAAGCTGGAACAAATCCTTTCAGGTCAATTAGGTTTATACTTAGGTACATAAAATGAAAGTTTGGCCCAGCATGCTGCAGTCCTGTGCTGAGGTTGAACAGAGGCTTGGGGGACACTATCTCCTACTGAATCATTAAATCCTTCTAGAGCTTAAGGTATTCCTTAGATAGGTCCCATCTGGTCCTGACCTTTCTTGACCCTACTTAATTTATGAGTTCTGATGGGATTGCTGCTGCCGAGGAATGACACTGTAACAGTAAGTAACAGACTGCAGTCTTAGACTGCTGCCTTCCCCTCCTCTTAGAAAAGTCTTCAGTGCTGTGGTATGTAATTAGTAATGAATGTTACTGAGTTGGATTTAGAGTATGATCAGTGGAAATCTGGTGGAGTTCCACAAAACCTCTAAGATGTCATCACTGTAATGGAGATCAGTCTGCCTCACGTTTTAGCCGACTTCTGGCTGATGTTGCTTAACATCTTTAGCAAGGGTTAAGCGCTAAGAATCGAATGCAAGGAGACTATATAACTTTTAATGAATCAGGCCCTTGAGGTTCACTTTTCACCCATTAGTTTTGGAATGCAAAATACACAGTTAAATTAGATAATAATTCCCCAGTATCATCCAATTATAAATCTTAATATATATAAAAGCCCCACATGAAACCAGAGTTCTACATGACAAGCACAAAAGGATTTGTGCTCGACTTCCTTTTAATCCAACATAAACAGAAGAATAATTCAATCAATCAGTTTAAACGATTCCTACAGCCAAAAAATAAAAACTCTTATCCCAGAATGATAAATGAGGCTTTGAATACCATGTTATCTATGAGTTTAGGGGGAAAAAAATGAGACCGTATGAAGAAAAGTAAGCACAACAGAACAAAGTAGTAATTCAGTAAGCCCTAAAACCTGTATGAATACTTCAAATACAAAACTTTTCTTGTAAGGAAAAAAAAAATTACTTAAGAGACGAAACAACAATCTGCTCACAAAATGGATATTACAGTAACACTAACATAAAATAGATTCCTAATAAGCAATTTTGCAGATGTTATTTCTGCTCAGATCTCGTATTGATTCAAATAACCTTTACAATAATTAGCTGCAGCTCAAAAAAGATAAACAAATCATGAAAATATACAATTGTTCTGGACAAAAGATAGAGAGCACTTCAGTATTTCTAGCCCTGATCTCCAATTTGCTTATTATTAGAAAAGACAGGAGTAAATACAAAAGCTGGCTATTTCAGCCAGGCAATAGCTAATGCCAAGAAGAGAATGCGCATTCAAAGCTGTCCCAACTTGCTGCCTAATGAGTAGCAATTAATCCATCTTATTGTATTTCAAAATGCTGAAGACTCCATTCACATCAAAGGGAATTTTTCAAGGCTTTTATCATTGTTCATTTAAAAAGTATAGAGCTATCTTTAGCATTTTATAATTGACAACAATATTTTCTTTCTATCCCTCAATGTGGAATGTAGAATAATGGATTTTAAAGCATGTAATATGTGTGAACCGTAGGCATTTTAATGTTTCTTTTTGTCTCTGTCTAATTAATCTTGCACTATGAAAAAAATATCTGAAATGAAACAAAAGTCTAAGACAGATGTACATCCTGCTGTGAAGACCTTTAATCTCTATGCACAACTTCCAATCCATCTTTTCTTCTGAATGAACGGAGGTGACTTTGGCTCCCTGTCAGTACAAAACTAGGAAATGCTGCAACCCAACACTATGGACTGGTGTATTTGACATGGAAATACAACATTAGAGCATAAAACTTCTGCTTTGCCTCCTCCAGTCTGCATGAGAGGAAATGTCATGAAGAGGAGCCGCCTTTCAGACCTGTCTTCAAGGGCAACTTTATCTTAGCCTCTCTTTCCATTTTCATTGGACAAAATTTCTCTGACCTCTACCTTCTCTAACTTCTAATAACCTCAGAAAGCTAAGATTAAATTCTCCAAAGTAGGAATGTTTTCCTGCTCTAAAAAGAATTAAAATATTCAACATAAACTGATGGGATGTTCTCTGCTGGTGGTCTTGAAATGCAGCAATAGCATCTACATGCGAAACTTCTCTTTCTTGCAGGCTAAGGATCCATCCATCCAGAGCGACTGTAGGCACTTGTCATCAAAGAAAAGGAGACTTTGCTGGAACAAGTAGACTTTATGGTATGCAGGTGAGATTTCAGTCAGTTAGGTAAGCTTCAGTAAGACTCTGTCCAATGCAATGGGTTCAGATAGCTCTGAAATCCTTCCATCCATTTGGATTTTTGCAGAAGATAAATGCAGGAAGACTCATCCAAGTCCTCTCCTCACCATGAGTAGGGTTGAGAGCAAGGTGAGACAGAAAGATCTCTTATTTCAACTAAAGCAGTGCTGGCACACAGGGCAGGACCAGTTTCTCTGTGATGCCCTGCCCTGTGTATGCATGGGAGGTGGGCAGAGGGGACATCTGGTAGTAAGAGGAAGAAATGTGGGAGATAGAGATGGCCTCAGGTCCGTGCTGACTGAATGCATTGCTATGGACTGGCACATAGGACCTCTGCATTAATCCACAGAGTGCTTGCCCCTCATGCTGCAGGTAGGAAACTTGACATCAGATGCATGTGTTTTTTCCTAAGTTGTAACTGCTCCCCTGGATGCCATCAATCACAGGTTTTATCACAGGTGGTTTGGTTGGGTTTTTTTGTAGTAATAGCAAAAGCCAGCTCATTGTTAAAATGGCGAGATTGGCCCAGGTCAGAAGCAGTGCTTCCCTTGGCTATTTCTTGATCACCCTTTCAGTGGTAAATGTGGGCAGCACCCACTCCAGGAGAACAATAGTTCATCATCTTCCTGAGGAGGTTGATGGAGAAGTCCAGGCTGCTGCCAAAATGGCTCTCATTGAAACAACGGGCACTCGTAGATGCCAAAATGTGTTCACTTTCTCTTACTTTCACATCAGTGATATCCTTCTCAGGCAGTTTTCAAAGGACACTGGACTATACAGACGGTTCAATACAGAAATAATAAGAAAAATGGGCAGTAGCACTAACAAAATGTCAGGTCCCAAATCAGTGCCTTCTCCCTCTTCTGTGGCGTAATTGCAGATCCCTGGCAGAAAAATCTCTTTCTCATAAAGGCAGCTCCTTTATGGCACCTTCTTGCATCAGTCTCATCTCTTCCATGTGGGGAGAAAAAGGTCTGTGAGAGGCTGCAACTTCTCTGGAATAGGCCTGTGCGAGAAAGAGGGCTGAAGTTGTTCCATGGCACCTCATTTGCTGAGACCAAGAAAGAGGAGGGAGATGGGAAGAGGCTGGTTCCTCCACTCTTTCTGGACATCCCTCTGGCTGGAGGCCATGAAGGAGTCACCAAGGCCATGTTGGGGCTCCTGGGAAAGCTAAATCCTATGGGCAGGAGGAGCAGTCCAGGACCCACAGTCTAGAGGCCAGCAAACCGCTGTCACTAGTATGCACTCTATCTTCATCGCGTAGTTGCAGAGTGGAAGCAAATGCCCCTGCAGAGCACTGGGGCCATGCAGGCGGGAGAGTCTTCCTGAAGAAATCAATTCCTTGCACTGAAATGGCAGCTCTCCCACTTTCTCCTTAGCTCTGAGGGAGCTGCAACCCACTGATGGATTGGAAGGACCAGCAAGGTCTGAAGCCCTTACAAAATAATTTGTTGCTCTAACAGATCTTCCCTTCTTCAGGCGACTCCTTAAAATAAAAATCCCTCTGGATCTCTACTTACTGCAAATGGCATCTAGGCTAGAGTTCTCAAATGTTACTAGGGTTTAGCTAACTTCTTTCATCTTTGGAAAGCTTCAATAAAAATCAGACAGCAGGTGTAGTGCTTTATTTTGTGCTTTATAAGTGTCTTCATATTTTAAACTTTTTGGCATTTAGAAAAGTAAGTATTTTAGAACAGTAAATCCAATATTTTTGTTAGGCTCCTAGGCCTATATTTTGGCATCTAAGTGGGTTTCCTAATTTCTTAGCCCTCAGCGCTCACCAGTCCTATAAAGCTCCCTGAGAGCTGCTGAACACCTCTGATAGTAAGGCCACCTACTTACATACTTAATTTTAGGCATCAAGGATCGACAATTTAAGCTTAAAATGCTACATATCTCTGTATTATTGCACCCTCGGTTAAAAAGCATTATGTTTAGGTTTTCTTAGTTGTTCTTTTCGAACCCCAACTGCTCAGCCAGTGCAGCTAAAAAGCCAGCCACCAACAGCCATACAAGCTTGCCAGCATGCTGCCCACTGCGGACGAAAACCCCAGTGCTTCTGTCAAGGAGGCCTGTTACAAAGCCAGGCTGTTATTCATACGCTGCAGTTCCAGGATCGTGGTAAGCATCCGCAGCGCTCACCGCTTAGTATTGTGAAATTACTTTCTGAAACATTTTGCTTTTCAGTAAGAACAAAACCGTGATTTGTTCTCATCTGGGGAATAAAAAAAAAAATTGATAAAAAGGAAAAAAGGAGGGAAGTAAAAGATTTACAAGTTCCTTCGCTTTTTATTAAAAAGGAAAAAAAATCAACAGCAAAAACTGCAAAAAAACCAACCCTCTTCCACTTTAAGTAATGTGAAAACAAAACAAAAAGGGTCCCAAGATCTCCGCTGGAAAATTTGAAAAAACAAGCAATCCAAGAAACCCCTATTAAGTATTTCCAAGAGTTTCTTTTTAGCCTTAGAACATATTTTATGGAAACCAGGGAAAACGAGGACATGTACAATTTATCACGTCAGATTAAGCAAACATACATAATAGTCCCTGAAGAGGACTCTGACTGAGGCTCTCCAAGGATTAAATGTCAATATTTTATGCTAAAAAATAAAATTTATGGGAATCTTGTAAATTGTATGTAACTTGAGGTGATACTAGATTGTACTCTAGAAACACCTTATAGTTAGAGCAATCATGATAAGCTGTGCTCTCGGGCACTTTGAATAAACAATCTATTTTAAGTATTTTTGATAGCATTTCAAACGTACAAACAAAAATCATTTGGGAATGGAAAACAATTACCCCAATTACCCTTCTGGAAAAAGCAAAAAAGAAAAAGTGTCTACACAACTGCATGAAAGCCCCGTGTGTTTAAATACACTCCTAGCACTCAATTGTTAAAAAAAAAACCAAAAAAACAAACCAATAAAAATAGAGTAATGGGTTAAAAATCAGGCTTAGGTGCTGAGCTGTTACAAAGAGTAGTTCACTTTGCATTCGGACAGTGTTAAAACAACGTTTTTAATGTGAATGCTAGTGCAGAAACCAGAGATTAAACACAAAGAGACGCAGACAGCTACCACATGCAGGAAAACGAGGTTACAGGCACAGCAGCACCAGGCGCTCGCCCATCACCGCGGGGAGGAGGAAGGGACAGGCATAGCAACCACAAGCCCAAAAGCAGAAAAGCGCATACCTTCAGCTTGGAATGAAAATCACGAGATTTCCTTCTGGCAAGAACCTGAATGTGACTAGACACCTGCAGGGTAGGGGAAGGGAGGAAACAAAGGAAAAGCCTGTAACCATGGAGATGAAAAGCCCCCTACAACTGGGCAAGCCAAACGTACCTTAATGGCGGCTTGAATTTCTCGAACTTTCTTTCTTGCTAAGACCTGTATGTGACTAGACACCTACATTGTTCAGATTTATAGGAAAAAAAACAACAAACAAAAGAAAAACAAAAAGCAAATCAAATTTTAAATGTCTACTTTTTTCTTTAAAAAAAAGAAACAAACTTTTCTGAAGGGAGGAAGTTATTTGCATCTTCAGTAAGCTCTGCTGTTAAAGATACCACATTCCCAGCCGGATACCAAGCTCTTAGCACCGAGGCTTAACAATACAGGTCATCACTGCAGTGACTTGATTTAAGGAAAAAAAAATAAAAGAGAGAAAAAAAAAAAGCGTAACCCACCAGGTTGTGCATTCAGCTACAAGATAGAAGACACAGGTCACAGTTGGATGCAGCCCACGTGCTTTGGTACTGATCCCATCCATGGCCAGGCCCCATGCTCTTGCGCTAGGAGCCAACAGGATTTCTACCCCATCAGCCCCAGGAGATGCCCACTGACCATTTGCCACTAGGCTTGAGACGTAACTTGGCACAAAGAAGTTTTATCCATTATTTATTTGTGTTCTGCAGCTTCATTGAGGAGCCTCAGGCTACATTTTGACCCCACTGAACTGGTCTACATTCTGGAACAAACGATAAAACACTGGGTCAACATAGGTCCTGGAACCTGTGTTGGCTTCCTCAGGAATCTCGGCATCAAGCCTGCCCACAAAAGTCACATATAAGCGGGGACCAGTAAATTGACATCAACTTGAGTGATGTCCAGGTTTGGCCTGTTGGTACTCCAATTTGGTAAGAAATTTGTGTGAACCCAGTCCTGCACTAGAGCTGTTATTGGTCAGAAGCTGTTGCCTGTGCAGTGACGGGTCTGGTCCCAGACTAACACTCCTGTTTACTCAGGCACATAGTGAAATCCATGCTGATGATGGTGAGGGCTTAATAATGCCGCCCAGCAAGTCCTCAGCATCCTACAGCCCTCTGTGTGAAGGTTTAAAAACTTCAGTGATGGTAAAAACCACCAAAAAGAAGTCTCTTACTCTTATGTGATCCAGGGTATACCGTATCAAGTGTACATTTTTCCTAAATTAGTTAAGATTCCTGTCTGGGAAAGAACCAAGTAAAAGAAAAGGAGAAACAAAGCATGATTTGCTCCCTTTATGAGACTATGCCATGACAATAGTACCAAAGAGCCTGTATTTTTAGTAGGGAAGCAAACAGTAATGCATAAATGAGCATAGCCCCTGAAGGCCACCTTCAGAGACTTCTTTGGGAAGCAGCTAAGGAACCAGTTTGCAGTAACTCAGAGTTATACTATTGCTTACTAAGCAATTTTGTGTTTAAACAAGTAGACCAAGTTTTCACACATGTTCATTTGTTTTGCTTTCCGTGAGGTATTAGTGGTGTTAAAGGTTACATAAGAAGCACAATCGTAACATTTAACTGCTCAGTTGAAACTCAAAAGTGAGGACAATCAAACTTTTCTAAACAGTCTAAAGTGATTTATGAATCGCTATAGAGGGATATGCAAGTAGGGAGACACAACTTTGCCATATTTTCAGCCATCATAGCCCTTGTTTCACTGCAGCTCTACCAGCACAGTCTGGCCAAGGATCTAGCCCCGAGGTCTGCATTTTGACTCCTGACACAGTTTTAAGATCCCAGCATAACCTCCAAGTCCTGCAAGTCACGTGGGCATAGCAGGGATAAACTTGGGACTCTGTCTTTTGTTTCAGCTTTCTTTGCCAGTCTTTTGTTTGTTCCCTCTCCATGTGCTACAATTTCCATCCTTTCTCACATCTTTTTTCATCCCCCGTACATACATTTCCTTCCTAAAGGACAAAGGACACCACCCAGGGCAATATATCACCCCTGTCCAAAGTACTTTAAATCCAAGCACTGACAGCAGGCCATCTTGGTGTGTGCTGACTCAGCATCACCTTTCCCTGCATTAAAAAACACACGAAGCATGCAAGTGTATGAGCCTCTGCCTTCCCCTTCGACACATGTATGGATGGGGAGAAGGGAAATCTCACACGTGACATTAGAGAAAGTGAGGGGACTCTGCACTTTGCGAAGCACTTAGAAACAGCGCAAGGGTTTAGTAACCGCTGCATAAACTACACAGAGCGTGTGCCTTCTGTGAGGCTGCTGATCACTGTGGATATTATAAATTAAAGGATTTAGTCACAGGAGATAAGTTAATGGTTATGTGATAATCATCTGAAAAAGACTTAAGACTGGTTAGAGGTTTATTCTGACTCTTTGATGAATGAAATCTTACCATGGTCACAGACCAGGAGCATGAAGGCTCTTAAGTGAAAGTTTTTTTTTATTTTTTTCATCCTGTAGCAAGTATGGCCCATGAGCTGAGAGCGTGATTAGGATCAGTCCTGCCAGATAGTTTTATTTATTTACCTCTCATATCCAAGGATCATAACCTCTATTATATAGGTGAGTTGGCTGGACTTTTAGAAGTTCCATTATTCATCATCTCAAAATAATTATTATATTCTGTAATTGTCCCTACAGAGAAATAAAGCACAAAGCTTTATGCTTCTGCTTCAGCTTTTGGTTTTTTCCCAAATACAGGGGATAATAGCTTCATATACACATAGGTTAATAAAAAATGCATCCTCAGACTGCCACTGAAATGATGCCCAACATAAAGATAACAGAGGTTTAAATATTTTCTAAACAGCATGTATTTAACTGGAGCAGTGAAGTCACTACATCATCTCATCAGAGCGGAGGCACAGACAGCCACTGCAGCCAAAAATACCACATTTTGTCACTCACTGACATGCATACTTCCCCATTAGGATATTTTACCTGCTTCCTGGTCCGTGTCTTCCCTGTTCGAAGTTTGATGTATCTGGCTATCAATTCATTCCTACCTGAAACAAAGAAAAAATCATTGTAAGGGACAAGTGACATCACATCCATAAACACCATTAAAATAACACATTTAAACGTGTGAGTTCCATGCATATGAAGCTTGTTTTCTTACACCTACTCCCCTTTTCTTTGCAAAATATTTATCACGGCTTTTCATTGTTCATCAGTATTTCTCTTCCCTCTCCTTAACAGACACATTAAGTTCCACACAAACTAAGTGTGGAGGGCTGCAGGTTCAGTGTTTTCCCACTGAAGTTTGTAGTCAGAGGTGTCTCCTTGGTCAACAGTGTTGCCCAGGATAATCTCTCAATGGAGAACCTCCCATCCCAGGGGCTGACACGAGATCTGTGCTCCTCTGGTTTTGCTTCTGAGTGTGCCAGGTGGCACTCGCCCCCCACTGGGCCACCTGGACCCATGCCGGGAGGAGCAGCTGCTCTTCAGAAGGTTGTGCGCCACCTGATCCGAAGTGCCAATCACCCAGATGCTACAGGTTCGCATCAGCTTTTCTCCAAGTTTTTATTCCATGAGGAAGACTGCAAAACCCTTCCTGCCGGGAAGCGCTCTGCCTCTTCCACTGATGGAAATCACTGTCCCACTTCAGCCAGTTATCAGTCACACCCTTAACTCCATGCACAAGAGCAGTCACCCTGCAGTGCCTAAGTTCCACCTGTAGTGAGGCTGATCAACACGGTGGTTTGTCATTTAGGGGTTTATTTCTCTTGGAAATGTATAGTATTTTCAAGTTTCTAAAATGGCTATTTGACTCTTCTTCAGTCACACATTATGCTACCTAATACAAATAACATTTTCTTTCCAAATAATTTCCTTCCTAAATATTGCTGACATGGAAGATAACACAGTTTTATGTGGTGCTCTATTTATTTACACTGCATATTATGTTACTTCTCCTTGAGTTGTAATAACCTAAATATACGTGTTCAACTTCACAGAAGTTATAGAGTTACTTGCATTCTGTGTGCAGAAAATGAGAAAACTGACTTAGCAGCAAGCTGAAAACAGGGAGGTTAAGAAAATAACTTGTCACCCACCAAGTTAAAG
The DNA here is from genome assembly GCA_013400555.1 of Jacana jacana. Taxonomy (NCBI): domain Eukaryota; kingdom Metazoa; phylum Chordata; class Aves; order Charadriiformes; family Jacanidae; genus Jacana; species Jacana jacana. The sequence goes on from VZTM01032688.1 coordinate 73,013, forward strand.
TGGATGAGTACATAGCTGGGGAGTGCAGAAAGTCATTATGTCAGCCAGGGACTCAACCTTTTTTAGTTTGATGTTGTAGGGGAGAGATGGGGAATTTTTGTAGTAGCATGCCTATGTCTGAAGGGTATTTCAGAATATTGAATACAATTACTCAAACTGAACCTTCATTTTCCTTTTTCCTTCTGTCTTCCTCTCTGAACCTTGTTTTACACCCTTTGTTTCAAACGTTTCATGGCTCCTGTCTCTTCCATGGTTTGTTTGCTAAATAGGTACTAGAATGTGAAATATCAACATTCTTCAGAGTAGAGTTGTGTTCTCTCCGATCCCCTTTCTGCTTTGGTCTGGACTGTGTGCCAGGTTCCCCGCAACACACCACTGTAAGGGCGATGTGAGGTTTGTAACTCTTCAGCAGGTCTCTTCAGGACAAACTTCAAGAGGTAAATTTTGGGTGAGGGAACAGCTACACAAACAAGCAACACTCTTGCTCACAAATGAGGGATTGCTGTATGCAAAATGAGCAGCTAGTTACCTAATTTCAAACAGAGACCTTGCCTTTTGGTTGGACAGTAGTTCTGCAACATGCCCTACCCACAAGGCACTTGCCATATGCAGTGAACAAGAGCCTTTGTGTTCACTGGGTGAAACTGGGGGACGCTCAATCTCTATATCTCTCTATTCTCATGTTCCTTTTCAGCATTCAAACAGTTCACTTCAACTTTGAAGAATTAGTGTTCATAGTGGTGCCTATGTCTTTATGCTGTAACAACAGGTACCTCCTAGTGAAAGGACTGCAAATTCCCTTGCAGGTGTTGGGCATGGACAAAAATGGAACTGCTCTACGTTTCATTAATATTTGATGGAAAAGTTCTACAGTGCAAAAATACCGTACCACCAAGAGCCTGAGGCCACAGCAAGGAGAAGGGAGAAGAAAAGGTATGTAACAATCATACTAAATATGCTTTGGACAAGAGTTTTCCAAAACCTTCTGCTTGGTACTTTTATGCCTCTCTCTTTAAAGAGCAAAAGTAGCAGACAGAAAAGAGATGCACAAACCCAGGAAGGCGCATTTCCCTACCTGCCAATGGAGAGCCCAAAGGGGTGGTAGCCTGCAAGAGAAGCCCTGTGTGATCCGGTGAGATTTAGAGATCACCATGTTCCTGCAATCACCCATATGGTAGGTGACCAGAATTTGCACATTTCTAAATGCACATTTTGATTTAATTGGGGAATGTCCTCCTTCCAGGAATTACCTTCCTTACATATCTTTAAGTATATTGATATATTAAGCACCTAGATTAGGCTTTTGGTGCAAAAAGTATTGTCAGGTCTTCTTCCAGTGACTGTGGAAGTCAATGACTCTATAAGGCAATGTAAAGGATGCATTGCCATCTCTTGTCCCTTCCTCTGTACTGAAGATGTTTCAGATACACGGTCACAGCACAGGTCACTCCAGCCACCCCTTGCACTTTAAGGCAGCCCTCAGCTGTAGCTGAGAAAGGAAGAGTTAAACTTTCACACAGTTGCACAGTTTTCTTCTCAGTCAAGAGAGCTAAAAAAGAGAGCTAAAAAACTATTTTTAAAGGAAAGCTCAGATTCCCAGGCAGCCACTTGACAGGAAAAGCAGCTTTACAAAAAACACCAAGCACTAAAAGTCTAGACTGTATTATTCAAAATACCAGCCAAGTGCTCTGGTTGAGCCTCAGTCCATCCATGAAGTGTTTTGGCTTGAATCAAGGTAGGGTTTCTCTAGCCATTATCTAGCCCGGCAGGGGTATGACTAACAAGATTGTGGTTTTGCAAAGTGATCGCTTCCCCTTAAGTTGAAGTCTAGCTGGAGCCTAGCTCAAGAAGAATCAACAGGAATAATTTAACTTACAGGGAAGAGGAACTCTACAAGGAACCAGACCAAGTAGCCAAGGGAATAGCCCTACGTTTTCCTTACAGCCATGTTTTCAACACTGCAATGAAACATGCACCAGTTTTAGACAGAGCATCATGAGGCTCACTAAGTATGTTCCCCCCATCCACGACGATCTGAAATGACATAACTTCTTTTTTGCACTACCAAAAATCCATAAACACAAACATAAGCACTGGTTGACATACAAGACAGATGTCCCAGACTAAAAGTTTACAGTCTTTATGTTATCTACCATAGACTGGTGCTCTTCTTTACCAACTCTGGCAAATACTAACAGAAAAGATCTTATCTCCTGAAAGACCAAGGCCCAAAGAGGATTTTAAAGAAAGGAAGGCTGAATAATCCTTTAAACACCCTTTCCTCTTCTTGGGAATGAGAAGAGTCTGAAACAAAAGGAGAGTCACAGAACTTTTTTAATTGGCCATTAGAAACCTTAAGGTGAAAAATGCTCATTAATTAAATAGATCTGTTTTCCTCTAAGAAGAGCTCAGCTGTGGAATTACTTTCCATACATGCCCTCGTTCAAGCTCCCTGTCATATATATCTGGGAAATTGCTGGGCAGAAGAGGTCAGGTTTATGAACTGTGTATGTTCATCTCCTTCATCCGCTGTAACAGTCTCCTACTTAGAATGTTTTGGTTCAGGTATCAGAGAGAGATTTGGGGAGGTGCCTAGTGAGATAAAGTATCTTCACAGCACAGAAATCTTTTTGGAAGGATCTTGAAAGCATCAGGAGAGGACCACAACAACTATTTTATATAGGCTTCTTCTTGTGTTTGTTTTTTCCTCATTTTAAATTCAGGTTTTATATGTCATGCCTTTCTGTACTGTCAGTGCAACTGCAAACTGCAAAAATTCTCCCTGGACTGATGTTAAGGAAGAGGCATTTTCCACAAAGAACATCCTTTTTAATCATGACATGAAGTAAAAAGGGGATTCAACTAGAAAATGGTGCAGGTGCTAGAAAATCTGCGAGGCTTTGTGGGGTGCCAGAGCCTTATTGTCTCCCCCGCAGGGGAATGGTTGGGCCCCAAGGGGAGCCCTGCTCCTGCCAACCAGCAGGACACAGGCTCCCCCCATCTTCCCAAACTGGCCCATCACTGAAGAGCATCGCTCTGAACAACGGGGTGTGCGGTGATCCTGGACACCTCACAAGCAGCATGGAGGACTGACATTTTTGCTTTTCTTGTTCAAAATAAGTAGAAGCAGCTGCAATGAGGAGGCTTCCACCCACCTCTCCCCAGAGCAGGCAGTTGCTGCTCTAACAGAGGGCCCTTGTGTGGGAAAGCGTCCCCAACTAATGGTATTTCCAAAAACATACTAAAGCAGCCAAGCATCAACCCCCACAAAGGTCTCCCCGAGTCTCCTGAGTGCCACCCTTGGTGCTGGGGGTTGGTTTGGCCCCACTCATCCAGCACAGGCAAGGCCCCGAAGATGAAAATCACCCCCTGGGTGAGTAGGACATAATTGGCAACTCCTTCATGGGCCGAAAATGGCACCACCACCTCTCTGCGTGGGCCATCAGGCCACCACAAGCAGCTCTACCGAGACCTATGTGAGCTGTGGGCATGGCCCTTTCCCCGGGTTCCAGCCACCGACATCGCCACTCAAACCTGGTCCCTGCCAGCAGCAGGGCAACAAGCCGATGTATCACGTCCTGGTTAGAGCCACCGGCCATGTGGCAGGCGGGCGTCTTTATTTAGAACATTAATGACACAAATTAAGCCTCTGCCCTCCCAGCTCCCAGTAATAGGCACCATCCAAATGTGATAAAAATAGACAAGTGTGGGAAATCAAGCCGGTTAGCAATTTGAAAATGAACAGCTAATTTTAAAAAGCTTTCATATTCAGCAAAATAATCCAAGTAATGAGCAAGCAGAAAAGCCTATTCTTTTCACATAATGGTGTACTATGAATTTCTCCAAATTCCATGAGACTGTGGCTTGAAATAGGTATTTCACATCCTTAGCACAAAGTCTGGGGATGGGCCCGCACAAAAATTTCATCTCCCACGTCATGCTCATGGCTTTATTTTCACCAGGGCTAAACTTTTCAGCTAATTTTGGTAAACTCCGTTTCTGGTTGTCTCTGCTCAAACTGCTACATCGACCTGGTGATCGCAAAGTGCTACAGGTGCCAAATTTGGAGGGTTAGCGGGAATTTGGCTTGATGAGGAGCCTGCTGACAAGCTCACCTCACCTCAGGCGAGCGCTCCCCTGGGACAGCCCCTGTGAGCTGCACTGAGCCCTTTGTCTGGCTGCTGAGCATGGGATGGATCTAGATCCCACCCAACGTCACGGGGGTCCAATGCAGACATCGTCAGAGAGGATGGGCTGGTTGGAACATTTTCCTCCATCAGAAGGTAGCCACAGGGCTCCAGGCAGCAGCGTTCACAGTCTGCAGTGGAAGAGCTGCCTCCGCTGTGGCATTCAGCCCCGTCGCTTTTCCGCTCCGATTTGCCGGCAGAGTATTTGGCTTCAGGAAGGCTCGCCTAAAATTTGCCGGTGCTGCCTTCTGAAGACGCTTTAAAGCTAAATTGGCTAACAAAAAGCCTCTTGTAGATAAAAGAGCTCTGCAAGTCAACAACTGGCTAAGCAGTTTAAACCCCTAAGTAAGGCATCCTCTATTTAAACGTTATAGGCAAATCTAATTTAAGCTTTTAAAAATATTATGGGCAGGTGTTTAAGTCGTCCGCACACTGGGTTTTGCGAGGGCTTCGGAGGGGGCTGGGCGGCGCTTCCCAGGCGGGCAGCATTTTGTTCAGACAAGCTTTCTGCAGAAGGCCACGTGACATAGGCCAAATAAACAGCATCTGGGGATTTTCAATTACAGACCTTCACCCAGCATGCCTGCACTGTAATCTCTACCAGATGAGGCTCAGGCCTCACTATTTTCAATAATTCACACACTGTGTACACATAACATGACAATAAGGGCATTCATGCAACCGCCTGATTCGCACATCAAAGCTCCCAAATGGCCAGCTGTAAGCATGCTTACTGCTGAATAATTCATTCTTTTCACAGGCTTGAAAAAACGCTCAGCGGGAGTTGGCAAGCTTGTGTTCTTTCCTGTGTGGTATGCTAAACTCAAATTTTGAAAGAGGTACAGCCCCACTAGAAAGAGTCAGAGATCCAACTATTTAAATGTGCATTTGCAAGCTTTCGGATGGCTGCTCACGAAAAAAAAAAAAAGAAAAAAAAAAGAAGAAGAAAAAAAGGGCAAAAAAGAAGCTCTACGCTTCCAAGTGGGTAGTGGAGATAAGCTGAAATAGCCTACATGTTTCCCGGGACAGGTGTTAAATGGAAATAAAATGATAACACTGCTTTTCCAGATAGTAAAATATTTTTTGCACATATTATTCCTCACTAAATATCTTAAGATATACCAGAGGCATAATAGTTAACAAGTTCAGCAAACTTGAAATTTCCACATACTTAGCATAAATTTTCTACTATATGGCAAAGGGGCTTTTAGTTAATACTAACACGTATGAAAAAGACAAACACAGAATCACCAGAGCTAATTCTGTAACTCCTATTTACTGTTCTCACAGATAGGGGGTGAATACTAATTTCTAGATGATATTTTACCAACTCCAGATTTGCAGCTGTGTCTCTGAATATTTCGATTGCAACTGGTGAGTGTCCAGATTTTGAAAACACTTTGGCTTTACACAACAGAAACATCATTTCTTTAACAAAATAATAAGGGGGGTGGGGTGGGGGGTATTGGGGGAAGAAGGGTCTGCTTCATAATATCAAGTTTTCTTAACTGTCAATCAATGCCAGAACCAGCAGGATCAACTAGTCGTGACCTCTCCTTATAGCAAACACATGCTGCTTACCAGCTGTGGACTGTGTTTTTTACACCCTTTTCTCTATCATTCAGAATGGCTTCCTCCTAATCACAATAATCCCAAAAGTGCTAAAACATATCAATCGTCCTTTAAGCCCTGCCTACAAAAGGCCAGCCGTCCAGCCTTTATGGGCTTGTCCAACAGCAGCTGATACTTCATTCAACTACAAATCCAATTTAGCAGTTACAAGAGGTTTAGCATCACTGGAAAAATATTGGTGTTGATCCTGCACTCTTAAGTCAGCAAATATTCCTTTGCCATATTGTTTAGCTTTTTCTGCCATATTTACACTTCTGCTGGATTTCCCTGAGTGACTTCAACAACAGCATTTAACCTCTGAACTGGTAATATTTACAGTTGATCAAACAGTGATTTTTAAAATATGTTTACCACAATTACAGAAACATAAGCCTATTTGTATTCCAACTGTTACTACTCTGAAAAAAACCCCAACCAACAACCCTAAAAACAAACACAGTCATTTCATTCAAAACCATAGAGCACGCTTTATGTACTAGTAATGCAGGATGTTATTTATTACAGCCCTTTAGGCAAGTTCACGGCAATTCTTTCACTTATGTATTTTTAATTGCCAAGTGAGCCAAAGCAAACACTCCCTTGATCCCCCTCCACTTTTTTTTTTTCTTCTTCTCTTCATTTTATTCCTCATTAAGTAGCAGAATACGCAATGCCTTAAAGTAAAGATGGGAGACCCCACTGAGGGAATTTACTATTCCCTAGCCCAAACTTGCAAAACTGTGGGACCACTCAGTTTAGGCAGCCTTTAATAATGGGAAGATAAGGCAGGGGGTAATTCCTCCTGCCATGTGGAAGAGAACGGGAGCTGCTTTTCACTTGTTTTTTAGAGAAAATAATCAGCTTCTAACCTGCATCAAGCACAGGATTCCCATCTCTCTGCACGGGCACTTGGCGGGGAGCTGGGGCTGCCCAGTTCACCTGCAACCAAGGACACAGGCAGGTCCCCACAAACCTCCAGGGAACGGGGTGGGGACGAAAAAAATAACTAAGTGTCTTGGACCTGCTGAAGCAGGTTGTTGCTTAACTCTGCACCAAGTACTTCAAGAGCCGAGTCTCCGGGCTCTGAATTTAGGTAGGGGGCACATACAAAAGTGGCCATCCCAGGACAGGACAGGCCCCAAAGAAAACAAAGACCACAGGGTTCCTAAAATGGGTTATAAGGGCTGCCCGAGCAGGGTGTGTGTGCAGACACACACACACATACAAGATTACAATAAGCCACTTAAGTATTATTATACACAAATTAACTGCTTGCACAGTGTACTGTAACTGGGTTGCCCGAGAGGACAAGGAAAAGAAAAGATCCAAGAAACAAAATAACTGAAATAATCCCTTTGGATGCTAATGAGTGAACAATTACAATGGATCATTGAAGTTATATCATAATGATACTTCCAAAGAAAAGAACTGTTTGTGTATTGTATTAAAAACAATGATGACGAAATGATCCCAGATTGAAGCAATACCACAATTTAATTTATACAGCAAAAGGGAAATGACCTAATAGTAGCATAGAAAGATATTCTCCTCATGTCAAGTGTTAACCTTTTGGGTTTTATTCCAGCTTCAGTTGTAAAGAAAACAATAAAAAAAGACCCATAGACACATCTGGTTCAGAAGTCTTCATTGACACTAATGCAATGCATTGGATTCCGTTTGGCAGCTCTTCATACTGGGAAATATTCCATATAAGCAATGTTTATTAATTTTCTTCTTCTGAGTTTTTAAAAACACAGACAGAACATATTTCAAATAGAGAGAAGAGTGATCCAGAGATCTCTCTGAATATTCATTAACTAATATTTTGTCAGTGTCAGTTGTCTCAACAAAAGAAGGTTTTATAATTTACTCTAAGCCCTATTTAATTAAAATTTAAATGCTACAAAAATACATGGAAATTTTTTGCTCCCTTGTAATTATATTATTTTCTACTTACTATAAACTGTATTTTACTGCACCCAAAAATGCATTTCAAAACAAACAGCAATTTTTAGGCTTCAGAATATACAAAGAAATCCCCATAGGAAAAAAAAAATCCCCAAACTTGACCTTTGCCACCTCTCTGGATCAGCTACAGATGTTTAGTAGATTATACAAAAACCTAGATGTCCTTAATCTGACATTCTTTTTTTTTTTTTCCCCTGCTATGATAGGAACTCTTAGTAACCTATCTGCAAAGACCCTATGCAACTTCTATGTGCATATGTAATTGCTGTGTTGTCTTCCAAGACACAATTTTTCAGCCACATGAGCAGTTCAAAAAGGGGAAGACTCTTACCCAACGCGACTGACAGAAAGTCTGATTTGGACAGGAATCCTTCAAATACACAGACAATGGGCTGGCTGACCTGTCATGCATGATGGATGAGTTAAGGGGATTAAAACCACTATTTGCATTAGAATAGATAAAAATTAGCAAAATAGAATTTCTCAGTAGGTGGCTTCAGCTCTGTTTGTTCTCTTAGGTGAAAAGAAGTTCATTTCTAAAAGCAATTACAATTGTTTAAGTAATGCTTACTTGCAGAGGAGAAATTTTGGATGGTGGTTTGATTCCTTTTGTTTATTCTTTAAGAAATCCTCTTTAACTATCACTACAACAGCATCATTTTTTCCATGTTTAATATTAAAACATTACAACACTACAGTGTTCTAACTGCTTTAAACTGTATGTGTATCTTAATGCTTCCATATTTCTAAACTGCATATACCCAAAATAGGTGTTTTGAGTTCAGAGAGAGATGATCAAAAAGACCCAAAAAAATTTTCTTTAAATTGTGTATTGACGCTTCACGGAGGTTCTGAGTATGAGCCTGTGACTCATGGACTATAAGAGGCAGATGCTTGAAATACTGTACATTTCTTTTGACTAGACTCATATTGCACACAGTGATGGTACTTAAAAGACTCAGAAATGGCTTCACAAAGTAACATAATGAAAGACTCACCTTACAGAATAGCATGATATTGTTTATACAATATAACTTCGAAATAAATCTGTACGAACCAGTCAGTGCTCTCAAGTAGGCAAACAGATGTAGAAACTTCAGAAACATCCATAGACTATCTCCCCTCACTCCTACACAGAGCAACCAAGGTTTGTTTGCCTGTCAAACAAGTTGTAAAAGTAATGGAGGTCCCCCTCTTTCTAAGGCTCACATATCTAATTTGCAGGCAACTGAGCTGCCTCCAGAAAATCCATTACAGTTTATAAACATGCCCCTGTACTGCCAAATATGTTTTCTAACTCCTTTTCCATTTTAACAGTGAACTGCAGTCAAACTGGTGATATATTCCACTATGTCGTATAGCAGCATTAATGGAGAGCAAAGCTGAGGCATTAAGCAGGTAAATTTCTTTCACTGATGACATTATAAATGGGAAAAGCTGTGACATGGTTTCTTAACTCAGCATTTACTATAATGAGATTTTAAGAGAGCAGGTCACTTCTCTCAGTCAGTGACGGGGGTTCTGGACAGATCTAGAGGCTATCTAAAACACAGGCAGGGATGGAGTCCCACCATACAGCTCCCATGGAGAGGGAGTTCATCGGCAGGAGGGGGAGAACCCCACCAACTGCCTTCATTTTCCCCTCCACAGACCCTGCGCTGGCATTTTGTGCAGCTCTTTGCACAAACTGTTTATTTAGCTTATGAATTATTTGGTGTCTGTGTCCCATGCAGTTAAGATGCTTTATTTTCACAGCAGGTGCAAAGAGGTATTTAAATTTGCATTATATCCAGGGTATTTGGACTCAGTTTGTGTTAAATGACAGCTTCTGACAGCAGATGGACCAAGTGGAGAAACATTTGACCGGCATATGAAAGAGCTTGGGATACATCCAACAATAAGGTTGGTTTCCAAGTTATTTCACAAGCACAAAGTAACATTTTGTGGAGATTTTATAGCTAGCAATGTCATTCTAGCTACAGTACAATAAATATTTTGCTCCAATTACAAACCCACAAGAGAGACCCACAACATACTTGAGCTACAGGGTTAAGTGTTTTCTTGCAAACCTGGTCTTAGAACTTAAAATTGGGATTGGGAATTTAAGATTTGGAACTTAAAAATTTCTTAAAAATGGGACTTCTTTAACTTGTTGTTTTTTGGGGTTTTTTTTAGTCTAAAAAAAAGACATGTTGATACTTCCAGATGTGATACGAACCTACCCAGATCAGTGGCTCATTCCTGCCTCCCTCCTGATCCCATTGGGGTCAGTGATGTTTGAGTTCAAGTGGAGAAGAAAGATATGCCTGCACTTCTGAAGGCTTCCTCGGATACTAATTTAAGGGGTCAAAAAGAAACCTTAATGCCATCCTGAACTCAGGTATGAGAATACAACAGGCTGTTAAGGTACAGAAGATACCACTGCTATTTTGAAGCTCAGCTATGAGAGACAGCAATGAAGAGCTGAGTAATCAAATAACACTGCACCATAATGTATTTCATTTGAATCTGAAAGTGTTCCCTGTAACCTACTTATTCATCAGAGTGAAAAATGCCTGCCTGACTCTTCCTGCCCCTCTGCCCCAGGCTCCGCAGTCTCCATTGACTCCAACAGCCCACAGTACTTCCCAAACTGTGCAAATAGCCTGTTGCCGCTTTCATTGTCACTGAAAACACCCATTTGTTCCTTTCAAAATCTGGAGGATTATCCTGGAGAGTAAGAAAATTTTACTACAAATCCATGAGAGTCATGACATTTGTAATTCCCTTTATAAATTATTTTACTTAAAGTGGTTGCTTTGGATGACAGAAGGGCTCTTTTAAAAATAATTTTTGAGGGGCAGGACATGCCAGAGAACCAAAAGAAAATTACAGTTATTTATAAGCCTTTTACCACTTCTTTGTTTCTATAGTAAATCACTACTTTCACATCCCAGCTCACGCCTTTACTTTACATAACATTTATCCAAAAAGTGTACATTTGGAAACCTTTTCTTTGTTTGTTTTGGATTAATAAGTAATGGAATACAGGCATAGTTTCATGCAGTAGGAGACAAACTTTGCAGTCAAGTTGTTTTGTGGTTGAGCACCATGGACATAGGACTGGAATAGGAGGCTGGGCTTCTGGCAGCAGCTCTGCTGTGTTTCCTTATTGACTCCCTATACTCTCTTCAGTTTTTGCCTGTTATACAGGTTAATTCTCTAAATATCATGGTGAAAAAGTTGCATTAAAGATCAATCCCGCTTTCTACCTAATGAGCCTCCCTTCCACCCACATCCATGGCCGTACAGTTATCATACTGAACAGCCTCAGATGGCAGCAGCTTTCAGTCCAACAGCAACAACGGACACTTCACGAGGAGCAGGAGGACGCTGCTTCTCAGCTCCAACATGCCTCACTAGGGACTTCAGGCCCAGGGCTGGCATTAGGACAAGGACAGAGTGACATGTCCCAGCACAGTCCCTGCAGCTAACATCACTAGACTCACTACGGGTGCATTGGCAGGAGCTGTGAGCATGGCAGCCTCACGCAGCAAAGAAGGAAAGCCTAAATACACAGAGTTCTGGAATTGCATTCAATATTTATTAATGCCAGTTAGAGATATCTGCCCCTACCAGGATCTCAGTTTGCTCATGTGACTTTATCATCTGTTTAGTCTAACCTGCTGATACGGTAACCTGTAGTCGCTACAGTTTAAAAGGATTTCATTTTTCTTTTGCACTTTTCTATCCCGTCACTCAACACGCACTCTCTCTCTCCCAGTTCTAGGATAACCTTCCACCCCATACTGGTTCAGCTTTAAAGATCACTGCCTGTCCTGGTTCCAGGAGGGACAGGGTTAATTCTCCTAGCAGAGCACAGGTATTCCATCCAGTGTGAGCCGGGAAGGGGAGGGGGACAGGAAGTTGGGGGAGGTGTGCGCCTCATGGTGGGAGATGGTCCCGGGTGCAGTGGGTGAGCGGTCGGTCGGCGTCGTAATCGTGTTTTCATACTTCTTTACCCGCGTTATTTGTTACTGTTTTGTTGTTCTGTTAAACTGCCTTTATCCCAACCCACGAGTTTTGCCTTTTTCTTCTGATTTTGCCCTCCTGACCGTGGACGGGCTTTAGAGCGAGTGGCTGCCACGTGGTTCTTTGCTGCCGTCTAAGGCTAAACCACGACACTGCCCTTCTATCCCAGCCCATACTGCTCAGACTCCACCCTAATGAATGCACAGGCTATCACACATCACAAGAAGGTAATTTTGCAGGCACCTCTTCCTAATGGGCAAAGCCCTGAACAAAGCTCCTGCACCTTCTGCTTGGCCAGTGGCCAGATGGATGCATCTTGACACATGGAAAACAACAGTCTTGAGCAAGGGAGTGGTTCTGGGCTTCACTGGTGCACAGCTGAGACTGGCAAATGAAAAAGGGTTTTAAAGTGTTAAATACTGTATGGTTGGTTTCGGCCTTCTAACACTGGCATGAATTCAGATGAGTCTTCTGGCAAAAGGATGTTTCAGATCAGTGGCAATAAGATGAGCATCACCATTCCTAATTTCCAGTTTCTGCCTATGTAAGCACAGAAATAGTCATCTGCTGCTGTGCTAAAGCGCAGGCAGTTTACAGAGTGCTATACTGTACCTAAACTTCTGTCATGTCTACCTGGCACCAAATTTCTTAGTTTTACAAACCTCCAAGCACTCGATTTTGACTTTTTTATAGTGTATGTATTCGTCATGAAGGCATTTTCACTGAGGCAACTGGCAAATCCATTCTGAACCTGGCAATCATACCAGTATCAACATTTTAGAACACACTAAGTTTTTGCTATTAAACAACATAAAGAAATGGTCATTGGCTCAGCCAAAGAAATTCCACCTAACACTGGGCAGAGCTATAACATATACATGAAGAGATTAAGTTAGTGCTGCAGAGACTTATCAAGAGTGCTTGCAAGAGTGGCATCTCTATCATCTTTTGTGAGGTGCATATGAATGTATCAGGACTCGCCCCTTCAGGCACTAAATTGAGCCATAAGCTGATTTTCCATAGGGACTGTTGGACTTGGTATTGTTGGGTTAATGGGTGCATTTGATGATCTTAAGGATCTTTTCCAACCTAAATGACTCTATGATTCTATGACATGAACTAGAAGTAAAAATATACTTACTTACCTCAGGGGCTCACAAATGTTTATATGAAGCTATTAAAAAGCTGAGATTTAAAACAACACATTCATTTAAAAGAAAATGAAAGGTTGTTTCTGGTATGGCTGATGCAGTTATGTTTTCTGTTGGGGGAAATTTATAGCCACGTTATTGCTGTCAAGGAGGGTAGTGAGCCACAAGGATTTCCAGATGCCATGTGTGAAGTTTCTCATTTCCCGTACTATACTAAAGTACATTATCACCCAAATGCAAACAAGCTTTAAAAAGTATCTGTCATTAAAACATGTGTGGCCTCCTTGCCTGGACTTAAGAGATTTGGGTTTTAGTTTTCCATGGGAGACTGTATTGCAGCCCTCCCCAGTGGCTTAATACTGATCATACGGATGTCAACAGTAGTACCATGGGCTGCATCCCTACTGCACGCTGCACCCTGGCAGTGGGAAAACCTGGCTTCACAAACAGTAACTTCACTTGTAGAAAGCCTGTCAAAAGAATTGCTGCCACAACATTTCTCAGAGGAATGTGAAAACAGAGATTTAAAAGCAACTCAGAAGATAAAAGGGAAAACATTATCAAGTTCCTCTTGTAGCTGTAAATACAACTTGCTGCACCATGAGACACCTGAGGGACCTGTCCCGCTGTATGGGCACCAGTGAGCAGCAGGGACAGCTTTCTGTGCAGGAGACCACCCTCACATAGAATAGAATCATAGAATCATAGAATCATTTAGGTTGGAAGAGACCCCTGGGATCATCAAGTCCAACCATCAGCCCTACTCTACAAGTTCTCCCTTACACTAGATCCCTCAACACCACATCTAATCTACTCTTAAACACAGTCAGGGAGGGTGACTCCACCACCTCCCTGGGCAGCTGATTCCACTGACTGACATCTAGCAGGGTGTTCACAAAGATGACAACCCCATGCCAAAAGGACATGCAAAGCCAAAGACTACCTCCAGGACAGCTTCAGCAAGCCTGAAGCAGAACAATCTCTCTGATGGCTGTCTGGGATTGCTTTAGACTCAGGCGTGAGGCCTTCAAGTGGGAATCAATGCTAAAGAATGCCTTGCAATTAATGACCTTCCCAACTCTTATTAGAACAATAGAAGAATTAAAGATAGAAAATCTTATGCAAGGGAATGAATTTTCATTCCCCGCTGGATTTGTTTTTAAAAAAGGAAACACAGAATTTATGCAAAGGCCCAGCACAAAGGTGCTGAAAAGAAGACAAAGGTGGAACCATCAAAAGGTTGATTCTTCTGATCAGTCCCCACTAATTTTTTGTTTACAGGTAAAGCCAAGGTCTCAAAGCAGGTGTTTTGTTATATGATGTTAACCTGAATCTTCTGTTGAAGATAAAAACCATATGGGAGATCTTGAGTCCAAAGCAGAGCTGTCCCTCCTGTCTCACATCTGGAAGCATGCCAACACCAAGATCTTGAGTGGGGGCAAGAAAAACAGTTTTCCTCAAAATCCAGAATGAAATAGATAGTCTGTTAAGGAAAAAGATATATGACAGCATCCCTCACTCCAGCTGGAGAAATTCCCTATTTCTGCAGGGCTAGGGGCACCCCTTTCTGAGGTACACTTATCAGAAGGAAGGCTGAGGAGAGCCACTGTGCCAATGGCAACCAAAAGGATTGTATGCCAGTTTTAATCACATAAGCTTTTGTCCATTATCTCAAAAAACAGTTTCTGTGTCTTCAAATCTTTCTTATGGTGCTCCCAAAGAGGGTACATACAATAATAGCCTCAGATATCAAAAGAACACTTTCAGAAGCATTAAAGCAAATCCCTGAAACTATGTTTTCTTAATCACGTCAGACACTTGGCTTGCAGTTATGCTATAGCATTTTCTGGAAGAAATATAGACCTGAGTAACATAAATGGTCCCTCCCTGTCCTGCGTCACATTGATACTTGGGAAGAGAAGAACTGAATCTCTGCTACAGCAGCCACTACAAATAGCTTAAGACTCAACGTGCAGAATGTGCACATTTGATGAAACATAAAACAGCCAAGGCAATTATTTCCATAAACTTAAGAGAAGTCAATATGGGCAAACACCTCTTCAAATCTATACAGGGCAAATCGTTGTCTTGCTGTAGTATCATGATTGAAGCTGAACTGCCTGAGTCTTCACAGCACTCACTCATGCAGAGTGCCTACTGCACCTGCCAGTGCTTGATACTCCAGTCTTGTTAAAACCCAAGTTAATACATTGGAAACAAAAGTGTCATTACGGTGCTTTCAAAACGATCGCTCTGGCTTCTGCTTCATCTTTTCACTTCCACAAGATTAATCAAAGACTTAAATTAAAATGTAAGCCAATTTCTGAAAGTTTTTAAAATTCAGTAACTCAGAACTTTTCACCCTGGTATTTGTGGTCTATTGTAACGTCTGCCATTATGGCAAGCTCCTCTTTGCATCTTTTCCCATTCTTACCTGGACAAAGGACTCTTTTTATTCTCCAGATAAAAAAGAAGTGAAGATGTCAGACATTTTTATGTGCCCAAGTAAGGTCTTTCAAGGGTGAATATGAGTTAAATCACAGCTCTAAAAATTAATTCACAAACTTTTATGCCTGAATTATTTGTTGATTCTCTGAGCACTGGAAATAGTTTGACTTGTGCCTCTGAGAATGCGAATCTCCACAGAAATCAGATCTGTGTCCATCTTCTTTCTGTACCTTTCCCAAGCAAGAACCCCAAAGTCTCCTCCCTGCCTGTTGAGAGAGAGGTGTAAATACCCAGGTATTTGCACAAGAGAGAATGCAGTCGGGCTCACCTATGTCTACCCGGCAGGTGCTTTGTGGTGTATATGTATGTACACATGCAGCACAGGGGAAGCACAGGACCATGTTGTGGCAGGATTGAGGTCTCTCACTTGAAAATATCTTTTCCTAGTCTCCACCTTTGCTGAATAGCTGCTGACTGTTATCCTCTGCCTACAGTCCATCCTGCCAGTGTTCTCTTAAATTGAAAGTAGTCCTTGCATTGCTGCTAGCAATAGGTTTAAAACAAGTGCTTCTGTGAGCAGCAGAACCAGGGAGCCCTGATTTCCTATGGCTCTGGGTCCTAACAATGAGCTTTTGCACGGATTCTGGTGTCTCGCCTCCCAAGGGTGATGCTCAGCCTTTGCCCAGTAAGATGCTCATAGGGTATCTCTCCCATCTACCCACTTTGTAGTTTTACATTTCCTAAAGAGCATAATTTCTCTCACAGTTCAGTTAACTCTAAGCAAAGGATTTGAAGAAGTGAATGGGGAAAATTGCCTGGCAGACATTTGTGGACTGCTTTGGAGCTATGGACATAAGAAAAGTTTAAGGGAGTGAGTCCTGTTTCACTGTTTTATTCAAATTTGAACTAAAAGCTCAGCTGCTTGTGATATTTTTAACACAACTGTCTACTGTGGATGAAGAAGACTCATCTCGGCCATCTAGATCCTCTATCTTGGCAGTAAGTAGTAAAGACCATGGAAAAAGAACAAGAGACCAAGGTGGATCAAGAAGTTTTCCTCTTCAAAAATATTTTCTTTTCTAAACTTGTAGTTCCATAGCTGTGCTTGAGCAAAGATAACAGAAACATGTTCTTTAGGGGAAGGGGGTTGAGAGGGAATTAATTGCTGTCATAAAATACACTTTAAAAAAACCCTGTTTTGTTTCATATAAATATTTCTTCTTTTTCCTAAAGTGTGGGAAGTAAAACCTCTCACATTTATTACTGAGATCAGTAGAAATCATTGGCCTGAAATTTCAGCATTGCTTTCTACAACATAAAATCCAATATATCCAGTAACAGATTACATTAAATTTGACCTAACCAGTGAACAGGGTTCTTTATGAAGAAATAATACCCTTTTGCAAAAAATTAGTATTTTGAAGGATCATAATCTTAAAGTGATCTATGGAAATGTAACCCTTTTTGTGTTCGCAAGAAGATTACATTAAACCCAAGGATGGTATATGCTTACATCCAGTGAGGCAGAAATACCATGTAGGAACAGGCCTCAAGTAGAAACACCAAACACTTTTTTCACAAAGAAACTACGACGCTTCAACTAGGAACAGTCTCATCCAAATGTAGTTCAGTCTGTAAGAACACGGAAATGTGTCTATTTCACAAGAAATGGACACATCTCCAGAAGATTTCTCTGGTCAAGATTTTCCTCGTTTTTCTTTTACCAACCCACTCAACCTGCAACACAAATACAGGCTTCAGTTCCGAGAAAAAAAAAAAATACCAGCATGCTGAAGGCATCTGGAAGAGCAGTAAATTACTAGTAGATTGGAAAGATTGATTTATGAAGAAGTTACAACGAAGTGGAGACATTGCAATCAGCATGTACATGGTGTAAAGACTGAGTCTCCCAGCAATCTCTGAATGCCCTCAATTCCCACTAGCAGACTGAAATCAGTGGGAGCTCAGGACATTCAACAATTCATAAAAATTAAAGCAGGCAACGACTGTTTTTATTGTTTGCTCTTGGCAGTACCCTCTACGAACTAGATGCTGAAGGAATGTATGATCTATGTTGTGACAAGTTTGCCATCTAGAAAAAATTAAGCAAAAGGGACAGAGTAGTGAAAAAGAGAGTAACAGGCGACTAAAGCGATCAAAGCTGATGATGGCTAGCACTCTCTATTAATATAGCAATCTCTATATTATGAGTAGAGACTGCTCCGAAAGCAGTTCAACCTACCTGTTATTGACATACTCATTTCCTACAAATCACAGTAAAAGTCTTTCTTGTGTGCTTCAGAAGGCTGTAATCTAGAGGACTGTGGCTGTTATATACGGAGAGGTTTGTGGGCCAGCTCCAGCGCTACGCTGCACTCATGGGGAGAGCGTGCAGCAGGACATACCCACCATGGGTAAGAATGAAATGGGCTGATGAACAGAGGTGGGGACAGCAGCCCAGGGGGACAGGGGCTGCTTTGTGGGCACAGCCAAGAGTGCTGCAGTTATGTGGGCATGAAGGAAGACAGCTGAGTTGCATTAAAACAGAAGAGAAGCAGAAAGAGATACTTCTTTAACGTGATAAGTGAGAATATACGCAGAGGGATGATCTTAACAAAGCAAAGTTTAAATATTAAGCAAGAAAATACTTTCTGGATTTAAAACAAGCTCCGAAGAATTTCCCATGTTGAGACACTAAAGAGTAAAGCTCCAGGTGACAGGCATACCATAAACCATGTGATAGACCTGCAACACCAGGCCTATCCCTAAACCAGCTCAAACTCTCTTTGGTACCAGTATTGTTTCTTACTTCAACTCATATGGTTTATTTTAGGTAGTAAGGAGTTGGACTCAGTGATCTTTATGGGTCCCTTCCAACTCAAGATGTTCTATGATTCTATGACTCTTTTCAGTCACATTCCTCTAAACCCAAGAGTTTAATAGCCACACACAGAAGGTACTCCTTGCTTATCTTTCTGGCTTTCTTACACAAAACAGAGGGTAAAAAAAGTAGGAGGTGATAAATAACTGGATGATTCTTTTTCAAGAATGGCTGCAACAAGTTAGTATTGTTTTACCAACACTTTTCTTATTTATCCCCCTTTTTCTAAAAATCACACTTTTTATTCAAGCATAGTCTGATACATGCAGAATATGCCAAAGTACTTCCACAAGTCATCTCCTTTTCTCTGAGGGAAAAATGAAATAAAATAAGGACCTACTGTAAAAGCAAGGGGCTGTCCCACCTTTAACTTCCCTCTGATGCTTAACGCTAGGCTTGAAATTGTACCATATAAACACACAGAAGCTGAAACACCACGAGCAGCCCTTCCATCCACTTTGCTTTACACATTAAACCACGATTCAAACAGAGTCCATTAAGGCATCTAAATGTGACTTACCACATGTGTTAATTGGGGGGGGGAGTGGGGGGTAGGGTGATGGAGAAAGAAAACACAACCCTTGAATGTGGACATTTATGTATTCCCATTATTCAGACCCTCTTGATGCCACAATCTCCCACTTCTATAGTTTATAAATGTTTGATTTAAAATATAGCCATTTTATCATTTGTACCACATTTACCTCATCTTACCACTGTTCTGACTGGATGAGAAGCTAATGTAGCCTACACTGTCTGGTCAATTATTGCATGGACACCAGGGACCAATTAATGCCATCCATAAAAGCCTGAATCATTCTGTCAATTAACTAGAACTAACTATGTCATCAGATATATTACTGGTGAGCAAGTCTATTTGGTTGCAATATGTCTTGAAGGAGAGCAGTATCAAATGAATCACAATTGACTTGGACAACTGCTAGCATAATTTCAGAAGATGAAAAGACAAATGTGGTAGTTATTAGTGGTCCCCTGAGGAATTACAGCCAAGCAATTGTAATGTGCTAAGACTGTACTAGCAGGTGCCCACAGCACAAATCAGGCAGAGGGTTAAATCAATATTTTCAATTTCTTAGGATCAATCCAGTGTTTGAACAAGATGGAAACTTGTTAGCAATTGGCAGAATGTGTAAATGAAAAGTCAAACTTCTTATTATTTGTTAAAAAGGAATCAGTGCTCTGCATCATGCCCTTGGCACAAGGTAATGCTTTCATGATCCAGTTGCTTGGGCATTCACTAAAAATCTAGCAGTTCTTAAATTTTAATAGAGTGCAAAAGGTTACTTTAATACAAGCCGAACATTCAAGATCTTTAAAAATGATTGAAGTGTCAATAGGAAAGTTTTTGAGCTGTGACAGCAGCATAGTTATTAATGATTAGTGCAAGAAGCAGAAGAAACCTTGATCGCTTTAGGAAAGTCTCACCAGGAATGCAGCTTGACATCTTTGGTACAACTTCACATTTATTCTGTTTTATACAGAAGAACTGTAGGATTATGAAGTGATTTTTTTATCAATTCAAAAGGAAAGAAAAAAGTGACCTTACAAAATTATTTCTTTTATCACTGCTGGGTTTAAAGATGCCTATAGCAGGACTTAAAGACTAGGATCGTATTCTTTAGTTTCAACATAAAGGTAATCAAAATGCACCTTTGCATATTGTTTTATAAAAAGAAGTCGCCAGCTACTCTGACAATCAGGCAGCATTTGAGTAATACAATTAAATTTGAGTACAGGAAACATACCCTTGAACTGATACCTTAGACAGGGCACAGCCAAACCTCTGGGATTTGGAAGCAGAAAACGGGCAAGAAACATTATTGTACCTGGAAAAAACCAGATGATGCTGTTTCCATGATGCTCACATAACTCTTTAAAGCCTATTATTTCAAATGGATCAAAAACATGAACATTTTTTATGTTATAAAACTAAAGCAATTTTTATTAAGAAAACAAAAAGAAAACCCTCATGGTTAATTAAAAAGCGGAAACACAACAAAACACAGTGTTGAGACACATGTGCCTATGCTTCAAACTTGAATACCTTTCTCTATGTTTGGCTGGTATAGGAATTCTTTGTACTGTCTTCAGTGTTTGGACTTCAACACATGGGGCACAGATGAGCAAAGAGGTAGGTGAAGCTCCTCCTTCACAATTCTCAGGGCTAGAAATATTGGTTTTAATGGTCTTTGTTGACTGTTCTTTAATCATGAAGGCAACAATAATTACAAAGTTGGAAAAACAGATCATCTGACTGGAGTGCCTTTCATCCAAAGGATCTCAGAGCACTCTCAGCACCAGAGCAGGGAAATGATCTCTCACTCAGCATATGGTCAGCCTGTGAATTCACTGCTGCAGAAAGTTATTAGCAACACCTCTATAGCTGCTGTTTTCTAAATAATAATTGCAGCCTTCACTGATACAGGCCAAAATAATAAAGAGCACTTGAACTTCAAGAAATGGCAAACCCTTTTAAAGCTTTACATTAGATGCTGCAGATGAAGCACGTTTCTTCTTTCTCAGCCTTTTCATGGGAATACAAGGGTGCTGAGCTAAATGAAATAAAATAAAAAAAAAAAATCATCAAAGCGGATTTTCCTATTTCAGAACTGGCCTGGCTAATCTATTATCAATGTCTAACTCACTGTAGCTTTGTCTGATTTGCACAATACACTTGTCAAGAAGACCTTTTTCTCAATGTACATTTAACAAAATATGGGAGGCGCTCCACACCACAGAATTTGGGTCCAAAGTATGCAGATACGCTATCAGTATAAGACAAGTATGATGAAACCACGGGAATGCAAAACATCACAGTACTTCCTAATAAATTGGCCCCTATTAATTACTTTTTTAAAAAATAATAATAATAATTAAAAAAATAAAAAAACCCAAACAAAACAAACAAAAAGAGAGAAAGAACTCATTATATTAATGGCATCATTATTATTTGAAGAATAATGCAGGGAAGATAAGACCTTTAATCCAAGATACACAGCCAACAGATTTTTCTCTTGCCTAACCCCTCTGTCTATGCACCATGTATCAGTAAAGACGTGTATTTTTGTCTCCCTGTACGCACCCCCAGGTGAAAACCATTAGCTGGCCTTATGGAGGATACAGTGTACATGTACTTCCTTGTGTTGGACTGGGGAAGCTCAAAGAGCCTACACCTTTAAGAAGCACAGG
This sequence comes from Jacana jacana, assembly GCA_013400555.1. NCBI lineage: Eukaryota > Metazoa > Chordata > Aves > Charadriiformes > Jacanidae > Jacana > Jacana jacana. The sequence goes on from VZTM01032688.1 coordinate 94,480, forward strand.
GAACGAGCACAATCATTTCAAACCAAGGTTCAGCAAATAGGAGACAATAAAATATGGAGTAACTTGAAACCAGCCCACGCACTGCCCAAGAGAAATCTCCAGCTTGTCTCACTCTCAGACACACCCTTGCAGCTCTTCTGGAAAGCTGTGCCCTGTTTGCAAGACAAGGAGCTAATTGATTCAATCGTCTTCTGTGTGCGCAACTATAAAATAAAGTGCATAAAGCCCAGCGCGGACACAGGGCTCAGCTGACTGCATTAAAAGACTCTGCTGTCTAACAACACACTGATCACAGAACAAGTGCCGCAATTGTTCCAGCCAGACGCCACGGGACCAAGAATGCATAATTTCAGTACTTGTGTGTCCAACAGTAGGATATACTGGCAGCAGAATAGCAAACTGGCTTTAAGTTCAGCTATCGCTAACATTTGTCTCTATCTATGGAGTTACTGAGACAGTATAGAAGGGGGCTGGTTCATCCTCCACCGCCAGCTCACACACCTCCCAGAATGCCACCTCTCCCTGCACACAGCAATAGATTTCCATCTTCGCAAAGTGACATTTTTTTTCCATCTAGAAATTATATTATTTAACTTCCTCTGCAGCAACCTTTGAGCTGGGGTTTCCATAGTCAGCCAGAATCAGGAGAAAGCAAAGTTTTTTCAGACTGGAGCTGATGTACCACTCAGTACCTTGGTTTGATTTCTTTTACAGCATGATTTATTTCACATACTTTCTGGTTCTGACCCAGTAGAACTCAGACTGCGGAGAAACTCTAACACTAGATCTAGTTCTTTTGGTTTAGATATGGAGTAATTTCGCCAAACAGGAAAATAAAGTTAAACTGGACTCTGCCTGAGGAGAATCAGCTCTAAGGTATTTACCAGATTCCACAGATTTCGGACAAATAACACAATCTCCACAAAGTTAATGGGGAGGCAGCAGTGCTCTACCAGGTATACAGGAGCTACAATTTTGGTCAAGCTAGAAATTAATTTCCAGGTTTTGGCTAGATAAACAGAGTAAATCAGAAAGATGATAACAAACTAATGCACCCATGAAACTCAAGCTCTCTGCATTCTGACTAAACCAACAGGAAGCAGTACCTGGCCAGGCATCCCCATGGGCTTTAAGAAAGGAGTTCACCTCAGGCTCTCAGTTGTTTCTGTCCCACAAAGGAATGACCTTTCCTGAAGTTGCAAGCAATGCCGTGATTCAATTCAGCCAAATTCTTGTACGTGATTAAATTCAGACAAATTCTTTCTGGACTGAAAGCAAGGTTTGAGGATCACATCACAGGACGAAGTATTTACATGATGCATCTAGTTTCACATTGGTTTAACTACAGTGAATGCAAAGGACTTCACGACAGTTTACTCACAAAAAAGTGACTCTGTGTTTTTCATTTTGTTACCTCCTTGCTCAAGCTTCAAGCCCTACGCTAATGAAAGATAACAACCTGTACAGTCAGCCACACGCTTGATACAAGAACTTCAATCTGATCTGATATTAATGCTCTTGTTCTCAACTCATCTTTAGTATTCATTGATCTTCAACATACTTGAAGGTCTGACTCTCCTTCCATCCCCCCACTTAATGACTTTGTAGCTTTGTGATAACTCAGAACACCCATAACAAGATTTCTCCTTCCCGTCAACCAGCCTTACAGACAAACTGCTTTTCAGCTCCTCTGATCAACATGATCCATCTTGATTTTGCTACAACATCTTAGTAGGGTGTTTACAGAATAACTTGTCTCAGGGATGGAAAAGGCAGGAAGCAGGATTTCTCTCCAAGGCTAGAGCGTGGCACACCTGGCCTCAACTATGCCTTAAGAGGGGATGAGGTTGATCACTCCTTACCCCTCAGTGACCATCTCCCCTCATCACAATAACCAGCAAATAGGTCTTCACATTAACACCCAAAAGAACATTTACAAAGAAAATAAAGACAAGATTCTCAAATCTGTTGCTACACATAACCATGTATTTATCAAATTATTATGTTTCCTTTATTACCAGTATACTTCTGTCATGTAAAAAATACACTCAAAAGGATTTAAATTTTTTCCTTCCAGAATTAAATGCTTTGAAAAGCGGAATCACAACTCTGTATGTTCTTTCTTCAACTACAATTTCTCTCCTATACTGCTGTGAAATAGAGAACAGTACTTTACCACAGCCTGGTAATGTTGTGCTTGGATGTAGTGCTGCTGTTAGCCAAAATGGAAGGCAATAATAATCCTGACTGATCATAACTTCAGAACAAACACCAGAACCAGGAAAATCATTGCAACTAAATAGCAATACGAAACTAAACACAATCACTTTGTGATCAACTTTGTGTCATACTTTTAATTAGAATAGTCATAAAAATGTATCTGATTATTTACAATTCAAATCTAGCACACAAGGTCAAAATGAAACCTAGTGCATCCTAAACTCCACCTAAAGAACGAAAAGGAAACCTCTGTAGTGTTTAAATCATTTGATAAGTTACTCATGCTTCCACATAGCTGACTCTGAACCCTGCAGTTTTGTTCAAGGAGATACACTGAACAAAGGCACTCAGAATACTCAGTATATGCTGATTAATACCTATTTTATATATAGGGCAATGTCAGACTGAAAAAAACATGTTGCAAATTATTCCATGATGTTGATGAGGATGTTGAATCGCTGCATCATGTTGATGAAGTTCCTTAAGACAGATGTGTACAGCTGGCATAATTTAGGCTTAGCATAATGTTATGGTTTTATGTTAGACCAGAGTAAATCAGTGAAATCTATTCTAAATCTACCTAAGGCAGTGAAGTTGTCTCCCTAGACTTATTGATAGAAATATGTCTAATGACTTTTGTACAGATTTTATGTTTATACAGAAGAGGTGACTTCTTGCTTAAAATCAACTTTGCATAACTTAAATCCCTGAGGGGAAAAAAAATATCTGTAATTATAGGTGCAATATCATTCGGTGAAGAACATAGCTTTCCAAATTTAATTATAAACCCTGAAAGTACTTAGCTAATCTGATCAATTGCAAGTCACTAGCAAAGCACATTCTAATTTTCAAGACAGATGAAATTTTGCCACCTCTCAGCTCCTGTGAGAGCCAGTGTCCGGTGAAAAGTAAGATAAACCAGACAAGCATGTTTTCCAAGTACCACATTGCAGCAATTTTTTATGACTGTTTGCAGAGATGTTCCTTGCAGATCTTTGATTTGCTTGCTGAGCCTCCACTGAGCAACAGCCACCCTCTTGAGGAGGCAACAATCCCTTTTCGACAGCTCCCATTGTTCTTTCTTGCCCAGGAATACAGCAGGCCAGTTCTCAAAAGCCTCTTTACGGGGGCAAAGCTGAACTTCTACACCTAGAAACACAAGTGAAATCTCAAAATAGCTCCTGCTACAATGCTTTGCAAATGCGTACGTCTGTCTATTGTAAATAGAAGGCAAAAATTAGCATATCTAATAATTGCCAGCTTGTTTCATGGTTGCATTTCCTTTTATTGTAAACATCATCTTAAAAGCTCCTGATGACACAGCAGTTGCAAAATGAACTGCATAATCACAGCATACTCTCAGGTTGACACAAAGGGCACTTTCAAAAGGAATTAGTATCACATGATAATTACATAGCTATAATATTATTTATTATATGCAATATTTGCAGTTAATTTGAGGTCTCAATTCTATGGTACTGGCGGTTTAAAACCACAGTTTCTTGAAGAGCTTGCTTAGCACAGAAAATCAGAGACAACAGGTAGATGTAATGGGCAGGCGAATGGCACAGCAGAGAGGTAAGAATAGACTGACAGCTGTGCCAAGTAAAGTAACCAGTATTTTCCGCTTTTTTAATAAATTTTGGCACATGTAGAGGCAGGCAAATCAAAGCAATTCAAACGCTGCCAGAGCCCTGTTGACATCTATACAGTGTGCTGCTTCTCTATGAAAAAACAAATTTCCTCTAAAACACTCCACAAACTCCAAGGACAGGGAACGTGGCACAGCATAACCCTCCCTAATCTCTAACAAGGAGAGGAAGCCTGGGCTGCAAGAAAAGCACTGAGAAGTGCAAGGATCCTGAGGAAAGACAAGCAGGTGGACAACCAGGAGCAGAACAGCAAGGAGACCACCGGTTGTACAAGAAAATACACTGTAGAGCAATATGGTCCCCGATGTGTGGTATAGAGTGCTGGGTCTGGCCAAAGCCCGGTGAGGCCAGCATCTCACCCCTGAATCAAGGACAGTGAATGTGGGAACAACTCAAGAGAGTTCTCCCTGATTGAAATAACTTGCGGCTCTGCAGGCTCCTGAGCCAGCAGCAGTGCCTCTGGATATAATTTTTCTGGGATTTTATTCCCCGCCTGTTTACTTTCTGACCCTCCATAAGCATTTAGCTGCTTCTATATCTTCCAAAGAGGTTCATAGCTGAATTAGATCTTGTATCAAGAGTTTTCACCTTTTGTTTGCTTTGACCCTCTCATCTAAACTTAAAATTTCTGCAGAAGCAGCCATGAGCAGCTGCTCTGCATTCACTTTCCCTGTGCAACTCAATTTTACAGGCTCAGTCCTATCCTCCCCTTTGAGTCACCTCTTCTAGACTGAAGAGCTGCAGTCCACTGAGTCACTGTTTGTGCCGAAGCTGTTTATAGGGAAGTTCTTTGATCGTCCTTGTTACCCTCTTTGAATCTTTTCCAGATCTGTCACTCTCCTTTTTCAGGAGGAACTGAAGTGCACAGAGTATGCAAGGCTACTCTGGCTTTCAGATCCAGCAAACTTCCTCAATCCTACAGCACCAAGGAAAAGCCAGACTTCTCAAAAAAACTCCTGGAGTGCTTTGAGCAGTGCTGTCACAAAGATTCTCACTTCTATCACCTAGTAAAATGTAAAGCTAAAAATCAAATAATCCAATAAAAATTAATAAATAATCAATAAATCAAATAAAATACTTGCTGTTTGTATTTCGTTGCTTTTTTTTTTTTTTTTTGCTTACTTGCAAGTATGGGAACATCAGCATGGACTGGATTGTTTCAGTTTTTGAAATGTGTAGTCCTCTCACAATATCTTTTGATGTTTTACGGACCTCCAGACATCCACAGCCCGCATGCTGAGTAACACTGCTGTTCAGTGCTTTAACAAACAGCCAAACGGGAGTTAAGGGGACAAAACAAGTTAGACTCAATCTGCCTTCTACAGCGCGACTAACTGCTCAGGAATTTTTTTGTATATATTCAAAACCACTTGCACATAATCTGATGCTCATTTCCCATGCTATAAATTCACACGTGTATGCTTGAGTGTGGTTCCCTGTTTTAGGCCTGAGGCATAAGGGATGAATACTTGCTTGTGAGGATGCATCTTAACATAGAGGTAAGCCCAAGAACCACGGGGTTCATAGCTAGCCCAGCTGTCAACCCCCAAACAAAGCACGAAGGATACGTTCAAAACCCTGTGAGAGACCCTGTATTTTTAGGGCACCTACTAATAAACACCAACTATTTTCTCACAGTAGCTGACATATATGCAATTTTTTATGACTCACTGAAAACTTGGAACAGCTGTAAGAAATGGTCAGTAAATTTAAAGAAGACGAGAGTGGATCAGCAATTGTACTGAGGCTAAATGTTACAAACTTGAGTGACAAATTGCCTGAGATGTCCATAATAGCAGGCTTGAGCCTGTAGTTGCAAAGGATCACCTATGAAGACAGAATCGCTGGACAAGAGACAAAGTCAATATCTTTCTATAGATTTAACCATTTTTTTGCTTCTAACTAGCCCAGTCTAACTTTGTAGATAATAAACTGGAAAAATTCAGATTGAAAAAATGAAAATTTCACATTTGCTTGAATTTATTACTGACTGACATCACAATTCCAGCAATTCATAAATTTCCATGCTGGTCAGCAAGCTATGACCTACAGGGAAAATGTTATGCTGACCTCATTGCAACAGCAACACTAAAACTGAGAAGACACTGAGTTATCAATATTTTAGCAATGGTGTTTAGATAGATTCAACTAGTTGAAAATCTAGTACAATACTCAAAAGAAAATGATTGAGTCTATATGTTGTGGAAAAATACATGGGATAACAGCTCCTTGGGTGAAAGGCTGCAGAGACTAAATGTGATACTTACAATCTATGTATCTAAAGACTATAAATATTTACATTACTTAGATTTGTCATTAGATCTAAGGAAGCAAAGCCATATATACTAAGAGAAAGTCTGGTGAAAGAAAACAATCCAAACAAAACCCCAAAAGTCTACAATGGACTAACATGGCAACATTTTTAGCATTTGGTATCATGTAGTCCCTTCCTGCTTCTGTCAGTTTTGAGCTTTAGATGTTCCAAATAAAGGGTGAAGGTGTTTAGTCTTTCCTGAACACCCTTTAGTCCATCTCCAGAGCATTGCAGGGAGCACGAAGGAGACTATGAAGCCTTCCCACCCCAAGGAGCCATGCAGCATTGCCAGTGCAGGTGCTTCATTTCAAGCACACCCTGACAACCATCAAGCTGGTAATAGGGATGATATTCCAAATCATAACACAGATGCACACAGTAACAAAAGTAGCCATCCCAAATGACATTAAACACCACTATCTGAACCATCTTTGGGGGCTGGGGGACAGGACCATCCTCATGAGCTCCTGGATGTATGCAGGGGAGGGCCAAGAAGGTAACGGTGTCCCACTTGCCCCCAGTGAGCCAAACCCTGGAGGTGCAGAGAGCAGGAGAACCCAGTTAATCCTCTGGCAGTGCTATGAGTCCCCCTTAGCATACCTGGGCCCAGCCTTCACTGCAGGGCTGAGCACCCCCCTCCCCTTTCAGGAAGGTTTATGCATGATTAATTATAGGCATGCGCCAGAAGAGAGCTCAGGAGTGAGTTTCCCCCTTTCTTGCCTTGTTATATTTGCAATACTTAATGTTCTGTAATTGATTACATGCAATCTGTACCAGCTGTAGCTACAAGGTACTGCAGATTCACTTTGGATGTAGAGGCAGTAAAATTAGAAATGGTCAGGCCACCAGTGCAATTCAGTAAATATGTCTGGCAAGACAGAAACAAAGAATTAGAGCACTGGAGACTAACCTTTCAGGAACAATACAGGTTTACTCTCAGCATTAATTTTGAAAGGCATGGGGTTGGGGTTTCAGTTCAGTCTTTAATAGTCTTCATCATAAAAACACCACAGATAATATCCCATCATCAGTGATTTTTGATCAGGAGAGTCCAATAAGCAATTTTCCAGCATGTACTGGAGCTAAGCTACCGCTGTAATCTGAAAAAACAAATGAAACAATGCTCCAGTCTACATATATCAATAGAAAACAAAGATTAAAACAACTAAATGAAACCAAACCAATTTAAGTATTTTGGCTGTTGAACCATTTGAGGGTCTAGCCACATCTTCCATTAAAATTAGCAGCCAAAACCTCCAGTTCTGCACATTTAGAGTTTTCACATTCTTCACATTTAGAGTTTTCTTAGTGTGTACAAAACATCATCTTTTAGTGTTGCTTAGCAGTGGCGACTCCCTCACTACCAGTCTTGATCCAGAAAAGAAGAAGTATTCCAATTTAATGCTAATTAGTTTTTTATCTGTTTTGTTGGAAAAAATGTTTGGGAAAAAAAAAAAAAAAGGCAGTCTGAATCAAAATCAGTTCATCAGGAAAGTTCAATTTTACATCCCTTCTTTAAAATTAGTGTATATGGTTATTATTAATTTCAGAGTCACACCATGTGCTCTTTCCTACAGTAATTGCTAACTGAAGTCAACAGCAGTAATGTCATCCATTTTAATGGGCTGGGATCACGCCACAAGACACAAAATAAAGACACTTCTTGTTTCAAAATGCTTAGGATCAAAACAAGAAAAACACAAGAGACACACTGGGAAACCCAGAGGGATGAATGACTAGGAATTTAATTTCTCATTTATTGCTAATATTATTGTTGACTTGCTTGTTAATGTAACATAGCACTTACATTAAGGGATCTGTGTCAGAGTGACCCGCTAATGATGATTTGTATCTGCTGCCAGGATAGGCGGACACAGAAGAGACTATTTTGGTAGTGTACAGGGGCTATTTCCCTGTCATTTAGAGGATTTAAGGCTCTTAAGCAGTTACAGACTTGTTTATTTTTTAATAATTAGGGCTGGCTGAATTGTAAGTCAAAGAAGACAGAGGCAGGATAAGGGGCCTCTGCTATCTAGAGTGCAATCGCAGCACAAAGCAGAAAGCAGGAGTTACAGGGCTGGTTTTCCTCCCTTCCTCACCAGGTGGGGAGGGTGGAAGAGCCTCCTATTTTTCTTGGGCAGTGCCCCAGCCAGCACAGCTATGTCCCTCTGCAGGTAAAGGCAGATCCTCATCACCAAAGCAAAATGAAAGACAGGATTTCCTAAGCCACAGCTCTTTCTGTGTGTGCGTGACTGGTGTTTATTCCTCATGCAGGACTGACCAGACCTCCCTGCTGCACTTCTATGTGGCTGTGTTAGGCACCGTCACTAGCTGTGTACTTGGCCACTGCTCACAAGGCAACCAAAACAGTCTGCTGGAACTGAGCTACAACGGGAGCACACCCTGGAGCAAGAAGCTTCCTGCTTATAAATATTATATTTTTTGCGCCATGCTGACACATCGTCTTGGCTTCCAGGGTAGCATGGCCAGCGCTGAGAAGCCCTGGCAGCAGCTCAAGGGCAGCTGGGGAAGGGGCCGTGGGGGGAGAGGAGGGAGAAACCTCAACTTTGCACAACTAAACTGGGCCCAAAATAGCATCTAGTAAAGCCATAACTATCCAGCAAAAAAAAAAAAAGCCCTACAGTGGATACACCTTACCTAAAGAACAAGCATCAGGCAGTAGCAAATGTCCTCTTTTGCCAGAACAACCTGCATTCCCCACACAGGGCTTGTCAGCACAGCTGTACTAACAAACCTCTCCTAGCATACACAAGCCTAAAAGAGACCCAGGGAAACACCTCCAGTCCAAGCTGTTCAAAACACCTTCCACCAGATTCATTCTTTAGTAGGAGTCACTGATCATGATTGCATAATGAAAAGCACAAGGGGAATACATACTTTGAAACGTCACTTTGTAAGACGAGGGAAAAACAGCTGCTTGTAATGGCAGGCACGGACGGATGCACAGGGGAGACGGACCGACCGGTTTGGTTTAGTTTTATCTGGTTGCTTTTCAGAAACAGTATACTTACTATTCTTCCTAGGAAACTGGTATCACTTCTGATGAAATTTGTAACCCTGTCCTACAGCGAGCACGCATGGACACAAGCGTCCAGATAGAATTGGCTGGTTAAAATAGTCAGAACACAATTAAAATTACGTGAGTGGCAACCAAACAACTGCTGCTTTTAATCATAGGAGATGTTTGTATCTGTGCAAGTGGGTGTAAAATTCTTCTGTTATTAAGGCAAAGCAGTGGGAAACCAAGCTTGTGGCTCACACTGCGATGGCAATCACGGTATCCTATCTCCCATGCTTGGCCTCCACTATGTCTATGAGAGCCAATATCAGGAATAAACCAATAACTCTCTACTCTTCACATCTGGGTATTCGTTTGTTTTTAAATCGGGATCATAGAGAAGCCCTCGCATACCTATAGCAAACACTGGAATGAGAACCAGGCAACAGATATTATCCAGGCCCTTGCAAAGCAGACGCAAACCAATGGCGTTTCTTGCTGTTCGTTCCTTAACTGGGCTGGTGCTTTATCCACTTCATCTACAACTATTTAGACTGCAGGCTCTTCAGGCCAGGGACCACCTACTGTGAGCATGTTTCTACAGTCTCCGGAACAAGGCTTCCATTTTTGCTGGTTCTCCCTAGGCTAGACCATAATAAATATGATTATTTTAACAATAACACACATTAATAATCGTTAATGCATCACTTGAATTTTCCTTTGAAACGCAATCTGTGATCCCCTCCCTCTCAGCAGTTTAATCGCTGGCTGAACTTTTCTCAGTTAACTGAAAATGCCATAGGTAAGATTTTTTTCCTTATCAGCACTTTACATCTTTGACTAATTTAAAGCAAATACATCTTTCTTTGTGATTACAAATGAGCCCAAATGTTGGAGGTTTTCTTTGTGTTTTTTTGGTTTTGTTTTGGGTGGGTTTTTTTCACTTTTCTGAAGTTATTTTCTAACAGCAACCTGTCCTGGCAGCAGTAGTGCAGACATGACATAATGCTGGCTGTTAATGACTACCTAACCCTGACTGACGGCTCTCCCCATTTCAGCGAGTGTTCTCTTGTGCCTACCAAACTCATCATGATCCCAGGCTGGGCTAAAGTCACAGCTCTGTGTAAGACAACCAGCTCCTTTCAAAGCCCATGTCTTCCTGGACTCAGAAATCAGGCTCTACCTCATATTAGCTGTCTGCTCTTCCACAGGCATCTTCAAGTTCCTGGATCTGTGGGAGGCCACACCGTTCTCAGCTTTCCAGCACGTTGCTGCAGGAGTGGGACTGTGCTGGTAGCACTGAAAAGCACGCCAGGGCAATGGGGGGGTTGTGACAGGGAACAGCTGCCTGGTGAGGAGTGATCACCTTTCTGGGTGGGCATCCACCAGCCAGAAAAATCTGCGTAAATGTTATGAACTTCACTGGCATGCTGAGGAGAGTAAACCAACGCCACCCCAGCCCTGAAAATAACCCCGCTTCCCAGGGCTGCTGGTTGGCGTCTGGCTCCCACGTGCCTGTGCAGCAGTGTCACAGGGCTGCCTGGGTTGTGTCCACGCTGTCCCGCTGGGGCTGTGCTCACAGGGCATGAGGCTCTACCATGCTGCCTGTGCCAGCTGCCGACTGTACCTTGGAAGGAGAAAAGTTCAGTCCCGTCCCCCCAAGAAGAAAAAAATCCACCATTTCAGCTGGCTGTTTAGGTTTTAAGGAACTATCTTCCTCACGCAACGAATTCATCTCATCTTACTCCACATCAAATACAATTATATATAGGAGTGGTACATATGATCGAGGGGCCTCATCACGGACCAAAACCCCACTGTGCTAAGCACTGTACAAATACAGTGCGTAGAGATGATCCTTTCCCCAAAGAGCTTACATCTAAGCATAAAATGGAAAAATCTCATTATTGACAGATTAAAGACAATCTGTCAGAGCAACCATTCCTATTAGGAGTGTCCTGTGCAGAAAAGTAGTACAGGGCCCTTATAATTAGCTAAGGATAGCTAATCTGATGCAAAAATGGAACAGCTAAAATTAAGGACTCACCTCTACAGTAATATTACATTAAAAATGGTGAGTGTGATTCGAGTACACAGAAACATTTCAGATAGAACATGCAGACAGGTAACTCCCGGCAAATGGGTGGATTTCTTTTGAGACCTTCATATAAACATGTAACATAAATGTCCAGTCATGTTTTTAAATAACATCTGTGGATTTTCCTCTTTCAGACCACTTTACTGAGTAAGTTCTCATACTACTGTTAAAAAAAAAAAAAATCACTGAGAGGCTGTGGGTTGGGGTTTTTTGCATATTAGTGCTACCGTACATTTATCTGTGAAAAGAAGATTTTCCTCAAATTAGTACTTCTTTTGCTTGATCATCTATAATTCAGTTATTTAATACTGGCCAAACACAATGCTAAACTTCCTGAGTCACATAGCTTTCATAAGTATTTGTGCTGCACATACAAATTACATTTACACACAGGGCTTGGAACAGCCTAAGGACAATTTCACACTACTCTTGTTCAGTCTCACAGTTGCCATCTGAGATGGAGAAGCCTTTTGATATTCAATACAATATTTGACAGTGTCGGCACATAGATGATATCTAAGTATATGTCAAGAAACAAAACTAGAAGGAGCCTGAGGAGAAAAGATCTTACATCTTCATGCAGTGTAAATGAGCATGCACTCAAGCATACCAGTAAAAATCACGCTGATTTACACAATGTGAGCACATGGCTCTTTTCCAAAGGTAAGGACTTACTGCCCAAGGGCAAGAACCAGCCCATGACGTTATTTCATGTGGGCACATGATTTTCCCTGCATTATTACTGGGTAACTCCCAGGTGACTTCTCCCACCCTCAGGATTCTGACCTCGACTTCAAATGAAATCATTCAGATCAAAATTACCTTGGATCATAAAACGTCCAGGCACCCAGCTAGGACCCAAAGCACTACTGTTGTACTATCCATATCTAACTTGAGCATTAGGACTTCCAAATTTTCACACATTTATTGTGAACAGTATTGCTATTTACCCCTGTTACATGATCATCAAGGATACACCACAGTGTTTAGGTCTAATCCTGCAGTCCTGACATTAAATAACACTCCAACCACGCAAAATTCAGTTTTAGTACTGCATTAAGCCCTTCATTACAGACTTTTAAAAGATGTCTACAACCAAACATCACAGCAGCAAGCAAACTCTTTTGTATTGAAATCCAAAATATATGCAATTTCAGTACTTCAATAAAAACAAGAAAAATGTTCTAACGTACTTGCTGATCAACGAGATGAAATGAGTACACTAAATATGAAAAGACAGAGCTTGGAATTTACTGAAATTATATGCCAGAACACAAACAGGCAATTCTACTTCTCGAAAAATTAATATTTGACAAATTTTTACGTGACAGCCATTGATACTTAAAGTAATCTATTTATGGCTAAAGCACTACTTTAAGTAACTTCCAAAGATGAAAGAGAAACTGGTTCCAGATTCCACACAGTTAACATTATATTACAAAATGCCTCTTTTTTTGTATTTTTCATTGACACACACTGATATACATTATGCAATTTGAAAAAAAAATAGCAGCTTTGTCTGTATGTAATAAGTACAAGGCGTGGGTAAAAAGCAGCTAAAGCATAAAACCCTAAGGACAAGGCTTCATTGTGAGCAGTAAATAATTATTACAATGTAAAATTAGTCAGAGTCATATCTCTGTTTTACTTCAAGCAATGTGGGGTCTGATCCAGAGCTGAATTTACTGTCAACTCTAGTTATGATGGCATTTCACATTGTGTTTTTTACTTATAATTAAAGGGGGAAAATTAATTTTATTTTTTATCCAACCAATTTCTGATAATAATTAGTTTTAGATTTTAAACTTGCCCTAGTTTTATTTGTAAGTGCACCTGAATTTTTTTCCTCTTGTGTAAACAGCTCTTTACCAGAATAAATTGACTACGCAGGGGAGAAACAGTGGGGTTTCTGTCTGTCTTCTCCCAAAAGTAACAAATAGATATTATCAGAAATTTGGAAATTAATAATTTTGAGAGGAAAACAATGTTCTTTAAATACCATTATAATTTTTATAAAATATACACAACATAGGGTCTTACAGCTGGCACTATACTTTCAAATAATGCCTATACTTAAATTCAGTCAGTTTCTATATATGCCAAAAGAAACCTGGTACATAATTCTGCTTGGTAGAGGAGCTGTGGAAATGACACATAAAAATGCTGCGTTAAACAGAATGTTAGCATTAAGAAACCTGTTATATACCTATCTGATTACTATTCATATTGAGTAGCACCCTCCATTTCAAATCCAAAAGCAGACCCTCGCTGTGCTAGATTTAAAAAAAAATGAATAAATAAAAGAATAAATAGACTGCAGCAGCTCCAACAGGCAGGGCCAGCAGACTAATTGCCTCCTACTTCTGCCATAGCTATAGAACAAAAAGGCCCATACCTGAAAACAAGGCAAAAAAATCCTGTGGGGGTCTGTCACGTGTAGCCCTCCACTGAAAACGCCTTGTGAAGGCTCTTCCCCTCCCACAGCACAAGTCTTATCCTTGAGGAGAGGAAACACTTTTCTTTTTTTTCCTGGAGTCTATGCAGATCCAAACCGACGACAGCTGAAATATATGTCATTCTAATGAATTCTGTCATAACTGGGCAAAACACAGCAATGTTAGAAAGCATTTATCAAAGATATGACAGGGCTTTCAAATTATGCTGCCTTTCAACCCTCCGCTTAATAAAAATGTGCGAAGTGATAGAACACTTTACCTCGTCAACATCACTAGCAGCAACAGACTTATTTTCTTTGGGAGCAGCTATTCAAAAGTAACTTGACTGAACTTCAGAGTCGTAATTATAGAAACTACAGCTGAGGGATTTAAAAAAAACCCAACACCTGTGTGACAAAGTAATTATATCAACCTATTATCTTCAAAAAACATTTCAGCTCTAATAAAGTTGCTTGCTTTCCTTTCCCAAGATGAGAAAAATTCCCGTGTTAACGTCAGTCCTTCAGCAGCTCCTGTGTCAGGGGACTCTGACCCAAGCAAGGACTGCAGCCCCGGCTCCGGACACCTGTGCTGCACTGCTATAAAAGATGCACAACTGCAAGAAACAATTCAGCTGCATAGACTTGGATGGTAAACTCTCTGCTCTGCTCAGTGTTTCTTACATGCAACCTTAATACAAATAAGAGTAAAGAATATATAGTAAATTTTCAAAAGCTTTCTATGAGGACAACCCCTTATACCCTCAGAAGTCAAGAGAAGATTTTGCATTGATTCAAGTGGGGTCAGGAAGCACTGGAGAAACTCACAGCCTACTGAAGACACTGATGAGTTTCCACTAGCTAAGAAGTAAAATTACTGAGGAGAAAGTTGGTTTGGTTTTACCTCAAACTGAGACACTCAGCTACAAAAGCAAGTTGCTGCCTTGTATCGCTCTGAGTATACACCAAATATTGCTCAGTTTTTACACACACAAGAAACCTCCTTCAAAGTCTGCAGATTTCAATGAAACCAGGAGCTCACCAACAATGTTTAGTTTTGAAAGACTGCAGTTCAGCAAAGTATGCACAAACATGTCTAGTATTAGTTGCTTGGAAGTTTTCTGGCTGCCTTCAGGACGTGAAGTGTCCTCATCTACAGCCCGGGAACACAGCAGTTATTTGTAAAGCTCTGGATACGGAGGTGGCACAGCAACTTGCTGTGAGCATCTCTGATAGGTCTGCTTTAGTTCTTGACTGTTTGTGGATTCAGAGGTCTAGATTTAAGCAATTAGTTTTGTATATTTTGCCTTAATCTGGCTGTTATCACAAATATTCACTATTACTTAAAACGTTAAGGAATACAGTGTATAAAAAAAACTGCTTACATCTTAAGTTTGATATACAAAGGACTCCATTGCTTACAAATACACCTACATTTCCTTACCCAGTAACTTTGCACATTATGCACATCTTTCCCTCTGTCTGCTTGCTACCAACCTAGAGTCAAGAATCCCAACACCAACTTTCCATGCTAAAGTTTGAAATGTTTTACATTTCTCTCATGCCCATTTCACTTCCTGTCTTCTACTTACAGCACAGAAACAGAGACAAAATCCAAATTCACCTCACATTCTGAAATTCCCTACTCTGGTTCCCCATTTCTTTACTTCTACAGCAGATTTCTTTAGTTTGCGCCTATGTTCCACACCTGACAAAACAGCCATTCTTGTTTAACCTGCCCTGGCTGCTTCTGTAAAAGTCCTGCCATCCAAACTCCACAAGCCCTTGCCCTCACTGCTCCTTACTGGTTACAAGTGAGAGATGCGACCCATCGGTTGTTGCAGGGCTTTCTGCAGGCACCTGTGTTACCTTGCTGCAGGAGCTGATGTACCAAGCTGTCCAGTATGAATGTTCCATCATGGAAAGAGGTGACCTCGCTGCTGTGCACCAGGAAGCTGAAGAGAACACCACTGTTCTGGGGCAAAAATCTTCCCTTTGAACACCCTTTCAGGAAACTGTCACAAAGCCTAAAATCCCACTGATGACCCAGAAATCTGTGAAGCCATAAAGGAGAGCTCAGGTACTTAGATACCAATACTACAAGTTTTAACTGAACTGGTACTGGTACAGCCTTGCTCTGTTCTTACACATAGGCTTGCATTTCCCCCTAAGTGAGGCACCAGTGCAGGAAACCCAGACAGAAAATTATATCTCTCCTTGGACTGTAATTTCTGCCTCCAGGTACCCAGTCCCTCCTGTCCCAGGCTCAACACGCTCACAGACCTGGGATTCACTGTTTGTCTCACCTCATCACCACACTTCAGCCTCCACCACAGTCTTGGTATCTTAGATTATGAATCAAGAGGGCAGTACTGTAAAACAAACTCACCAGTCACATGCCTCTCCTTTGCTGATTTCTCCCAGAGCTCCTAATAAAACCCATTATGTTAAAACACACAGAAAGTGGTCAGAAATGCACACATACCCCTATTTATCAGGCACAGTGGCTTTGTATTTCAGGTAGCATACCAGAGCCCTGAACAGAATTTTTAACTCATATAATTAAGCAGTTAGTCCTTTTGCAAGAAATTAATTTGAACCTCCATTTTCAAGAAGTTATTGATTTTGTATGGGTTCTCCAGGGATATTCATTCCAATCCATGCACAGCACAGGTGTGCAGCCCCAGCTGCCTGAAGGGACTTCTGGCAGAGCAGCAGCTACCCAGACAACAGGATCACTGGGCAAATATTGCAGAGCAGGCTGGGTTTCTCATGCATGCAGCACCCTCATACCCACAACCCTTATTTGGCGGGAATACCCTCAAAAATAACCCATGACTTCAGTTGAACCTTCCACACAGTTTTGCCCGAGAGCATTCTTTCACAATATTCAATATGTGAAATAAAACCCCTGCCAATTTTTAGTGCAAAGTGAAATCCTGGCTTGTGGCATCCCAAAATGGAACAGTAAGAATATATGCAAAAAAGTCCGTGTCAGCAATCTCCCAGTTCCAGTGGCTATGAGCCAAATTTTTCATGATACAGTTTCCCAGATGAGCTGGTTTTCAGGCCAGGATCTCACCTCAGCTGTGCTGAAGAAAAACTCTGGTGGAGCTGCACGGGTGAATCTGGCGTTTTATGTGTAACTTGCTATCACGTTTTTGTCCAGGGAATTTTGTTCTGTATTTTAGCATCATTCTTCTTAACAGCCTGCAAGACAATTTTCTTCAAAGAAAGCTCTTATTAGGCTTTATATCTATGACCTTAGGTTATCTTTTATAGTTTAATCTACACAAGCTTAGAAACCAAGTTTTGCCTGTGGTAGCCAGCCCATCAATTCATTCGATTGTCCAGTACAACTTCCAATTCTCACAGGCAATTTGACAATTGCGAGTATTTCACATTGCATGTTATGAAGTCTAGTGCTGCAAAAATAATGAGACCTAGAATTACACACAGCATTGCAAGTCTACTCATTTAACCATGAATTTTCAGGTAATTTAGATGTTTCAATAACAGGCATACTATAGGCCAACCTGTCATATTACTCTTATCAGAAAAATGTCATGTGTCTGTCTCCTAGCTTGCACACATGCCAACGCTCAGACTCTCATCAAACCTTACCTAATTCACAGGAGACGTAACAAAAAGACATTCTTTTTAATTGATGGTTTCATGTATAGCAGAGCCCTCCAGCCACTAAATAGTGCTCTCAAGTAGTTTATTACGGTTTGTAATTTATTCATAGGGGATATATGAATCCTCCTTAATGGGAAAACAGAAGGAACCTGGGCCAGCTTGGCCCACTGGAGGTACAGAGCTGGACTCTGCTCCTCTCCTGGTGACTTCTGCCAGGAGTTGGTGAGGATAAGGGTGTCTTGCCTGCCTTCCCTGTGGTCCTGCACAAGAAAGGCCCCTTGCTTGGCTACCCTGGAGTCAAACGCTGGTGAAGGCTGGAAAGCTACCATCCAAGCCGGCCACTCCAACATTTTGCTGGGGGTTAGGACACTTGTCACTAGCTCCTTACAAGCAGACTGGCCACAGCATGTCTTGGGCACATCTGCTGCTGAGAAAATAGCTTTTCAAGGACAAAGGTGGTCCAGGAGGTGGGAGGGAGCAGCAACTGCAGAAATGGCTGGGGCATGAGTCACTGTGACAGGGCAGAAAGCCCCGGCTCCTGCCAGGAGCTGGGGAGGAGGCACCTCGCCCCCAGTGCTAGAACAGGTTGCCTGGGTTTTTCTGCCAGGACCAGGGCTCTGGGCAGCAACGATGCTGCAGGTGGCAGCCACATAAATAACATAAATCATAGCATCATAAATCACATGATCCATGGAACGTGAGGAATTTATGAAATGTCATGTGATTACATGAAATGATAAATACAAATGAGAAATGAAAAACGCAGCCACTCAGCTCCGGCAGAACAGAGAGTGGCCTGGCCTGGCCACACCCACACAGTGATGCCTGCTGTCCCGCATCACCAGAGACAATTTCTCTCCCACTTTCTCCTCCTTCACCTACAGCTTAATCACCACATGCCCCAGTGGGTGGGAGTGGAGACAGGCTGGATGTGCATAGCTCAGTGCCCACCCTAGAAATGCAACTTCACAACTGTTCGCATGGTCCAAGTTTAGCAACCTGAAAGAATATGTCAAATCCCCATTACCGCTGTATTTAAAGTTAGTTTTACTTCTCAGTGCTTTTAGTTCCTTACAACATGCCTTACAATATGCTATAGTATGGCTTTAGCATGCAGCACATTCTTAACTTACACAGATGGTTTAATTCAAAGAAAAGTGAGCAGGTACAGAAAAGCCAGTCTGAAGGCAGATTGTAAACACTGTGCTGCTTTCAGCAAGTTCAGTTCAATTCCATTTCTGATCTTTTTACAGATTTAATGAATCTGTCAGGTTGATACCAAGCAATGGGATAAATGAGCAGCCAGCTTTGTAGTTCAGGATTTGTTTTCACTTTTCCTACTAGAAACAAAAAATCCAACCCATTAATGGGGAATGTAAGAATGTAACAGCTTTTAAACATATGGGAGCTTTCATCTGAGCAAGAATTCTCCCTGGAAAAGATTGAGGTGAGCTTACAACTTTCAATCAAATATCTCTATTTCTAAAAAAAAACTTAATTGAGGTTGGTTAAGGTTATCATGCAATAGGTGAACTTACACAACTTTAGAGACTGGCTTTACTAGAATGAATTATTGATGTCTTACTTTCATAAGTGAATGACTTGCAAAAATCAGCATACAGTACATTTCACTGATGCAAGCTCTGCAGTCTTAATGCAGCTCTGAGAAAGTGAGCCAAATTCTTTCTCTGAATTGCATATCAATGAAAACAAGACTGTGAAGGATACAGTTACTTTGGAAACAGATAAGTCTTTAAAATGTTAAAAACAATTCCTGTACCTGAATCCTAATGATAATTTACATAGTCTTATAATTGTTTTTCCCGTTTTCAGAAGTTTTTTTCTTCCCTGCTAATTGACAGAAGCTGAACATCTATTTCAGTGAAGTTCTGCCAGTTTATACAAGCTGAGGATGTGGCCCATATTTTTAAAAAGGGAGGTCCTTTCCACTGTTCTGCCATCTGCCAAGCTCTACTTTAAGCTAATTAAATAGCGTCAAGTTCTAGCAGGCATTTTCAGGCCATTATAGTATTCCATTTCTGGACCCCTACAGGTACCTAGAAAGTCTGGCTTCAGAAGAACTGAGCCACAGATTCAAAGGTGCTGATGCTGCTAAACATCTTTTTAAAAGTCAGAAAATATCCTGACAGTTTGGACACACTCTGTGGTTTCCATCCAAAGTGAGTTTGTGTAAGATCTGTGAATGTGAGCAAATAATGTTACCCATTTGGAATTTCGGGGGGATCGCCTTCAAGTATCTGTTTTTCCAACCGTGTCACTTAGTCGGCATGGGAAACAAACCTGTGTAGTGCCCTGTGGTAGACTGAAGGGTGCAGACAGCTTGCTCCTGATAAACAGTGAGGCTATTTATCACATGAACTGTTCCCCTCTTCAGCAGTCCTCCAGTTCCCAACCTTACCTACCTTTTGGCCCAGCACCTCCACAGGTTGCTCTACCCACTGCCTCTTCCCACCCTGAGCCCTCCAGTTTCCTCCCAGCACCCAGGAACCACAATGGTGGCTGCAGGGATGAGCAGCTGCAACCGCTCTTGGGAGAAAAGAAAAGCATTTTATTTACCATCTACTCTACAGTTACAAATGTAACAAACATCGAATGCCGCTGAGATGCCTAAATGAACAGTTACTCCATGTAACCATGGATTTCCTATCATTTGTAGCATTTTCTTTCCCTCTCTGCTATTCATGTGATAAGCCCACTTATGCTACTGGTCTTAAAACAGACTGTAAACAGCCAGAGCAGAGATTGTCTCATCTTGTGTGCACAAGACCTACTACAATGGAGCCTTTATCCTGCCTGCAGACTTTCAGCACTGCTATAATTCAAATACTACTAATAATGATAGTGAATGTATGAGCAAGACATTAACATGAGCAGAGAATAACCCCCTATCAGCCAGAAACTCTATAGGAATAATGGAGTACACCAGCAATACTGGTAGGATTTGCATGCACCCTTCTTTTTATCCTGAAAGAGACCAAAACACCTCCTCAAATCTATGGAAAGACTGTTTTTAACACATCATATTGAATTAAGCCTTTTTATCAAAACGCAGCAGCCCCACATGCCATTTGGGACTAAAAAGGAGAACGATCTTTGCCAGCTGAAACTATCACTGGAAAAGCAAAGGGATGCCAGTGCGTACCAGCATGGCTGAACAACAAGCTCTGGCTTCTGCTCTGCCTAGGATAAAACAAGAATTACCCCAGTCTAAATCAGCCTCTCATCCACTGCACTGATCACTAAGAAAACAAAACAAAACAAAACAAAACAAAACAAAACAAAACAAAAAAAAACCCAACATCAACAAACTACCTAAACCCAAAACAGAACAAAAGCCCAACAAACCAAGCATTAATAAGCAAAAACATCCAGCAAACAAGAAAACATAGCCTCTCATGCCAGGAGCATCCTAGTTTCAGGCCAGACATAAATGTCAGATCCATACACCAGTAAGATTTCACTGTCATTTCAATGACACACCCACACCTTCAAGTAAGCCTCTACAGAGGTGTGTGCGTATGTGGACACATCACTGTGTAAACTTCAAACATGATTTAAGAATGTCATCCCACACTGACAAAGCCATATTGGTACAAATCCATGCCTATTGTAACTGCGTGAGTCACACGAGTACATGGCAGATATTTTAATACCACTTTAATAGCTAATATAAATAAGCCCAAATCTCCAGTGTACTTTGATTTATATGACCACAATGGCTCTTCTCCTTCCCTTCCTAATTAATCTATTATACAGAACCAGAACTGACAGATTACCCTTGAAATTATGTTAATGTAAAGGAAAATGAATAGGACTACAATGTTCAACACAGAGGACCAGCGTACAGCTATGTCCTCTTAACGATGAAGCTGGAGCTGGCAGAAGCAGCCCAGGTTTGGAGGGAGGCAGGTTTTCTCACAGACCTGGGCAAAGGTCTGTGCCTGCGAGGCTCATGGGCTTGACTGTGTTACAGGCAAAGGAAGACTGCGTGGGGTAAACTACAAGACACTGTAGAAAAGGCCCAGAAGTAAAGTAGTATTTTAAAATGCACAGTATTCCTGGCAAGTCACATGCTTTAAAACTGGATGTAAATCATTGCAAACTTCAACTTTTGTTTCCACTGAACTTTTTAAACGTTTTTGCTTTCACACACAGGGCCCTGTTCAGCATCTTGCTGCCATGGTGTTTTTCTATCTTGACAATTCACTTCCGTGAGCAGGCATGCAGCCAACTCAAATGAGACTCAACGCAGTGAAAAGCCCTTCAGGTAAACAGTGTGATAAGCTAAACTGCAAAAACGAGACAATGTTTTTGGGCTATGAGGCAGTTGCTATGGAGACGGTTGCTAATTAACTGCATTCAGCCAAGAGAACAAAGGGTTTAAGGGCAGACAGGACTCTGTATCTTAGAGTGAGCAATGCATAACATCTTATGCAATCTGCACATCTATCATATCTGGAATACCTGAGCCTTTGCTTAGGCTGCAAAATACCTCAAGAAATGACAACAGGGTCCTTTGCTGCTTTACATTTAAACTAATTTTTAGGTAATTAATGACCTATCAGTATTTAAAAACCAAACAAAATCCTTACTTAGAAGTCACAGGTATCATGAATCAACGCATCAGGTCAGGACTGTATTAAACACTGAAATGATTTACATTCATTCAGAGTTACCACTTTCACAGCTAATAAAAATGCCATTGAAAAATCACTTCTAAGACAATATAATAGACCTAATCTATTATTCTCTCTTGCATCTTAAAAATTATTAGCTTAAAATGCTTGGAAAGCTTAGACTAATTCATTCTTCAACCGCTTCTTCAACAAAGTTCTTAGAAGTGTACTTTGGACCTAAATACTGTATTTACATTGAAATGGCCTATTCTGAACATTGAGCTACACTATTTTAAAGGGCTTGTATTTTGGGATAGCTAAGTATTATAACGCACTGTAGGTCTACAGTACCAGAAAAAAATCACAAACTTGTGAGATGTGACCTAAATCCCAGAGCAGCACGGTTCCAGCTTATTGAGTCCCTGTGCGTAACTGGGGAAACTGCCAATGTTTGCAGCGTCCCCCTGCACACCCAAGGGCCAGGGCATTCACCAAGACCTGATGAGCCTTGCAGGGGTGAGAGCTGCACAGGTTGTGCTTGGGCCAGACCAGGCACCTCCAGAGTACGGGCAGATCGCAACTCACTTCAGATTAAGACCTCAAAAGCTGACCTCTTTTCCACAATGAAAGCTGAGAAAACCAATGAAGAGCCAGTTGCTCATTAGAAAGTCCCTTCCATTAGAGATGAAAAGCAAATGGAAAAATACACCTGTGCTAACACAAGATTTCTTTAAGTCTGCATAAATAAGTCAACTTTTTTCATTTTTAATTCATTAGATCTAAGACTTAAGTAAAATCAAAACAGTTATTTTATTTTTTTATGATTTAGATGCTGTTAGGAATTAAAGGGTTGCAATCTGTTTTGAAGTCCTTACTAAGGAAAACGGGATGAGTTCACACCTCATACAACTGTATTACTTCAGCAAAGCTTGCTACACACTGAACAAGAACTATATTAATTTACTACACTAAGGCCTAAGGTTTCGGATTTTTTTGACATTTTAAATTATGAGGCATGTGCAAACAGATCCTAAATCTGAATTGCACATGGATTTTCCACACCAGCCAATTCAGATTGCCCCTAGACATCCCCTGTAGCATTAATCACTCAGCCACGCTACTGTAGTTCATATTTCTTCTACAGAAACAGAGGTCTGCAAGATTCTTAAACTCTTGCCTAGAAATTAGAAATTATTACTTATGTGGCAAACTAAGTTTTAAACATAAGGGACCCAATTCTGCCTTCAGTTACACTGCCATAAATCTTTAACAACTCTATTAGATTTATTACAGTGTAACTGAGGAGGAAATTGAGCCCAAGATATTTTCTAAATCAGTAATTAAATAGCAGAATTTTAGCTTGGCACAGAATAAAGACATCTTAGATTACGTCTTTGGATAAGTCTACATACTTTTTTGTCCCTTGAATAATGATGTTATGAACGAATTAAATCATCTTATTTTCACTAGCCTCTACATTACTTTGTGAAAGAACCACATGATCTCATGGAGCATCAACATGGGGCTAGATATTGCCTCTTTCCCATCCGCTTTCTTTCTCTCCTCTCCATATAAACGTTAGACTCTTCAGAGCTGTCCATTATGTGTACATGGTATATAGCACCTCAAGGACCTTTTCTTGTTTGGTTTCAAGGAACTACTATATTAAACAAATGTCTAATAATAATAAAATGGCATTTAGCCAGCTCCTTTATTAGAGGTGCAAGCCATCCCATGGTCACATTATGCAGAGCCTGTATTTTTCAGAAGATGCAGCCTGCTCTCCCAGCACACAGGATGTGGTGCAGGAAACGTGGTTTTGCCACAGTAGCCTAAATTCCCCAAGGGTCACTGGATAAACTGTGAAAGGGGCCCCTTCAGCATTAAAACATAGATGGCACTGGGGGGGAAGAGAGCTCAATTCCCAGCTCTGCTATAAAATTCTTGATGACATTGGACAAGTTATTTAAACTCTCTAGACTTCTTTTCTTCAATGGAGTAAAGGCAGCTTGTAAAACTTCCTGTCTCAAAATTTTAATAGAAGTGTTTTTCTCATGGCTATTTTACCTCATTTTTATCTTTGCTCAGTATTTCCAGTTCTAACATATCCTTGCTATTATTTACCACTTTGCTAACCTCATATGCCAGAGTCTACACCACTCCCACTGGCCCTGTGCATGTCACACTCGCAGGAGTGAGTGTGAGGCTGTAACCTGGGTCAACTGATACCAAATGGGGGCTAAGAGAGATCAATAGCCTTTGGGGCACCCAGGCCAGGCCAAAGAGTTTTCTGAACTGTCCCACCTGCTAATGACACACCCCCGGCAATCCAACTATATGCCTCCAATTGCCTTTTTTAACTGCCTTGCAGGATGGAGAATTCTGTGGGTGGCTCCACCATACACTATCCCTTATGGTAATTCTTCTCAGCACTTTCACAGCCTCTGGGGATTAGACCTCCTATAGCTGCAAATATACCATACACTCTAAATATGTAACAGACAGTATATGCCTGCATACCTCACCTATCTAAATATATGCCTACACACTTATCTAATAACTGCTACGAATATGAATCGTAATAATTCTTTGCAGATAGCTTTCACAGTAGGTTGCAGTCAGTTGCCAAAGTCATGAGGCAGCCAATTTGCTATGCGTAGATCTTGTTGAGGGCTTTTAAATTCATTTTAATTGGCTGGAAGAGAACACATTATAGTCACACACACATATTTGCACATACATGCATGTGAATATATGTATGTAGATATTAGTAAGCACTTATTTGACCATTAATTGTACTAAAAGGTTTATTGCTGACAGTCTCTCCAAGGAAGAACTAAACAAATGAACAAGCAAATCTTGTTCAAAGAATTAAATGCTGAAGTTACCAGATCACATGAAAGCACCTGTTAAGACTTAAAGGCTTAAAAGGCTGCATTCACTATGGAAAATTATTTCACTGCTGATCTTCAGTTGTCAACAATACCCACAAACAACAGTGAGCCTGCTGTCCTCAACTACCTGGAATTAGCTTTTTCTTTTTCCCAAAGTCAGACAGTAGTGTCACCTGTTAGTTTAGGGGTAAAACCAATGCTGAATCCAAGTAGCTGAAGGTGTTTTTTTCATCTGTGTTCCCTACTCACTTGCATTGCTAGCAAGACATAAAAGGCAATTTAAACTATGATTTCTATTTTAGTTATGCTTTTCTTTTCCGTGCTAACTAAACACCAGTTAATGTTAAGGCATGAGTAAGCAAAAGTGAGGCAGCTACGGGCAAATAAGCTTGAAAAGTTTTAACTTTGCTGCAACGATAAGGCATGCTGAAAAAAACATTTTGTTCCTTATCTGGAAACGTAGTATAATCTACCTCACCTACTTCCACAGAGATTACTGGAATATGCTCCCTAACGCCCTCAGGCATATATTCTGTGCTGCTGTCCCCAAAACTATCAGATACCATGTCTGATACTGTTGCCTACAGACAAATCAAGATTCAGCCCAAGCCAAATCCATCACTCCCTGTTGGGTTCCCAGTCTGCCCCTCAGAGGACAGAGGAACTAGGTTGATGATCTGATCTTTTTTGATGGCTCATACACACAGTAACCTCTGGCAAGTTTACTGCCACCTTACAAAGGCAGGACAGATTTTGTGCTAACTTTAATTCTGTGCCAAATTCCTAAATTCTAACAGATTGTGTGGGTGCAATTCC
>VZTM01032688.1:127258-150903 GCA_013400555.1 Jacana jacana
CAGCCCCGCTGCCGCCGCCAGCAGGAGCAGTGTCCCTGTTTCCATGACCTCAGGCGGGGGGCGGGGGGGGGGCACAGCTGGTGGCAGCTGCAACACCATCTGCTCGGGGCTGCGCCCCCGGGCCGGCCGCTCCCCCCTCTGCCTCCGGACAGCCCGGCCAGGTAGGGGCAAGGTCGCCTCTAAGTGTGTCTTGTCCCCCTCTCCCGCCCCCAGGCACAGCGACCGTCCTCGGCCGCCCGCGGAAGGAGGAGCCGGGACGAGGGCTTCGCCGCCGCCCGCAACAGCAACAGAAGTGTGCAAAATGGAAAGAGTGAAGGAGAGAGAAAGGGCTTGGAGGAGCGGGCTGAAAGCTCGGGAGCCCCGGCTGGTGCATGCAGATGTCAGTATCCCTCGGCGGAGTGGATATTTATGGAATGCTGTCAGCACGTCATCTGATTTATAGCAGTTTGCATGGAGGGAAAGAAAAACGGAAAAAAGAAAAAAAGAAAAAGAGAAAAAGAAAAAGAGGAAAAGAAAAAGAAAAAAAGAAAAAAGAAAAAAGAAAAAAGAAAAAAAGAAAAAAAAAGAAAAAAGAAAAAGAAAAAAGGGAAAAAGAGAAAGAGAAAGAGAAAAAGAAAGGGGGAAAAAAAAAAGAAAAAAGAGAAAAAAAAAAGCACAAAAGCACCCCTGACTTGCCTCTTTCACCGAGAGGCTTCTGAACACAAGAACTTTATCACTTTAAAATTTAATATCACACATTCTGCCACATGATCACACAAACTGTAGTTCCTGTTTCTCTTTCTGCACCATTTATTGAAAAATAAAAAAAAATGCTCACTATATTTTATGGTCAAGAAGTGACATATTTAAACCCTTCTGTTAAACACTCCCGTTCAGCCACAGCACAGCATTCATTAAAGACACATCGATATTGCTTCCTAGTGCCAGTGTCACNGGTCGGCAGAGACGGGCGGGAGAGAGAGAGAGAGAGAAAAAAAGAGCAAACGCTGGGGCAGGAAAGCGGGGCCCGGCAACTTTCTGCCAAGGGCAGCTGAGATACTTCATCCCAACTCTCTTTTTCCAGACACCACGGTTCGTGTGGCCGCCAGGGTCACATGGCAGCTGCGAAGGGAGGCGGGAGGGGNGGACGAGGGCTTCGCCGCCGCCCGCAACAGCAACAGAAGTGTGCAAAATGGAAAGAGTGAAGGAGAGAGAAAGGGCTTGGAGGAGCGGGCTGAAAGCTCGGGAGCCCCGGCTGGTGCATGCAGATGTCAGTATCCCTCGGCGGAGTGGATATTTATGGAATGCTGTCAGCACGTCATCTGATTTATAGCAGTTTGCATGGAGGGAAAGAAAAACGGAAAAAAGAAAAAAAGAAAAAGAGAAAAAGAAAAAGAGGAAAAGAAAAAGAAAAAAAGAAAAAAGAAAAAAGAAAAAAGAAAAAAAGAAAAAAAAAGAAAAAAGAAAAAGAAAAAAGGGAAAAAGAGAAAGAGAAAGAGAAAAAGAAAGGGGAAAAAAAAAAAGAAAAAAGAGGAAAAAAAAAAGCACAAAAGCACCCCTGACTTGCCTCTTTCACCGAGAGGCTTCTGAACACAAGAACTTTATCACTTTAAAATTTAATATCACACATTCTGCCACATGATCACACAAACTGTAGTTCCTGTTTCTCTTTCTGCACCATTTATTGAAAAATAAAAAAAAATGCTCACTATATTTTATGGTCAAGAAGTGACATATTTAAACCCTTCTGTTAAACACTCCCGTTCAGCCACAGCACAGCATTCATTAAAGACACATCGATATTGCTTCCTAGTGCCAGTGTCACAGACTGGTTCGGACAGTCCTGGGCAATGCATCAGCTCACCTGAGCTCCCTCAGCTTCACAGTTTTCTTCAAGATTTACTCTGTAAGTACCAAAATCAGAGCCAGGAATTTTGTGTAAAATCAAGCCGGCCTTTACAGTTCTCTCTGGGACTATTATTTCCAAAGGCTAAATGTGCACCACTTACCATACATTTTGCCTTCATCTGATAAGATGATTTTCCTCCTCCCACATGGTGGATAGATAGCTAGAGCCTCCTGAAAGCTCTGCTCAATGTCAGGGCTCCAGACACCTTCTGCATCATTGTCAATAGGTTTATCTGCAGAATCACTCATTCTTTCAATATCTTCGGCAGGACTCTCGCTGCCGCTCCAGCTGCTGGGCTCAATGGTGATGGCTGGGGTCTCCAAGCCTAAGCCTGGAGTCTTAAAGGAAAGAAACCTACAAAACAAACAAACAAACAACCCGAAAAGGCATTAAAGAGATGGAACTTCAGGCAAATATTTCTGTCTACTTCTGATATTAAGTTAACAGTAGCTGAGCAGTAACAATAATTACATGGTCAGGGGAATCACCCAGGAAAAGTAAAAAATTAGTGACAATTCTACCTCAAACCAACAGAGGTGGAACAGTATAGTTGTCAGAAAGGGAACTCATTTTCTGTGTGTGATTACATCATGGCATAGTGCATCTGGTTATTTTTCACAGTCAAAGTACACCTTAATACCACGGAAAACTGCAGCACACAACACATTTCATCTAGCTAAAGACTGTCACCCTTAAAATAACGAGCCAGACCCTCAGGTGGGTGCAAATCAGCATACTTCCACTGCCTGGAAGGGAAGCACAGCAATTTATGCCACAGTGACCACCAGAGCCTAAACCCACTTAAACCTAAAAACAAAAGCCAAAAGCTATTGTTCACATTCATCCGGATGTCAGTAGAGTAAATGGAATTACACTAGCGATGACACAGCTCAATGTGATTAGCTGGAAAAAGGCTATAATTTTCAGATTTTACCCAAATAAATAATGCAATCAGAATGTGAGCTGCATACAAACACAAATCTTTAAAATGATAACACCAGAGAAAGGACTTGCAAGAAGTTACATACTTTGCCGGTTTTAAAAAGTCTCTGTCACAGAACCATAGCAGAACAAAAATTACAAGCTTCAAGTTGCTGAATCAATTTAATAAGAAATAATTTAATATAGCTGCACCTGCTCACACCACCAGAGCTGCAGATCTGTCAGTGTTCCTTTTATATTTTTGAGAGAAATACAACTCTGCTATAAAGACTTGCTCCAGGCAAAAAAGCTGCTATACCAGACCAAATTCATCTCTGGTGTAATTCTTCGGGAAGTCAGTGAAATAACACCAGGAACAGATTTCACTCAACATGTCTAGGCATAATGCAGTTTTATTTTGAAAAACGAAGAAGTTTGGTGACTCTAACTGATCTAAGTGGATGGGAGTGTTCCAACATGCTTGCATGACCCGCACAAGCGCTTAAAACTCCAGTTAGTTGGTTGGCTACACACTCGAAACCCCTAAACTATAACTTGTTTTTCTGGTGGGGGAGATGAAAGCAGGCCCTTTCCGCACGCAGAAGAGAAGGGCTTCCCCTTCTACACACCTTCATGCTCACGCTGATACACCTCTCAGTGGGGTCTCGATACACCGTAAAATAACAGGTGAAAAGTGGCAGAAATGCATTCACCCCACAGAGAAAGAAGGGGAAGCTGTGTGACAGAGGCCGTGACAGCTCTGACGAAACGCCTTTGAGCTGGAGAACTCCCTGGAAGAAGAAATATTTACAGCAGCCCTCACCCAAAGTAACCAATCAACCCGATCGCTAGAGATAACCAAAACCTGATAGTCCGGTCCCTCAGAGGCTACAGTGCCTTGCAAAAAAAAACAACAGAGATGAAACTGGAGAAATGGGGAGTAGTCTCTCAGTCTCGCTAACCAGTGTTAATGGTCTGATGTCCGAAGTATGGGGTATTTCCACTTCTCTAGGCTCTAGCAGGAGCTCGGAGGGATCAGCACATGCAAAATGGACTCCTAAGAACTGTTTTCCTTACTTGCATGTCTGTTTCTACAAAGAGAATTTTCTTAACTTTGCATCGGTTTGAACATTTCACCACAGTTTATGAAAAGGTTAGTGCCTACCCACTAGTAATCTCAAGGCTAATCAGTGTCTTGAACGCCTTTTAATAACTGATAATGAGGGAGCAGATGGATTCACTGGGAACCACACACAAATGATAAATGAGTGGGAAGTCTGGCCAAATACACCGCTTAGTCTGGGAAATCCCCACATGTACCAAATTTTTAAAGTCTCATCACAAAAAGGGAGATGTAAACCTTTATAAGAGTGAAACACCATCCTTCATCATTCACAGAAGGTTGAAGGGTTGACCCAAAGTTTGCAAGAATTGAACTTTGTACACAAGATTTAGCCAAAACATAAATACAGCAGTACCGGGGGGGAAAATGACAAAACATTCATGTCAACTTCAGCCTTCCAATAGAGGGGGAATTTTAGGTAAACAAGAGGTAACTGAATGCTGACTGGGATGAGGGGGAGTTCAGTTTTACTACCACAGCACAGAGAAAAATGGCTACTGGAGGTTTTATTGGCCTCACATGATTCAGACCACAGTTCAGCATTTCACCAGACGACAGCGAGGAGTGGGACTGTTTACTGGGTCAGTTCTTCAAAGGCGTCTTGGGGAGGAAATCTTTCCCCACTCATCAATCCCAGCCACAACGGCATTCAACACACAGCACTGCCACGGGCATCTTTTGCTCAGCTGAACCACCCTCTGCTTACAAAATCTGCCACAGTCATAGCCTCAAGTCTTATTATCGTCCTATAAACCAGCCCTTGTTATTACATTATGCTGAAATAATAATTAAAATGCACACAAGGAAAATGGAGAGGCTCTAAAGTAATTAATGTTACTTGATATTCATGTTAGATCTTGTATTGTGTTTACTGGTGAATTTTCACCAATGTGCTATCTCCCTTCCCACCCTTTTTACCTACTTGGATATCATCTTGAGGTATTAGTAACTACTACTCCAGCCTCTAAAATATAAGACAAGCAAGTGTTTCTTCCAGTAACCTGCTGGAAAAAAAACTTCCCATACTAAAGGTTACTTTTAGCAATTTCCATTTCAGTGAATGCTGACTGACGCTGCAGATCAAGCTAGAAGACCATGAAGCAAAAAAACCTTGTATTACAACCGCTAAATGGTTCCCTCTTATTTCAGGAAAATAATGAACTACTCAGTTAATCACTTCAAGCTCAGCTCTAGGTATCAAATGGCAATTCCACCTCCTTCTTACCTTGAATTCTAAAGACCTAACTGTGATGAAAAATTTCAGACCTGAATGATCATCAAAAATAATACAAGCTGTCAACAGATGAGCTTTGTTGCATATTTCAAATGAGCTACCTCATACAAAAAATGTGGACGTACAGCCCAATTTAAATTTGTAAAAAATTGAAAGTAAAAATGAAATTAAAAAGGCATGCCTTCTTTATATTAACAAACTCCAAATCTTACAACACCAACATTCAGTAGAGGAAGAGTTAACCTCCCAGAGATAATTAACCTCACCCTAGCTCTCTCCCCAAAAGCAGAGCTTGCACACATGACAGTTCAAGCTAAAGAGTTCTGTATTTGCTTTTTATCATGTTAACTTTTAAAAGCATGAAATTGATTCTCTACTTTCTGTTAACAAAATTAAAACACCTCAATGCTAGTTGGAAAACCAACCAAAAAATCTCCCCAAACCAGATTTTGGCTAACTTTTCTGTGCCTTTTAAGATTGCTTTAAGCACATTGCTGCAGTTAGGAAGGTCTCTCTTCAGAGTTTCCCTTTTAACACCAGTCCCTATTACATATTTCAGGACAGCTTCACGTCTGCATAGAGTTGCAAACCTGAATGCATCTTTCTACCCGTTGCTTTCTACACTCTCCAGTTATGTGAGTTCTAAGTATATCTGGTTTTCTTATGAAGTTATTAAGACACTTTTTCTATGCATGACAGAGGTATGCTCCCTCTCCAACAACTCAATGTTGCATTCAGCAGTGGAGAAATTACTAGGGACAATGCTGGATATTAGAAATATAGTTTACAGCCAATCCATTCACTACAGCTTCATGAAGTACCAGATACAACTTATTTTCATTAGGTTCACTTGGTAGAGTAACTTGAAAAGTTATTTTACAAATGCAGAGAAGCAGGATAGCTATCGTCAGAGCTGGTCAAACCAATTAATTCAACTAAAATTAGTGAAACCAATTAATTTAACTAAATTACAGTCTTCAACACCCTATCAAGGGAACGATTTCTTTGCTTGCATAAAACATTCTCTTATGCCTTCACTTTATGAGCAATGCAAACCCAGACTTGCCCAGAAAGGGCAACGTTCTGCTCACAGACCAACAACTGAGATCAATAGCTCTTCACAGGAGCATAGGGCAAGTGCAGATTTAAGGCTTTGATATGTTTCTAAACCCCATATCCTTCAATACTTGCACAATGAACTAATGTGGAAACATTGTCTTTCAAGAGTCATCAAAGCTGAACCTTATTTTACAACATTCTGCAAAAGTTAAAACATTTTTTCTGTTCAGTTAACTTTCTTGAATGTCAGTGTACAGGTGACAAATGGTGCCTTCTCTAAGGTATCACTAGTATATACACATAACCACTAGAAAAGGATTGATATTCTGCAGGTATTGGTGCAGGAACGTGAGAAAGACCGAAAACATACCTTGATTCTGAGAGATGTCTGGAAAAAAAAAAAAAAGATTATGTCTCCCCAGTCTTCTAATTGTGTCTGCTTGAAGGATGCAGATATTTTTGACATAATCTGCAATGGCACTGGCAAGAATTTGCAGGTGAGAAAGCAGTGTTGTTATCCACACTGACCTTCTGGTTATGAATAGCTGCAGAAGACTACCAAATAATTCTTAGAACCAGCCCAGTATTTCCAAAACAGGACTTTCTGAAAAATCTTAATTCTTGAGGTAAAGATTTCAAGTGTTGAAGGGGTAAATTATACTATTAAGAATACATTTTATTTTTAGTTTGTGAACAACTTCATCTTAATCTCAATTATACAAAAACAATGAGACCAGGAATCCAGCAAGCTTTTTATAAACATCAAGACAATAATGAGCAGATGAGTAAAACCCAACTAATTCTAAATTTGCAGATGGCAAATTTTCTCTCAAGGCTTGAAAAGTTACAGGCAATGGGATTGTCCTTCTGCTTCGTTCAGCAGTGCAAATCCACAGCTGGAGCACTAAGGCTTCAGGAAAGAACTGCTGGAGAGAATCCAGAGGAAGAAAGTTATCAGATCTAGAAAATATGACCTACTAGGAAAGGAATTAGGTTTGTTTAAATTTAGAGAAGACTGATGTGTGAAGATAACCACTTTCATATAAGGAAAAGGTAACAGCAAAGCATAGAAGCAGTTTTTAGCTATTTCTATCAAGGATAGGACAAGAAGCAAAGAACTTTAGCTGTAGCCCAAAAAAACATGGGTTAGGCATTTGGAAGACTGTTCTGACCCTACCAACAGTCACAAACCAGAAACAATCAGTCTGGAGTACTGGGGAACTGCTGGGAGGGAGGTGTTGTTAAGAACAGGTGACACGAACATTTCTCAGGAATGATACAGCTATGCCTAGCCCTGTCTGAGGTAGAGGAACGAACCAGATGCCATGAGACTCAGCAGCCAAGACACAATGTAAAACACCCCTACAGAGGGAAACCTGCAGTGGGAGCAGATCTTTGACTAGGCATGGGGGAACCCAGATGTCCAAGAGACTTCACAGATATCCTAGTGACCCAGACAGCATTGTGGGTTGCAGAGCAGAAATCCGGGGGAGACCAGGCTTCCTACTGCCAATTCCGGTGGAGCTATGTACTCCTTTGCCCTGTGTGGTTTCCTCATGCAGCTGCTGGACAGCTTGCTGCATGAACATCACTGGCAAAAGCCACCTGTGAAGTAGTTCAGGACAGGCAGGCCGGGAAGGGAGAGCAAACCACCAGGCTGGGGAGAAGAGGCTCCTTCTCTGGCTTGTGCTCTCTGTGAGAGTTTCAGTCCCCTGGCCACCCCATTCTCCTTCCAGGTATCTGTCAAACCACCTGACACCTCATATCACATCTGTATTTCTCAAGCTCTTTCTGCACCAATTAAAGTATGGAATTGGTGTAAAGCTTGAAATTTACTAGGATTTTGTTTTCCCTAATAAAAAGTCAGTTTAATACCTAACTACAAAGAAACAGTGCTGCTATTGCTATCAGTACAGAATTTTTTCTGCAGGATGGGTCGATTTACTTGCAAAGGAGGAAATCAGCAGGAGTACCATGGCATCTCCAAGGACATACAGAAAACAGAGCACCCCTAGAAAAAATGCTAGCTAGGAGCCTTATCCCAATCTAAAGCAGCAAATGGCATTGCTAAGTATTATAGCAGGGCTTTTGTTAAACTTTTTTCCAATTAAAAAAATAATCTAAAGTTTCTACTCTGCCAGTAAAAGTATCTTTGTGGTGTTTATGCCAATTCAAGCAATATGCTCAAGCCCTTCAAAATATACTTTTTTACGTAAAAACAAATTCATACTCTGGATCCTGTAGCTGTAATGTGTAAGTGTGCATGGATTTTTCTGATTCGTTGAGGTGCCCAAATGTCATTACTTTCAGGAAAACACTATACATATATTCCAGGCATTTTATAGATAATTTAGTTTTGTGAGGAAAGGATATAACACAGTATGAAGAATAAAAATTTAAATCATTTACAGAGGATCCAATGGCAAAATCATTAGCTTAAAATGACTTTATATTGTATTTTTGTTACAAGGTCTACTTATCAGCAATTATTCCCTCCCAGAAGAAAGAGCACCAGGAGAGAGAAGCAGCCCATTTCTAGGATAAATTATTCCTTTAAAACTCAGCCAGACTAATTCTGCCATTCACTTTTGCTATTGAAACGAAATAGAGTTTTTCTCTGACTGCATGAACGCTTTAAGGAAAAATTCTGATGCTGTGCTTTTTGGATGACCAAATGGTTACATGTAATGACACTTCCACGTACTTTCCATTATTCATACAAACTAGTTCTCTTCCCTTACAATTAAAGTTACCGTTTCTTGTGTGGGATTCAATATATTTACTACCTGCAAGCTACCTATTCCAGACCTGACTCTGGGAGTTTGGAGGAATAACACGATCAGTTCATCTACAGCTACACAGAACCTGCAAAAAGCAGCACAGTGATCTTTTCTGAAGCACATGCATTATGCAGCGAGTGAATTCAGGCATTACTGTGTTCCCCTTAACTACCACACTCTGTGTATGCATGAAAGTAGCAGGAAAACAGACAGTGCCATGCCAGCGTGTAAAATACCAAACCCATGTAACTGAACATCAGTAAAGCAAAAGTTTCCCTCAATTATAACTGTATGCTGCTCATCTGAGATTTACCTGTGTACTTTCTTGGACTAGGAGGAAACATACTGAACAAAGAATTACTTAGATCTGCAAGAGTAGGCAGCATATAGGCCTAAATGTGAAATTAGGATTATATGAAGTATTTCTAAGAAGAAACAATGCATTCTCCTCAAATTGCTCATTTTTTGCTTATAGAAACAGATTACTCAGCAAAGAGTGGGCTGATGTTAATATATGGGAATTCTTCACTTTGCAAATAGCTTTCGTCTCTCTGCACTCCTTGTGCAACAGAAGAGTATTTTGTACCATTCTGAGGGCCTAATTTATTTTTTTCCCCCAAAGCTTCTTTTGTTCATATATAATTATTGTTGTAAGGATGCTGAGTCATTGACTCCAGCCCAATCTTCTTTTCCATTAGTTTTAATTTCATACAGTTAATAAAATGGATCATCTTCTCAATGGGGAAAAAACTGGATTCAGAAGGTGACTACAGCACACTTGCGAGCTCTGTCAGCTTCGTGCTGGCTCACCAGGATGCATTCTGCAAGCAGCTACGGCTACACAACATCCACCTAGCACCCAGCAATCCGGTGTGCAAAGCGCTTTGTAAGTGACTATGAGTTACTTGTCGTCCATGGTCTGCATCGATTACCAAGTTATCACTAGGTAGGTGAATCTTAACATACTAATTGTGAATCCCTATCACATTACGGTCACAGCTGTTGGAGAAACAATTCCTTCTTCACGCAATGCTGAAGCAGCCACATTCATCCTAGGTGCTAGTGTTCATTTACACCCATCTGATTTCAATTAGAAGGGTGTTCCTGGGATTTAACCCAGCTCAAATACTGCATTGTGGTGGTAACCAACAAAGATTATTCTAAATATGACTTGGCAGTCAGTGGAATGAAGAATAGGGAGCGTCTGCCTGACTTGCTTTTGCTAATTACCAACATGAAGCAAAGGAAAGGATAAAATATTTACTAACTCTCAGAAGGAGAAACCATTCCTCTAGCAACTGCAGGAGGCGACTGTGCAACAACCCAGCTCCTGTGCTCTGCAGCAGGAGCTGAGCGGGCACCTACCGTTGCCCAACAGGGATGGCTTGTGAACAGCAATGGCAACATCTATTACCAGTGTAATGCTGCGGCGTGCTTACCCCAGCTGTATTCCAGCTGTGACTTTTCTATGGCAAGAGCTGCTATATTGTGAAGTGGGAATTATTAATATTTCACCCAATTGCCGATTATTCAGCTTTTAGAAGAATGTTCTGTGACTGAGGGGGGTCTGCCCACACCTCGGAGGCTCTGCTGCTAGAGCAAGTGAAATGGCTGTAACAAACACTCCCAAGCCCCAAGACCTGTAAGTAGAGGCCACAGTATAGTCCCTCAGGGCAAGGTCTGCAGCCACTGCTTTGCTTGGGGCAAGTTTACAGAACAGCTTGGCAGTTCACTATAATTCATTCTGCTGCAAACACATGTAAACACGAAATAAAAACTAGTACACGTAGCTATCAGGACAATGGTCTGTTTTTTTGTTTTTTTTTTAATCCAAGACTGGAAAAAGAGACAGAAAAATAGATAAATAGATTCAGCTCTTCTTGCTTACATCTACAACTGTCCGTTCCTTGAATGCTTTAAGTTCAGTCATCCAATGGAGGCTAAGGCAGGAGTTCAGTCTGCACAGAGCTCTGTGCCTTCCCAGTGACTCCATAAATTATGAATTTATGAACACTACAAAAGCCCAAAGAAAACAGACACTGGCCCTCCTTCAGTTCCAGCGGTGTTCATCTTTCGCTATCCTCCACACAAGTAACTGGCATCTGGACCTGCATGCAGACGCAAACACACTGAATGTCTTTGGACCCAGCCGTCTTGTGCACCTAAAGGCAGTTTTGCCACTGTTTCAGTCCCATCCACCTGGGAGCATGTGAATGATGGAAACACAGTTAGCAGTTTTCATATCTGCAAACAGACAATCTCTTCTTTGCAGTTTGTCTTAAATGCCTTACCACAGCATCCCTGAGTATGACTAGCTATTTTTTACCCCAAAAACCAAACTGAAACTATTAATACTACATACCAAGTATTACAAATATTAGAATTAGGTACATCTTTGATCTCTGGTGTGTTGCTAGCTTCCTGCTGGGACCACATATGATTCATTGCTCACACATATGACAGACTTGGCAGCAAGTCATTCTATCTAGATGTAGCCCTAAAGCCATTTGTTCCCCCTGTTCCCTAACCCTCCCGAGTTTTATTTGAGCTGCTGTGTCATGCAGACATTTGCAAACCAGATAAAATCTTTCATGTTCATTGCTCTTATTTTATACCTGACATATCACTGTATCACTGTTTTTCTACTCCAATATTAGATTTTTTTAATCTTTTGTTTTTTTTTTTTAAACCCTTCTTTTCAGGATCATGGAATCATGGAAAGGACCTCCAGAGATCATCTAGTCCAACTCCTCTGCAACAGCAGGAATGCTTAGAGCACATTACTCAGTACTGCATCCAGCTGGGTCCTGAAGGTCTTTAGAGAAGGGGACTCCACAACCCTCAAAAAGAGCCTGTTCCAGTGCTGTGTCACCCTCACTGGAAAGAAGTTTTTCCTCATATTTGAATGACACTTCCTATGTTCCAGCTTGTGCCCATTGCCCCTCCTCCTGTCACTGGGAATGACTGAGAAGAGTCTTGCTCCATCCTCCTTCAACCCACCCTTCAGATACTTGTATGCATTAATAAGGTCTCCCCTCAGCCTTCTCTTCTCCAGGCTAAAGAGTCCCAAGCTCTCTCAGCCTTTCCTAGGATGAAAGATTTTTTTCCACAATGGCTGCAAAAACATGACTCTTCACTCTAACAGCTTTGAGTGAGATGGGAAAAGGGACAGAAAACCACCTGCTTTAACAACTTTATGTAAGTTCAGTCAGGAAAGGGAAAACCATTACTATCTGAAGGGTGGTCCAATGTCTGACTGGTTCATATGTAACATAAAACTTTTGTCTATATAAAAAATATTTTATATAATGATTTAAGTATTCTGTTAAAAGGGTACAAAAAAGGCACACTAAAGTAAAAGGTTCATTCATTTACTCAGGTGCATTTGTTTAAACAAGAAATAGCCACAAGATTAACCCTCTCCCTATACCAAGCTGAAGAAGGACCCTTAATTTTACAAAGCTGGGAAAAGACAAATTTTGGCCTAACAATTGTGACATCCATCTGGCCAAAGCCACCTTTGGAATCCAGTGCTGGCACTTTTTTATCTTCAAGCCCGCTTTTTCTCTGCTTTGCAGATGTTACAAGTGCAAACACACATGCTTTCTCAAACATTCATTAAAAGAGCTAAATTTTAACTAAAATTCATGTTACATGTCAAGAAACTCTGCCAAACACCATCTATAAGCTCTATCACTAAAGTTACGACAGAAGGCTGTGAATGCCTCATGCTCACCTGAATGTGCTGGTTTGGTACCAGTCAAAACCAGGAGAAAACACTTTTATTCTGCTTTGGTGTTACAACTTGAGCTACCACCCTGGGTTCCAATTCTGCCAACATAGAGCCATTTTATAGAGATGAATAATCACTCCAAGTTTAATGAAGCTCCTCACATCTTGATTAGAAATTGTTTTGGCTGGAAAAAGGCCCTGCCTGTCAGCCCTGGAGGAGCCTGGAAACAGAAGACTGATAATCCTGGGAGGGTCACTTTGGGAAAGGCTGTTGTTTTCTGCTGATAGGACACAGAATCGCAAGACAAAAAAAAGGGGGGACAAAATCACAGCACCATGGCCCTCAGCAGGGCTGGGATTTAATCCCAGGTTTCTGGTCTTGTTCTCACTGACTCTAAATAGAAAGAGATTTCAGAAACCAGCATGTGAGATCAGACAGGACTTGGGGTCCATGTCGACTAGTCACAACATGTCTAGTGGCTTGTCTTCATCACAAGCCAACACTGGAAACCCCACCGTATGTTTTTGTGTACAGAGAAAAAACAAAGCAACAATCCTGTTTGCAAGTGCAGTAGCTGTCAAATAAAAATATTTTAACTCATTTTGTTTTCCAACTGCTAGCAGCAGCGTTATGGGCAAATTACCTGCCAAATTAAATTTTAAGTCTAACTTGTTTATCTATGTAGTACAAAGGAAGCCTCCTATCTAAGGAAATGAGCATTGCTAATACAGCACTTCAGACTAACTTCTTCCTTCCATGTCACACTTGCCTCCAATGCCAGTCCTTCCACAGGTGGTGAATGCATCGGCATCAGCTTTTCTTTATCAGTATGACTGTCTCATATAGATAATGACAGATCTATAGCTTGCATTTTGTCCCATAACGAAGAATTTGTTTCTGACATCTCAAATAAGATTCTACTGAGAAGTAAGGATGCTTTTACGCAGTAGGACTTACATCTTCTACAAGGGAGTAGAAAACACTCTCCTGCTGAGACACTGAAACAATCCCAAACCATGGCAATCTTTAATTGCTCAACATAAGTAAAACCTATAATGACTAGCTGTAGCATTTTCAAAACTCAATATAAATCATGTAGCTATTCTGCACTTCTCTTATAGTTATCGCCTGTTGAGGAGGCAATTTCTGTCTTAAGCTCTGACTTACATTTCCAGTCTATTTCAACTACTTGTTCACTGCAGTTTAATCCTGCTTCAGGAGGTGTCAATTTTCCACAAAAATAACTTTGCTGGCAACCATTACAATTGTGAATTCACTGGACGCCGGCAGAGTTAAAGAAGAGATGGTGTGGTCCATGCATCAGAAAACAAAACATATATAAAAACCCAAGCAAAAAGTGCAAGCCTAGGAACTAATCCTCATAATTCTACTGGACTTTAAAAGCCTTGAATTTAACAGAAACACTGATTTCACAGCACACTGTCATTTCAGCCACAGCACCCCTTTCCTCCCCTCTGCTCACTGTTCACAGTTTCACGGGCAATCATCACCTGCCTCTCACTCTGCCTCCAGAACGGCTTGCCCATCCAAGACCTTGCTTCCAATTTCCAGCTCCGTCAGTAGGCCCAAGTGGCTCTCACAAGCCGCTCTGATAAAGGTGTGTGTGCCTGCCGGTGAGGCAGAGATTGCAATGCCAGGATCTCCCTGAGCTGCCTGGGTATGTGGGAGCAGGTCTGTGCCTACCTAACTTCAGCAGACCCCTGCCATTTCCCCCACCCGCCACACTACAAATGGAGCTGTTTCTTGGAAAAGGAATTTCAGATTCATCCGCCCCCACATGGAAGTCTGCGCTGGGATTTTCACTGCTGCCTGCTCCCTCATGACTGGGACTATCGTCCCTGCCACATGTGGAAGAGGCAGGTGGGAAATGAGCAAACAGAAAGCCTTGCAGAAAGGAGCCTGATCAGAGCAATGAGAGGAACCCACAAAGTATATTAGGGAAACAGAAAGGAAATGCATAGACATGTTGTCCCTTACTGCTCATCACTGGGGACCTTTCACCTCCTTCCCACCTGTCAGTTCTCTGTCTGGTAGGAGGGACACAAAAAGGGAATGTCCCCTTGCAAGGCTTGTTTTAGTTCTCCCTCCATGGGTGGTCGCCCCAACAGCTGGGTCACATTTTCTCTTTTTTCTAGAGCCAGAGCTACCACTGTTCTCAGACATCAGCGTGCTGCAAGCCCAGGGCTGTTCTGTCACTCATTCATGAAGGCCATGTGCTCAGCCAGGCTCCTATGGCTAGAGCACACCCAGCTCTCCCACTCAGCACCTGCTCCAGGCAGCATCCAAGCCAAGGTGCTCACAGAGGATCCACGAGCACATCTAAGCTGGAGGACTGGTGCTGCCAACCAGGGTGATGTAAACTGCCTACCATAGCTAATTTGACTGTATGTTCTCTCCATAAGACTCTGGTCAGGTTCAAGAAGACATGAAGCGGCTGTATTGGCTGCACATGGGATGTGCTGCTCCTGAATAAGCACAAACACTGCAGTGTCCAGCTTGGTTCTCCGACCAATGCAAGCAGAAATACCCTCCCAAAACAATGCTATTATTTAGGCTGCAAGGTCTAGGAGACAGAAGGTGGTTTCTCAATGTTTTTGATATAGTTTTGTCATCCTAATTGGGGTATTTAGGAGTCAGTTTTGAGTAATATGAAAATACATTAAATTCTACAGATTGTACCAAGTAAGGAGAATATGCAACAAAATTCCAATAATGACATAAGAAAGGTATCTCTGCCTACAGTGTTCAAGAGTACCTCACTAACACCATCTAATAGTTGTACTGTCTTGTATAAGTACAATGCTTCTAACACAAGCATTACTTAGTATCTGCAGGTTAGACAGTATCAAAGTCTGTTTATGAAGAACAGTTAATGCTCACAAATGCACACAGTTCTATAGCAAAAAGGATTTGTCGAGCTCAGAAATGACAAAAAGTCTGATTATATTTTTAAATTATATTAAATCACATCTGCTTTTCAAAATTACCTGTTTTTCATAACGCTGTCTATACACAAAAGTTCCTTTAACTCAATGGATGTTTCTGTTGTAGGAAAAACTCAACACCTGTAGCACGGCTTCTCCAATATGTTTCAAATTAGAGGCTAAGGGTGGTTTCATGTTGATAGCTAAGACTTCAAATTTCACAGTTTAATTCACCCCAAAAAAACACCATTAGAACTTTTTCTTTTTAAATGTAACATTACAGCTTTTCAGTCCTTAAAGGGTAGACCTCTCTTTAAGCTAGAATAATTTCTGGACTTGCATGGTAAGCAAATATCAAAATCTCAAGTCTTTGGGAGATCTGACTATCAATCTTCATCTATCTAGTGGTGTTTCTACTGAATCCAACACTTCAAGAAAAGGATCAGAGTAACCCTGCTTTTTTTCCTACTTGGCCATTGACTTGCCATGCGATTCTTTAAACTTTCCAATGCTTTACCATTTGCTATATCCTCTTTGCTGAGAAGCTCAGTCTGGCTGTGATTCAGTGACTTCAAAACCAAGCAAGCATTTTTCTACTTACTGCCAGTACAAGCCTTGGAAATCCTAGGCAAATGTATTTCGTTTGAGTATTTTTGTTATTATTATTAAATTAATATGGAGGAGGAGAGAGTGACCCAGGCAAAAAAGTATGACCCAGAAAGGGAATGAGTCAGGAAAAGACCCATAGAAAAGAAAGTATTTTGGCTTTCTTCCTCAGACTAGCAGTTGGTTTGCTCAAATGACATTTTTTTAATTCTATTTGAAAGTATTGAAAAATGCTGATGAACATTACAATAGAAGTAAGCTTGGCTCCTGGTACAGAAACATGACTTAGAGCCAAGGACATTTATTTTTCACATTTCAACTATTTTTTGAACAGCTTTTCCTGGCTCAATGTTACTGCACCACAGATAGATATGATAGCACATAAGTCTATGAGATTTTAGAACAAGAATGTTCTTTTACAATGAATGCATTTGTAGTCAGAGCTCAAAAGTGGTTTTATTTCTGCTATGCACGGAAGATGTTGTATTACACATTGTTTTAATAATACTCTTTCCTTTTTAAGATGGAATGTAATTCATATTATTTGACACTGCAGCTGCAATTTGAGTTGGATTTACTAACCAGGTGGATTTACAGTAACAAACTCTTCAATTTTCTTTCCTTCTCTAGCTCACCTTTCTGCCACCTTGATTTATTTCTGTTTCACAGCTGTACCTACCAAACCAGAAGAAATGAAGGGGAAAATTTGCCTGGGAAAGGAAAAAAATTACCCACAGGCTAGAGGTTCAAATTTAGAAAAACTAGATATTCTCAGTTTAGATTCTACTACAGCACACCAGTAGCTCTCCCACAGAGTCTATGGAATTTATCTCCCTCTGGTATTTACAGCACTAAGCATAGTAAATAGTAATTGCTTGAGTTACATAAATATAGTCCCAAACCCCATATATCCCACTCTCAAAACTGGTATTGCTGCTGTTAAAACTGGCACCAGAAAACCTTAGTAGCACAAATATGATCCAAAATACAAACCAATCCAAATAAATAATGAAAACCAGATCAAAACAAAGCACAGGACAAATGAACACTGAAGACCATGAACATAAAATTAATAGGTAAAATAGTGAAGAAAACTGAGGGAACCTGCTCTCAGCTCCTTATCCTGTAAGACCTCTCCACAGAGGTGCACAATGTGAAGGAGACCTGGGTGCAGGCATAGGGTATGCTTGAACTCTGCAGGCTTGTTCAGCCCTGTGGCCCATCCAGCAGAAAGCTTCCTCTCTGTAGTGTTACACAAGGACTCAAGGAGGCAGAACCCAGTCTGAAATTGTATCCTTGTGTTTACATATTAATTACTGAAAAGTTACTTAACTTGAGCCATATCCTACTGTAATGAGCTTGGGCATTCTTAAGCTTCTAGGAAAGGGAGCTGAAGGCACACCATCTGGATCGTCTTTACTTCCGAATAGTCTTGCCACTGTGTTGTTCTTTACAGGTAGTCCAGACACTACCCATCAGTGGCAGGCTCTGACAGACCAGTAAAACGTGCAAATTCCAATTACAGGGACTCTGCACTTCCAGTGCAGCCCAGCTGCCAACCACACAGAGATTTGCAGTGATAACAATTATACTTAAAAGCGTCACTACACGTTTGAATGCATTTACACATTCTCCTTTTACTCTCTATTTATTATTAATGGCAACTCAACTAATATCAAGACCCCAGTGTGTTTGGTGCTGTAGGTGTACAGAAGGACAGCAAGTTCTTGCTCTAATGATTTTACACTCTAATTATAAATGACAACAGATGGAGGGTGAACCATATGAACTGTTATGCATGTCATCAGGAAATTTAACTCAGGTTACAACTTTTAACAAGATAGTAACAATTATAGGCTAGGCTGCAGGCATATCATAGGCAATCTTATACACAGTGGTGACAGTGACCAGTTCCAAGATAGATAACCAGGTCCCACAAATTCAGAGCTTTACAGGTGATTACCTGTACAGAGACTTTTCAGGAAGCAAAAGGGAAATTTAGCTTTAAGTCAGTCACACTCATACTTACACCTAAGCATGTATTTAAATCCATGTCTATTCACCAAAGAACACGTAAGCCCAGCATCAGCATCTGATGGGATTTTGTACCTCCTCACATTTTTAGGTGTCACTCGTAAGTTCACCAGAAATTAGCTGCCTATGTAGCCTCATATTAATCCAGCTGGCATGTCATAAAAGTTACAGGTAACTGCTACAGACCTCCCCAAAAAAGGATTTTGCAGCCGTAACTGATAAAGTTTGTTCACCTGAGGACTATACTGGCCTCTGTGGCATTCTCTCTTTTATACACACTGAAACATTGCTCCCATGCTTGTTGTGGCAGCACAGTCTATAGATCCACAATAGAGGCACCAGGCTCTGCACAGCTGGGTATGACCTGCTCACTGCCATTTGAATACCCCCAGAAGAGCCATCATGTAGGAAACCCTGGGGGCTGGTCTGACAACAACAATAGTATGCGGGGGAACAACAGGAAGCCCAGACATTAG
This sequence comes from Jacana jacana, assembly GCA_013400555.1. Lineage (NCBI taxonomy): Eukaryota > Metazoa > Chordata > Aves > Charadriiformes > Jacanidae > Jacana > Jacana jacana. The sequence goes on from VZTM01032688.1 coordinate 146,058, forward strand.
GGAATATGCTAGTACAATGCAGAAGCCATTGTACTGAATCTACAGCTGTAGATTCAGAAGTAGGCCCAAGTGAGCAAGAACCTCCTTGCTCCTTGTATCTCCTAGACTGCAGCTGCCATGCTTCCTAGGTGGCAAACAGCTCTCAACTCATTGAGATGACTGGAGCAGAATGTCTGTATTCGGCCCTCTTGGAGGCCATATCTCAGTACTGAAGTGTTCCAGAGACTTACAAAAGATCAATGTCATGCTGAGACATCATCTGCTGCATTTCTTACGGCTTTACAAGAAGATTTGGAATTTGATCTGCAGGCTGTCCTGTAGTTTGCAGAGTCCTTCCCAAGGCCCTAAGAGGGCCTCTTGCACAGAACTTTGTGCTCTCCCTTGTTTGCAAAAAACAACTGATCCGTCAGTTCAGGAGGTGCCAAGCACCACATGTTCCACTGAAGCCAACTGATACCACGGGGGACTCACCACTCCTCAAGGACAAGAACTGAATTTGCTAATGTGAGGTACAGAATCACAGGCGCCACTTCCTGGATTTGACAGAAAATGGATATGTAAACTTCAGATGCATGCAGCTGTTGTAGGAAGTACCTAGCAAGCTAGTGATTACCAGCCATATCCATGTAGAAGAAGGGTTATTTATTGCACCACACTGTGGGAATGACTACATCAGCTAAGAGTCCTGGGCTTAAGATTCATTTTGTTCCCACTAGTAAATTCACAAACAACTCACAGAAGAGGAGCAAAGGTCTTTATAACTCCCTAATTTCCAAGGCCTCCCCAGGCTACCTTTGCCCACTTTCCACAGTTAAGACACCTACGGCTACTCTGACCTTTATGCAATGAGAACGCTATATGTCAGACAGTGCCAGGAGAAAGTTCTTCTTCTAGAAGTACAGCTATAACACATCTATGCCAGCTACAGACACTGCAAGGACCTTTTTCTTTTTGCTTTTCACTCTCTAATGCTCTCAGATACATGAAGATACGCAGGAAGATCTGCAGATCACTCCAGAAGTCCCTGTCTACATATGTCCTGCTTCCCACACTGCAAATGCAGGCAGAGGAGAACCTAGTACTCAGCACTGGTGAGGCCACACCTTGAGTATTGTGTCCAGTTCTGGGCACCTCAGCACAAGAGAGATATCGAGGGGCTGGAGCGAGTACAGAGGAGGGCAACAAAGCTGGTGAGAGGACTGGAAAACAAGGCTTATGAGGATCGATTGAGGGAGTTGGGGTTGTTTAGTCTGAGGAAGAGGAGGCTGAGGGGAGACCTCATCACTCTCTACAACTGCTTGAAAGGGCACAGTAGAGATATTGGTGCTGGTCTCTTCTCACGGGCAATGAGCGACAGGACAAGAGGGAATGGCTGCAAGCTGCAGCAGGGTAGGGTTAGGCTAGACATTAGGAAAAAATTTTTCACGGAGAGAGTGGTCAGTCAGTGGAATCAGCTGCCCAGGGAGGTGGTGGAGTCACCCTCCCTGACTGTGTTTAAGAGCAGATTAGATGTGGTGTTGAGGGATCTAGTGTAGGGGAGAACTTGTAGAGTAGGGCTGATGGTTGGACTTGATGATCCCAGGGGTCTCTTCCAACCTAAATGATTCTATGATTCTATGATTCTAGTATTTGTGCACGTTGAAGCACTCCAGCTTCCCACCCTCAGCCTACGGCACACATGAAAACATCCACACTCAGGCTTGTAGTCTTGAAGTGCAGACAGGGAGTTACTGTCATTGTTCTGGAGTAATAGCAGAAGCAGGGAATACACCTCACAGCACAAAGGGGTCAGAAAACCGTTTTGCTACTGAAAAAATAATGAAAAAAACCAACAGCAGAACTGAACAATTACTCTTTTAGGATTCAGTCTAGTCAATAACAGTCTTTGTACCCAACAGAGGTTCTGCAACCTCATTTACTCCATAGCCACAAAAAATTATAGCTCAGGGAAAAACACATCTTAATTCAGATTTCCTCTATCTATCCAGAAAAGTTCTCAACAGAAGGACTCTTGCCCCAGCCAGACTCACAAGAACAATGTACAGGGACTGCAGAAACTCCCAGTATCCTGTCTCCCAGTATCCTGATGTTCTTCCCTCAGAGAAACCACCACACATTGGCTAAAGAAGAAATTGGAGGAGACAGCTGAATATCCAGATTACACTCCTTCCTAGGTAGCATGCAGAGAAAAACAAGGTTGTACCTTTGACAGACAATAATAATCTTAATTATAGATCCCTCCTTCCAGGTAGTATCAGGATTAGACAAGTGATGTAGAACAGAAACAGATCATAGAATTGCCTAGGTTGGAAGGGACCTTCCAAATGCCCAACCATCAATCTAACACTGACAAAAGCCATCACTAAAGCATATCTCTAAGCACTATGTCTACCCATCTTTTAAACACCTCCGGGAATGGTGACTTAACCACTTCCCTGGGCAGCCCATTCCAATGATTAAAAATCCTTTCAGTGTAAATTTTTTTCCTGATATCCAATCTAAACCACCCCTGGTGCAACTTGAGTCCATTTCCTCTTGTCCTATCACCTGCTACTTGGGAGAAGTGGCTGACCTTCACCTCTCCATGAATGTCTTGAGGCTTTCCTACAGTAAATTTATGTTAAAATTGGAAAAAAATATCCTCAAGTCATCCTTAAATCTTCTATTCCATTCTTCAAGTTATTTCAGATATTCTAGCAGGTCAAGCGAGAGGGCAGTAAGTACAAGGGGGCTGGTGACACCAAACAAAACTGGTTGCACAGCAAATCAGCACCAAAACCGGAAGAGAAGGTGAAATGTCAAAGAGAAAAAAAAATACATATATATATATTCATCTCCTACATGACATTTGTGAACTGGATTTTCTGGAAAGCTCCTGCCTCTGCTGTAACACACGAGACTGCTCGTGGCCATCCAGCTCATCACCAGGACTGATCCAGAGGCAATATTACTTCACTTTAGCAGCTGTGAGCTAAGAGAGATTTCTCACCAAAACCATAAAGCTGAGCTGCACAAAATGGACCTGGTGATGCATAGTAAGGAAGCCACAAGTGGCTTCTTGTTGCCCTGCACCCTCCACTACATCAGTTACAAGTTGGCGAAAAACTTTCCCCTTTGGCTTTCTCAGTCTTTCAGCGTACTCCAAGTACAGGAGGGGCATCTTGGCTCACAGTATCACAGACTGGGCCTCTTCTCTCTTCTCACTCAGGTAATGAAGCTTCTAAAGGACTAGAGGCAGTAAAACAAGGCTAACAGTATAAACTATGGAACAGTGGATGAATTTGAACATGATATATCTGTCACGAGGCACTGTAGGTCAAGAAGAGTCAATCCTGAATGATTCTTATGAGTTTCAGAGTGAGTGCAACAGTTGATACAACATTTTTGAAAAGTAGCCCAAGACACACACAATACCCCATATGAATGAATGGCCTTCGTATCGGTCACACCTCCACTTAACCCCAGATATGGCTATCAAGGCACACAGCATTGGTAACACATAAAGCTTTCTCTTAATATGCGGACTGATTTAACAGGAATATTAAGGAACAAAGGAGAAAACAAGTACATGTACACAGCTGGAAAATACTATGAGTTTACTCCTGCAAAATGAAGAAAGTGTGAGATTTTGTCAGTGATTTCTTACTCCCTGTGGAGCACAGACTATTTAATTTCTACATCCTAGTCCAACAAAGTTGCTCTGATTTTCAGGGAGTTTGACTTTTACAATTGGACAGATATGATTATGAATGATTTGCACGAGGGACTTTCCCAGCATGCATTATAAGCTAAGACTTCTGAAACTGTGTCAGTCTTCTCTGCCTCACAGTAAAACTTAGAGATTTCTTTCCCATGGACTTGGAACTGTCTGCACAGTATTTTGCAGACAGCTGTGAAAACCTAAGTGAAAACCTTTCCTATAAAAAAAAAAAAAAAAACAAAATCAGAATATCTGTATCCCTGTATCTTCTCCTTTCTCATCTTTCCAGTGTCTTTCTCCTGCAACTTTAATGTTGTAAGTTCTACAAACAACTTCTCTTTGGGCAAAAATTAGGAAATGTTCTTTCCAGGCTTTTAGCACTGCATCTTTATCTGCATCTATGAGTCTGCTGAGAGTTTCACATAAATTTCAATTGCTTTTCCACTCCACTCTTTTTTCCATTCTTGAAGATGACTCTTGCATAAAGGACTGTAGGATTTCTTTCTTTTTTTTTTTCCTGCTATATAAATTATATATTTCTATCTGGTACACTTTTCCTCACAGTGATTTACTTTCCTGGGAAGGAGGGGGAAATAAAAAGCAAATTTCAAATATGCAAGTAAATAACTAGATAACTGCAGGAATAGTACAGTAACTACACACCACAAGATGGAAATCAGAAATAAAAAGAACAGTATGCTGATAATAAAAACTGTCTCTTATTAGACACATCAGGAGACTGCTGTGACCTCAGACCTGCGGTTGCAGAAGCCAAAACCAGTTAAACCCTGCAGAGAACATTGCAGATTATGTATAAGATTTGCACTGAGTTCCCCACATTAGAAACTCGGCTATTATATTCATTCTTGATTGGTGTTTGATGTTTAACTTAATTTTGGTTTTTGCTTTTTTTTAAATGAACATTAACTAATGGTTTCATTACAGTCTTAAGGATGGCTTTGTCTCATGTGCAAAGCAAACATTTAGTGAAGGGTCTGATTAAAGCCAAATGAGTAAATGTTTTACAGAGATAGCTTAGAAGCTAAAGGACAATAAAACTAGTAGTTATTTAAGTGCTGAAAATCTAACTTGTGTGTATAGATGCCCGTCTTCCTTTTTCCTTCGTTTTCTTTTTTTTTTTTTTTT
>VZTM01032688.1:150929-179918 GCA_013400555.1 Jacana jacana
TTTTTTGTTCTGTTCTTTTACTTCCAATTTTATTCAAAACCACAAAGAAATATACCAGGAGTGTAGCAATCCTTTCAGTCCTAAAACAAGTTCTGGTGCCCAGTTTTCCAAGAGGACGTTGCTAGTAGTGAGCAGGCTAAACACAGTTTACTCAAACTTGCCTTCAGCAAATGTGACAGAGTGTAAAAAAAAGGGATAAGGGAAAAAAAATCTGTCTCTTAAACTCTTAGCAACTGCTGAAACAGCAAAGCATACTTTTACTCAAGTGTTTACCAAATAATTCACCAGGAAATACATAGAAATTATGACCTCTCAAATGGACAGCTATGCCCAGACATCAGACTATCAGAGAGAGGCAAGATATCTGATCCATTTCCTAGAGAAGTGTGCAGTGGTTGCTCAAGGTGCAAAGCCACGGAGCCAAAGCGGGGAGAGATGCAGCAGATCAGAACTCTTCTCTGGCTATTTTGGTCTGACTCAAAGCAGGGCACATTTTGCCAGTGAAGCACATCCTACAGCACAGGGTACATCTCCAGAGCCTGGCACTCAACCCTGGGGAGGGGGTGAGGGACTGGCAGGGTTTTGCAGGGGAAAAGCTCCCAGCACCATGTGGTGACTGAGCACAGGCCAGGTACCAACCCTGAGCCCAGCCATCTGCGCGGTGAAGATATGCCCATTGTATGGGAGCAGCGACCCGGGGATGATCTTTCTCTGTAGGAAAACTACCCTCAAGATAAAAGGGCCATTTTCTGCTAAACCAGGAAAGTAACCATTTGAGAGCAAAACCGCACAGAGCTTTTTACTGCGCTTTTAAATCTAGGGGGTTTTCCTCTCTCCTCAAAAAAGTTTCCAAAAATCCTCACTGCTCCTATCTGTAAGTGATAATTTATGGAGAGAAATCAAGAGGACAGGCAATAAATCAGCCTACAAACTGATCCAGAGTCCATTACCAAATGTTTTTCATTACAAGTATGGCTTCGATAATTTCTGCAATGCATTGTAGGCTATTTCTGGAAGCTTTAGAAATGCACAATGTTTCTGCATTTTAATGCTTAACAGTATCATTATTTCAGTTTATTAAACAAAAAAAGAGAGAATCTGCTTAACTGAAACTGGCTTTCATGTCACAAAAGGACTAAGCCAGTGCAAAAGCAGCCAAGCAGGAACCCTATTTAAGTCCAGCATGAAGAAAACCTTTCCAACCTCTTACACCAATTAGGATAATCTGGGTCTTTTGATGTTAAAATCCCCAAGAATCATATGGAAATCATAAAAAGCACAGTATTTAAAACATACTCAGAATGCAGATAAAATCATTTTTCCTTCTTAAGATTTTCACCAGAGCTGGGGGCACCACCAGCTAACAAATTCTTTGTGAGGCTTATGTCACTTGTACTCTAGTGTTTGCTTTCAGCTGGTGGAAATCAGGGAAGGTGCCTCTAAAAGTAGCTGCTCATGAAACAATGAAGCACCCGGGAAGGGAAGCTGGGACATGAGCTGGAGCTGGGCCGGGCAGGCACCAAGATGAGTGGCGAGGCCAGCCCCAGGCCCTGTATACACAAGCTGCTCCCAGCCAGGGGAAAGGAGACCAAACAACTGCACAACACGATCCACTGGCCAGCTTCTGGAGTCTCAGCCCTTGTGTGCTTCGGTGGACTTTGTACCAGCTTCCCTAAGTTAACGGCATCCTTCATGAACATATACAGAAGGCACAGGCACTGAAATAACATGCAGTGAGCTCTTTAGCTGAAAAGCACTTAAGCCTTGCATTTCTTCTTTATATTGAATTGTTTCTGAAGCATTCAACTTTCTTTAAGTGTCCTGCTTTCAAGGAAACTTGGGACAAGAATTCTGTTTGCCTTGACGATTAAAAAAAAAAGACTGTGGGCTGGAAGGCGAGGGATATTTTGCTGGATGCAGAATTGCAGAGCCAGAGGGGAAGTTTCATTTTCTTTACATAAAATTCTGATCAACAGTCTTTTGCTGTGAAATCTGGTGCAGCAACAAACCTTTGCCCAAACCATTAAACATTTAAAGAGAGAGACAGGGAAGGTAATTTTACAGTGTCCTATCAAACCACAACATCATATTTTCTGTAACAGGAGAGGTTAAACACACCTTCTTGTGCAATACGGAGCCCTGATACAGCCTCCTATTAGATGTGCGTAAGGATGTTGTACAACAGGGTTCCCTGGAGAGAAGGGGAGGAAGAGGTGAAAAGACTGGGGCAAGGCTGGCTGGAGGGAAGGGGAGGAGAGGGGGCGGGCACACACATGGCTCCAGAACCTTACATTGGCGTTTGAATAAACTGAAAAGTAAGCAAAACTGTTCGTGTTTATACAAGCAACTTGACTGTACTCTAACAGAGGACAAGGGTATGAAACTATGTCCTTATAAAGTAACGCTCATCTTTTACTTATCTAACGAAGAGAAACACAGGAGAGGGTCAGAGGCTGCTGGAGGAAAAATACCCAAGTGTTAAGGCCAGAGAAATGGAAAACAAAGTTTAACAGGGATTGGAGTATTTGCAGATAGAGCACAAAAAAAACCCTTAAACACAGATTATTTTTCTATGAAAATAAACATTCGATATTGTTGTCAGTAGTATGCACACCTCCTTGAGAACCTGATATTTAAATTGTCAATTTGACAACCAATAAAAATGTTATTAAATAAAGATTATCATTACGGTCCTAGCACAGCTATAAAAAGAAAATTGGTATTAGTGTTACATATGGATGTGAAATCAGCCTTCCTAACTAATCATCCCGATTTTCAGTTATGTGTTATGAAGTTCTCGTACAGATTTTGAATTTTATGTCTTACGGCAATACCAGAACTATAATTAATATTAATTGCAACTTCCACAATTTCACAGTGCCTGAATGGCTTGCTATTCCTAGTATTTGTAGGAAATAAACCATGCAGTTCCTGACACAAATATTATTCCTTGTTAGTTTTGCAGCTGAATAATATTCAGCCTGTAACAGAATCCTCCGAGGACCGAAAAGTACTCTTGTGCACACGGATACACGCACAGAAACAACAACTAAAAGCTAAAAGCAAACTTGCCGAGAACTTCTGGGTCAGCTTTTGCCATCACCCATAGGAATGAAACCAGACACCGACCAATGAGGCAGCATGAGCCTGGCAGTGCAAAATAAACAAAAGCTGGGCCCAGGGCTCCACAATGAGGGAGGGAAGTGGAAGAGACTATTGTTCCGAAAGCTTTTAAATGATGTTGCTTTATTTATTTCTTTGGACAATGCCTGAACCGAATACTTTAAAAAGGGAAAGGACCCTTCCCCCCAGGATCTGTTAAAACAGAGCTGGGGGGTTTCTTTCCCCTGTTGCTATTTGTTCTCCAACAATGTTTTGCGAGCCCTGCAAAGCCAGCAGTGCTGTGCCGGCGCGGCGTGTGGGAAGGCAGTCTTCTTCCCACCATTTCCACACAGGCTCAGCATGGACGCTCGGTGCCAGGTTTTCTGAAAAGCTGGGCAGGCAGGGTGCTAAGCTCTTTTCAAAATCTGACCCTTATTTAGGTGCCTTCCAGGAAGCTGAGGTCTTTAGAAATCCGGCACCGAACACAGACACTAGGCACTTTGGGAAGCTAAGGCAAGAACTGTGTGATGAAACCACGTCTCTGCGTGCCCTCCCCAGAAGAAAATTAGCAACTCTTTTGGTCTCTTGCAGCGTGCATTGCTGAACCTGCCCACGCCAAAACTCCTGCGTGACACTGTAGTTACTTACTCACAGGAGCGGGCCGAGGAGGACAATGCCCTGTGCGAGCGTCATAGCTGCGGCTAGTGTACAGCTGATGATTCACTTCTTGGACACTCTAACCTGTCACTGAACTCCAAAGATTTAGGATTAGGCCCAGAGTTCACTAAAAGCACACGGTGCGTTTTTTTCAGAGTTCAGCTCAGCTGAACAAAGACTTCAATGACTTCAGTCCTCTCAGCACTTCCCCAAGGAAAAAAAAGCAACATATGTCCATATGTCCGCAGTTTGAGCTGGATTTGCCGTCCCTTTCCCACTTCTATCTATGCCGCATAGTCAAGTGCACGGGGACAAGTAAATGCATTCCAGAAGTAGAAGATAAATGCATGGATCCTGGAGTTGCACAGGTAAAGAATATCAGTCATCCTTACATCTTTAATAAAATAGATCTTTTTCTACTCTTGCCAAGAAAATTAGTCCTAAGGTGCACACAAATAATTACATATTGTGGAACAGTAAATTATTACAAATGCCATAGAATTCAAGCAGCCCCAAGCCTGGGCCAGGTTTTCAAATGTTTTGCAGATGTTTATGGTTTGCTGCAACACTTTTGTCAAGTTACCCACACAACACAGCATTTACTGAATGGTTCTGGCACATGGTAATTCATTTTCTTTGCACAGGTGTTGCATTCCAGAAATATTTTGTCTTCTTATGGAAGGCTGCTGGAATTCTACTTAAACAAAAAAAAAAATCATCATAAAAGAAACCAGATCCTCTCATCTGGGAGAGAAAAAATACATCCCCTCAAATTCAGTTCACTTGCCTTTTCTTTCTTTTCATGAAAAAAATCAAATCAAAACAAAACAAAACAAACAAACAAACAAACAAAACCACAAACCCAAACCTTACAGGTAAAAATCTATTCAAAATATGTTACAGATGTCTGGCCTTTCTGCAAAAACTCACAAACTGGAAAGCACAGTCAACTACAGAGTGAAGCCCCAGGTTGCCTCTGATAAAGATACTAGGGTATGGAGTCCCAGGTGGTGGTTCAGTGGTTAATCTTACTGGTGGGACTAGTAAAGCCTAACCCTTAATTGCAGTAGGGAGTCACAGAAGGGAGACTTTGTCCGGCAGGCCCCAGGCAGAGCCACAGCCAGCATGGGCAGCCTCAGCACCCCCATGTGCATCACTCGCTGTGCCCCCCAACCCCACCACAAAGGCACCACATGCCCCTGCAACACTCCCTTTTGTGGCAAGCTTTTATTCCACGCTGTGTGGGGCAGGAAGCAAAACACAAAACAGGGTTGTGCAGCACATCGGACCTTTTCTTGACTGGTAAGTTGCCTGGAGGCGAAGTGAAATGAAACCCTTGGGATTTAACAACTTTCCCTTTTAAGCATATGGAAATTAAACATTAAGCCTAAAAAATTTTCCAGGAGCAGATATGAATCCAGATATAATATCACTCTGTAGATATGGAAAAATACAACCAGCTATCTTTGACTTCCTAGACATGCAAGCCACTAAGTTTTCCTTCAGGGTAGGAAAGCAAAAGATGAAAATGCCAAAAGACTGTTAACCTTTAGAGACACATTTTAAGAGATAACATGACTGAACCCAGATAAATCAGAATTAAATTTAATCAACCTCCCACTCCCTAGCTACACTATCACAAGAGAAAAATCCACAATTAGGAAAGAAACAGAAGGAAATTCAGACATCTTAAACTGAGCAAGCTCCCCTTTCCACTGTGAAACTTCCCTGATGATACCAAATACTCCAATTCCCACGTGCTGTATTACAGATTTGCTGTTTCAACAGAGCCATCAGTGGAAAGGAACATTTAAACAATGTTTAGTAGTGCGTATTATCTAGATGTGGCTGTTGTTCTCTCATTTAGAGCAACATGTATCTAAATTTAAAATTGAAATATTTTGCATTAGATCCTTAAACCACCCTTCCTTCTCTGTGAATGGAGGTGTTAACAGCTATGTGGTAGCTATGACCCACTAATTCATGTGCTCCAATATAGTGGCTAAGAATACATAATCCTTTAATCTTTTGTTCTGTGACTCCACCTACAACTCCCTGGCACTAATTTACAAACACAGACCATGATGCTTCTAACGAGCAAAACATTAAAGTAAGATTGACTGCCACAGTCAGCAATCTGTTGCCAAAAGTGTCCTGAAACTTAGACAGGTGTGAAGGTACGAACAACAGGAATCTTAATTTTTAAGTGACAGATAAGGAGTGCTCCAGTATGAATATAAAAGCTGGTAAAGAAAAAAAGTTTACATATACGTTATTAAAACACAGATCTTTCCATTGCATGCATTTTTAATCTTTTCAAGTAAAACCATTAAGATACGATAACTATACATGATGACATATGCTACTATATTTTACCTTATTCTAAATCTTTTAAAAAATGTTCCTGTGATTTTATATTATAACGAAGCTCTGTGTGTCACTATTCAATCTGTTAATTTTTCTGGAGAAAATTAAACAATTGTATGGGTAGCTTTCACTGCCTAGGCATCTAAAACAATTTGCTGAAGCTGGGTTTTTTTAATAGTATTTTTTTCTGCAAGTTTTCTTCATTTTCACCTAGCTCAGTTTATAATTAGGTCATCATAAGTTAGGAAAACCATTAGGAATTCAAATTCAGAAAGCAGTTTTTCTCTTTCCACTCATTAATAAAATTGAGAAGTGCAATGACAGACTACTTAAGTAGTTCAAAAAACTTGAAGTACTTGGTGTCCAGAAACAATCAGCAGAATGCACTAGCTATAGATATTAGATTTGTGTAACAAATCGGTTTTAAAAGCACACGTTCCAATATAAATTTTTGCCTTATATGCCAGAATGTCAAACACAATTAAACCTCTCAAGCAGCCTCGAAATGTCACTTCTGTCTATTTTGATTGCACTCAAACTACGACATTTGTCTACACATGAATGACACGAGATTAAAAAGATCTATTATTTCTATTAAGAAACATGATCTGCTACTTTTAGCATAAGAAGAATGTAAAAATTTAGAAGGTAAGTAAAACTATGTAAGGAATATGCATTTAGAGAAACCCAGTTGTGTACAGCAAACAGCTCTGGTTAGCAAGTGATATTGACCAGTAAAACGAAACCTTTGTTTAGGAAAGTAACTGGAAAGCAAAAATGCAGAACAAGACTACACTTAATTATTTAAATCAAAGTGCTCAGCTTGTTGATTTAAATTGTGATTAAAATCAGGGATTTAAATTAATCCACTCTGGATTGCATAAACATCACCTTAATAAGAGGGAGCAGCAGCTTCATCACCCAAGAAGTCATTCAGGAAAAGAATTGTGACGCAGCACAAAGATGGACTGGGGGAATTCACTAATGAATATCCCTTGGCTCTCCAAACTCTCCTGTTTCTCCCACAGAGAGAGAAAGCAAACGTGTGAGTGGGAGGAAGTGTTTATGGGAGTGAGCATGCATAAAAGTATGCGCAGGTACTGTGGGGTAAAATAACCCATAATTTTTTGTTAAAAGCAGGATTTCTCTCCTCATACCTAAAGTAGATTACTCATGCATTCCAGTTATTCTTACTTGTTTATTACCAGGGTCCCTAACATAGTGCATCTTCATACTTTTCCCCATTAGCAGGAACACGGATCATACTCCCTGTTTATCTGATGGTGGCATTAATTCATGCGTTATTTAAATAGAAGGCAATCCTAAATGTTATACTGAAATGGATTTAGCTCTACACTCAGTTACTGAACTCTACATTCCTTCCCCAATAGCAGTGAGGTGAGTGGCACAAACCAAGCAGCACAACATACTTTAGAAGCAGGTCTACTCCAACTTAGCTTAAAATCCAATGCATTGCCAATGCGATCAAAATACCAGTATAATGACAGCAGGGCATAAACTAAGGTACTTGACAACACAACCTACAGCATATTTACTCCAGGGTGCTTTCATACCTTAGATGAGAACATTCTCACAAAAAAAGATTTCTTCTTGAGCAGAGGTCCAATTACAATTAAAATAAACGAAAGCTGGTAAGCTTTTCTTCTTCCTGCTTTGCAGCTTGATTGTGAAGGACAAACTACTCGGGTTGAGCCCACTTCTACTAGGAACTACTTTTCTTTTTTGATTTTACAAGAAAGTGTTTTACAATCCAGAGAGGATGAGTCATCAGAAAATCCTTGTCTAGTTGCCAAAAACCTGCCCCTCTTCATTATGAACATAAAGATAAAAGCTCTTACAGTACATTAGCTGGCATACGCCTACACAGACAGTACAAATAAATTAATTGTGCCTAGCCTCAAACATCCAAAGAGGTGTAGTAGGAGCTCAGTCCATCTTGTTTCATTAACAAATTAAACTGTAATAGGGCATCAACAATTCTCTTATGCACATAAGCTTGGCTGTTGTACAGAAAGGTTTTGCAAGTATGCTTTCTTACATACATGTATTATAATTCTTCTAATATTTACCTTGGTTTACATACACTACATAAATACCAATAAAAATGGTATATGCTGGAAAAAAAATTATAACTCTTAGAATAAGCCCGTTAGCTACCTTACACAATTATTCAGAAGCTGCACAGTTTTTTGGAACCCAAGGTTAGGGTATCAATGTTTACTGAAAAAGGGAATTTGAGGTATGACACTTTCACATATGCAAAATTTATAAATTATTTTTGCATCTGACACGACAATCAAATATAATTGGAAGTATGGCTGGACTGTGTCCGGTCTCGTATATTCAGGTTCATTTGTAAACTGCACGACTTGCAAACATCAAGGTTATTTCATAAAAACATATCCACACATGTATTTTACAACTCAGCCAGCAAGAATACAGATCAAAAGGAGAGTCACTGTATAAAGGACTGTATACGGACCAGGGGCCAGAATTACTGGAAATAATCAACATCTACCATCAAAACCTTGCTACAGATGAACTGTTTTCCTTCTGGAATGCTCACAATCTTTAGCATGAGAAAGTTATACACAACCAACTTGAAAAACAAGTTTAACTCTACTTAGCCACAAGCTAAGATTACACCCTCAAACACACCTTTCTAAGATTTCTTATGAGAGGTTTGTTTGTGCAATCCAGTTAAGGGCAATTTGTTAAAATTGCTCTGTGATTTTCTTTATCCTTTAACTGCATAATTTAAGCAACCTGCATTTTATAAGTTCAAAGAATTTTAGTACTTTTTTTTTTGTAATTACATATTTATTTCTGGTTTTACCTCCTGAAAAATGAAAAGTTGTAAAGAAGGAAGACAGAAGAAGAACAGAAGAGACAGATTGAGCTCAATCTATCATAGAAAGCAACTTCTTAATGAGAACAGAGAGTGAGTTAACATAAAATGCAAGGGTTCAGAATGATCTGCAGCCCGAGTTACTGCTGTTCCATTTTTTTGGCTTCTAACCTCAGGGCCAGGAAAAGCCACAGCAAAAAGCAAGTTGCTGACTTCTCTAGGAGCTAAGTTGTACTGCTGATACCTAAAGGCCAGCAGCTCCCACCCGTCTTAAAGTCTCAACAATCCCTGTACAGATAATTTCATGCTGTTTGGACAAGTATGTGGTGGTCATGCAGTTGTTGAGATCCCTCTCCAGATGCAGCAGAACACTGCCACAGCTGTGATGTTCTGCCCTTCTGCCCAGCTCTCAGCCAGGGCTTCATTCCAGCTTTTTCCCTCCTTAACTTTCACTTTGTGTCTTCAACCAGAGACCATATTTTTCTTCTCTTCCTACCTCAGGAAAGCACGCCGCTGCTGTGACCTTAGCAGCTGTTACATGGTATTACACATGTGGACAGAGCCTCAGCAGCTCCTGAACAAGCTCCAAACTAGTTTGCAGGGACCAGCATTTCTCCAGAGGTGTAGAGCGGTGCGTCCAAAGAACCGGATGCGCACCTTTACAGCAGAGTGTGGCTCACTACTCCCACTGCACACGGCTGGGGTTTTTTTCCACAGATCGGTTTTGACAGGCACCGAGGCCAGTGCAAACATACTGGCCCAGACTTGTGACATCACCTGATTAATAAATCCAAAGAAGGTTTGGCAGCTCTGGCTACAGGCAACCAGCCTGCAGGAGAATGGCAGCCATGCGTTAGATAACACAACACTAACTCACTGCTCTATACAGTGCTTCAACCAATAGACAACTTTCTCGCAATCCTGCCATATTAACCATCAGTTTATACTTCCCCTTCTGTAAGCCCCGTAAGTCCCAACCAGAGCACAGACCAGACCCTGCTGGCCACCACAGGAATGTCAGAGCTCCTGCACCACAGCTGAGAGGCAAGAGGGGTGGCAAGGACATTATCCTCATGGCAGCATCACTGCCAGGGAGGTGACAAAGAGCCCTGGGACTGTGACTTTGCACTCACTGAGCAAAGGCCATACTCTGCCCCAGCTCCATGGCAAATCATGTCAGAGCCTCAACTAGCACCTACAGCCCCACCAGAGCAGAGCCAGGCTCATGGCCTTCTAAAATGAGGTCACTAAAGATCCTTTTTTTCCTTCCTTCCTTTATGAACAGCACCTCATTATTGCAGAGTGATGCAGGCACTTAATTAGTGCTATGGTTTAATCACTCTGGCTGAAGTTTCCCTCTCTTTCATGAATAAAGGAAGGCAGCCCAGGTTCCCGTTATCCAGCTACCAGCATTGGCTCTCGTAAAGCACCATCTTCGGCCAAAGTCAACCACAGCCATCACACAGATACACCAGTGTCTGATGTGCAACTGTAGATATCCTTTCTCTTATGGGGTTAATACTTGCCCTTGGGGATAATCGTGCAGGACTTTAGATGAGAGATTTCCATAAAAGGCAGTAAGAGTCACCCAGCTAAAACCACACATAACTCAAGTTAGTTTACCCCTTTGCATTATTTAAATGTCTCCCTTTAATGTGAACACATCAATTTAAAGGAACAGTGCTGCCAGTGCTCCAGGCAGGCAGCTCTTCTCTGGCAATCCAATGTTTACCTGCAGAATTTAAATTTGTATGTACGTCAAAAATGTGCCTATTCCAAGGCCTCCTGGATGTCAGAAAACAAAGGTGTAAATCTGCATTTCCCACTGCTGCCAGGGAACTCACGGTGTCAGATGAACTGCACCCCAGCATCTGGGAGTTAGGCAGAGGGGTGTGCCCTCTCTGAACCAGCTGCAGATGCTGGAATCCAACACACTGGCATTTCAAAACTGGTGACTCCTGGTGATTCTCCCGACTCTGAATGAGTACCTGGACACTTGGTGAGTGGACTGAGAGAAGGAGGAGGAACCACCAGCTACTCCTGCCCTTCCACTCTGCTTCCCTGTATGCAGATTACTGACTCTGGCTCACGTGTTCCTTGCAAGCGCTTCTGCTAAATCAAAATTTACACTCATACATGCTGTTAAGCAGAGGCTTGTCCAAATGACTTAAAGCTTGGCCTCCCATTTGAAGATCACAATTTTTTTTTTCAGGTTTATTTCTAGTGTATTTATACAAAGAACACCAGCAAGGTTCAAGTTACAGCAATTAATGAAATTTAACTACATTAACAGAGAGAAAGCCTTTTTAAAAACAATTTTGGTGTTAATGATAAACAAATGCAAACAGTAAGAGTGAGGGTGAAATAGTTACATTTGATTGTACATTTCTTTCTCTAGCTACACTTATGGACTTGTTTCCTGGTCAAGGGGAATTTTTGCAGGTAGAAAAAGATAATTCTGACATTCACTCAGTCTCTGAGTGTCTTGTTTTTATAAGGCACAAAGGTTTTTTTTTCAATCAGGTTACCTAGGAGTGAAAGTTATGTCTCGTAATCCGTAATTCTGTTGCCCATTACACACCATCTGGTGACACAGTCAAAGATAATCTGATTTTTGTCTTTTAAAAACATCACATAGCTGAATCATATGGTGTACGCAATATGATAAATTACTTATTTAAATATGATGCTTCTGTATAGTCTACAAATCCACAGTCACTCATTTAAATTGAAAGCAGTTTTGAGCACGGGTCTTTTGTTTCTTCATATGTCTGAGTCTCTATTTACAGTTAGCCCTGAGTTTGTACAATTAAACAGCTAACATCTAATTTAACCATCCTTTAAGAATTCAGAGTTTGGCATTTACAGTGAAATAAATATCATGACAAAGCTGTTTCCTGTCCCAAAAGCAGCAGTACCTTATTGCAGTCTTTATTAGGAAGAGTCTGATCTAATTTAACTGTTCTACTTCTTTGTTCAATGTGATGCAGCAGTTCTCAACTATTTCAAGTAGATTCTGGGAGTCTACCCTATGAAGAGCTCCTTGCAAGATAATGGTCCATCAATATATCTGCAGGTTTAGAACAGATTTCCTTTTGTCACTTTATTTTCAGTCTTCAAAAGTAATCAAAATAGTTAGTGGGTTGCCAAGTTTTATCCTCACAAAATAAATCAAAAAAAACAGAGAATCAATCATGCTGAGCAAAAGAAAACTCTTACACAATTAACTTGGTGAAGAGAAATAGGCAGTTTACTGTTGCTCAACTCCTTTGCCAAACTATTTCAGCAGCCCTTACGTTCTCTAAGGCCAAACTTTCAAACAACAATCTCATCCCCTTCTGATGCACAAGACACACCCAAAGCATTTTCAAGAAGGGTGGAAAGTGGTAAAAGAAGATTTCTGGGATTTGCAGTCAGGTTCTTCTGGGAAGATTACATATTTCTAGGAGACTACACACACATCTATACCTCTGATACAATCACATAATCAACATTCAAATCCAGACAGCTATTTTTCCATGCAGATTTTTATTACTTTCTCTTCCTGGAATAATTAACAACTTTCAGGATTTTTTTAACTTAAGCGAAGACTTAATTTTCACCTGATTTTTCAGTGTCAATTCTGAAAAATTCTCATTTTTCTTGCAGGCCATCTTTAAGTTTATCACATTGCTGTGCCCTTTTTCACTGGCAGGTTTTGTTCCCACCAGCGCCTCTGGCCAAACCAATGCCTACAATAATCTCATTTAGTGATACACCTGTATCACTCACCAGAAGTTGCCACAGTCTCAGGCTTCATTTGGGGAGAAGAAGACAGTAGCGCTCTGATGAAAGACAAGAAGGAAGTTTCACATTGGGTGATGGCTCACCAGCAGCCCAGCTGCTAGGACAACAGACTATGCACTGTGGGGAGGCAGGAAACATTTCTGGAACCTGGTGAGCAGAGGTGGCACACAAACCACAAGTACAAGGTCACAGGTGTTCCATTATGCTGCTCCTCTCTTACAAGCGTCTGCAAAGCCGTAAAAACACCAGACTTCATCCACAAAGCACAGAAAGTTTGTCCCATTTCCTCTGCCCTCTAAATCCAATTGTCCCACTCTCGCTGCCTCTGATCAGGCTGTCCAGCTGCCTGAGCCTATCAGGTATGTTCTGCTACTAGAAGGGATTTGAATAAAGCATTTGAGTATCTGGCAAGCGTTTTCTTCAATGAAGACATACTATGAACTAGGAAATCATATTTTCAACTGTGTTGCCTGCCAGAAAAGTGCACAAACTTCCAATAGCAAAGAAATGAGGTCATTCTGGTCAACTGCCAAAATCAGCACATTTCCTCTTTTGGTTCTGGATGCTGCACCTCCACGATGTGCGACAAGTTGTGAGAGGGAGGTGCAGTCTCTAAGAAAAAGGAAACAAAAAATAAACCAGTGGATGTTATTAAAGAAAAGGTGGGAGGGAGGGGAGGAAAAGGGGAACAAAAGAAAAGAATCACGAAGCATCCTGATGTCTCATGATCCTCCTCCTGAAGGTCTATTTAACTGGAGCCCAGTATAACCTAAGACGACATTGATACCTTATCCTGATATTGCAGAAATGTAAATTCTTATCCCAATAGTGGAATTCAAAAAGCTTACATGAGGGATGCAGCTTTTGGTTAGAGAGCTGGACTGAATTTAGCAGATCAGAATTAAAGCCTGGTCTTGCCACAAGCTCCTGTGGGGCTTGAGCAAGACTCCCAACTTTCTTTGTCTGAGACCCTACATAAGATCCAAGCACAAGGTATTTGAAAACTAAGTTTTCCTGAGCTAGGAATATGTCTTTACAGTGGAGAAGAGTCTGGAACAGTGGATATAGATGCTCATTTGCAGTAGCATTAGGACGCCCAAACCGAAACTAACTGCACTAACCCAAATGACAGTAGCAATAGTAATAAGAATAATAATAGTAATTATCTCTCAGTTTTTATTTTCAAGTTAACGTCTGCCAGAAAGTGTTAGGAAAAGTTTCTCATTGTGGCACTGTATTTATATGTGTAATTTACAAGCAGCTCATCTGAATAATTTGAATTTTTTATTAAGATTATATTCTCATTTTCCATTGAGAAGCCTTCTTAGATACTGACTCACATTCAGCTTTGTAGGGAAAAGCGCCAAGCAGTTGTTTGGTTTTTTTTATGTCTCCAGTAGTTATTTGACTCCTGCATTACACTCAGCAAAGCCAAAGTTGAATAGGAACGAGATTAATTTAATTATTAAATATATTTCTAACTTCACTGTGATTTTAAAAAGATCTTTCATGTGGGGTAGTGGAAATATGCCAGGGAGATGTGAAAAAACTACATGTAATCCTCTCTCCCTACCCCGTCTTTCTGCCTCTCTCAAAAGGAGGTTTGGTGAACTCAAATCTAGCAGAGTTAGGGTGAGACAGTTTCACTTCAGGTTTGCTAGAAAAAAAGTTAGCCAGGCATGCCAAGCCTGCCACTTTTGAGATAAATATGACTTTTCTTTTGGGACTGTTTTATGAGGGCCACAGCAAGAGGCTCATATTCTATGGCAATTCAACTGCAGATTTAGCTATGCAGCAGCTGCCACTGCTTCATTATAAACAACAGTTCACTCTGAAGTTCTCTTAAGAAGTTTACAAAAGGGACAGCGTATTTATCTGACGTCTGTTACAATGGTGCAGAGATACACAGATGGCCTCTGACTCTCACCTTCTGCATCACATAGAGCTAAACCCAGTTGTACAGGAAGGGATAGACCTTAAATTTGCCTGCCTTTTTCCTGATGACACTCTCCTCATCTACTTGATGATCAGAGCCAGCTTACTTTCCTTGGGAGGGTCAGATTAGCAGATGAACTATAGAGAGGAAAGGAAACATGTTAAGTATGAAAACATTCTCATAAGCTCTCACAGGAAAAGGATGTAGCTAACAATAAAGGAGAATACTGCATTTCTCTGCCAAACCTTATCATACAAGATTACGTGTTTCCAAAACTTAAACTTATATCAGTAGCGCCACATCTACAGGAGGCATATACCAAAATATCCTTCCTGTATTTCCTATAGTAGGTCAGTTACGGAGGTTTCTTAGTGTTTAACTTCACTTAACTCTGGATACTACTAAAGTGCTCGGAGTTACAAAGCTTTACCACTGTCTCGCCAGTCCTATGAGCAACCAGTCAGTGAGCACCTCCAAGAGCCACCCAGGCAAAGCTGTCATAGATCACTTGCAAGCAAGCTTCATTCACCAGATCCTCACCAGCAATATTGATGGCCTGGCCTCCTGTCAGGCACAAATACTGCTTACTTTGCAGTTGGAAGGCAAACTACTTAAAAGTTCATCTTTTCTCCTCTGGGGTTGCTCCATGCATTTCTTCAGTTTTGCAAAGGTGGAACAGTAAAATCAAAGAGCTGATAAAAGTATGGTCTGGGCCTGGCTCTGAACTGCTTTCCTTTGCTCAGCTCAGCAGCCATATTATTTGTGATTTCACCGAAAAGCTTCAGTTCTGACAATTCTGGCCAAGTTTCATGGTGTTCAGTACCTCTCCGGGGAACAATCAGAATGAGTTTTTTGATGGCCCGTCCCTGATCCAAGCATTATTCTGAGAAAAGTACCAGCCAGCAGAAACCTAATGACCTTTGCTTCCCAGTGCCACCAAAGCAGCTTGTTTTGACTCATTCCTCATTTCGTTCACCTGTGGACATGTCTGCCAAGCAAGCAGCACAGGTGATTTTTCCTCCACACAGGCTGCTGGAGAGACATTCACAGGCAGCCCTCGGTGTACATTCAGTGTCTAATTGGAGGAGTGGATGCCCAGGTCAACACCTGTATTCAATTTTACAAATGTAAAAGAAGAAAGAAATGCTGCTGGTAGGTCATTTTCAGAAAGGGATCCAGGGGGCTCTGTAACTTACGTTCTCCTCAAGGATCAGGAATTGCTGCACGCGATGAAAGCAGTCTATTAACAGTTCATCATAAAACATGCTCAGAGATTTTGTGTCCTAAATTATGTATATGATGGTTTTGCCTTTTGGTGACTGTTAGTGTAGTGGGAAGCCAGTCTAAATCACTGTTATTTCACCTCTAAGTAAGGATTATTTTTTAACTAATATTTGATAGGGGAAAAAAAAAAAAAAAAAAAAGAAAAAAAGACAAGTCCTCATCAAAAATACTTCAAAAGGGTTCATTCTGTGAGCAGTCTTAAATACTGCCTTGATATTTCTTCCGGTCCTGGAATACACCAGTTTCAGCATGTTACTTCAGAAGAGAATCAGTTTTTCTGCAAGGACCGAGTCGTATGCATCAGTTTCACCGCTTAAAAATGGTTCTTTACATATATTTTCATAATAAAGCACTTTATTACCCAATTATTGCTTACAGCATTAAGTAACAAGGTATTATTACTCCAATTTTACAGAAGGGAACAAATCATGAAAACTGAAATACTTACTCTGCTTTTGCGTAGGCTCTCACATATTAATTAATTATGAGACTTAATTACACTCAATCTCAGCACTCCGAGCCAATTACGGAAAATTGTGTAAAGCAAAGAAGTAGGGAAATCTCTGTCTCGGAGACAATCACACATACCGACAGCACTTTCCACACAGGTATATAAAAGGACTTGGCAAATATTAGCTCTCACACCCAATGCAACAGGATGGGTTTTTCTCAGATTTTTCCCCAACTGCCCCTACACAAGTAATCTGAGAACTGAACTTTTTTCCAGCTTCCTCACTCAACTCTGCCCCAGAAACCAAATGCAAATCTCTGCCCCCTGACTTATATCTTAATCACATGATCACTTTTCTTCACAGAAGCAGTAAAGAAAAAAAAAATCCCCAGGCATGTTAAAATCACCAGATTAGAAGAGCTCTAATCCCATGACTTTAAACATGGGTTGGTAGGAATTGGGATACACTATATTTATGTGTTGCAAAATACTTTTAAGCTTTCTATTTATTTTGAATCTACAGCTTTTTTTTTTTTTTTTTAACTGAAGCTCAGCCTGCAAGGAGAATCATAAATCCTCTAAAACATCACTTTAAAAACTTTTTGTTCCACTGAAGTATCTACGAACACTTCTGTACCTCATGTTGAGACATTAGTTCCCGATTTCCCACAGCAGTATGCCACAGGGATTCACAACACGTTTCAATGCCTTCAACAGCAGCCACATTCCATGGGGAACCAAGTTTCCAAGTCATGACTCCTACAAATATGGACTAAGCCAAGGCAAACTGGCCTTCATATATTAATACCAACTGATCCTCCCATAAAATATGCACATTCAAAATCTGAGGAGAAGGAAGAGCAATTATCTTCAGCAGTTTGTCTAAAGAGGGTAAATCTACTTGATTAGAATTTGGGAGATACATTGAACTGACAAGTATTAATCTGAATTTTCCCTTATTTCTTTATCCTGTTTGCCAGTGAATGAAGGCTGCTCTAAAAGACTCTGTGAATAAAGGTGTAAATGTAAGTGGAGGAAACTCCATTTGTTTCTGCCTTTTACTTTTTTGGAGCCAAGATTTCCTCCCAGTCTTCACAGTTATGACATTTTGTGTTCAGTCTGGCCTATTCCAGCAGAATATTCAGTCTATGCTCCTCACAATTATGCCTTGTTTGCATCACACCATAACAAGCACACTACAAGAGTTTCACACACTGGAATCTATCAGACAGTATATTTCAAACACTCCCCAATTGTCTAAGTCAGCCTCATGGCACAGCAGCAGAATGAAATACAACAGGATCTGGCAGGCTGCATTCACTAGACTGTGTTGTAAAAAGGGGGGAAATTATATTAACATTTTGACTGTTTCTTAGAATTTTTATAAAAACTCTTAAGTAAAACAAGTACCTTGCTGAGCCTGAAAAATGGTAGAGATTGTAGGTGCAGTTAAATCAGGCACCTTTCAAGCACACCTTCTTCCTTACTCTGCAAACCCCTTCTTCTGCCCAGTCATACTTCTATACTTCCGTTAGACCACAAAAGTTCAGCTACAGTATAAAACAGGCAGCGGTAACTTTGGCATTCAAAGCACTGAGACACTCAGGTTCCACACCTGAATATACCTAATGGCAGCTTTACCCCACCCAAGTAAACTCCTGATTTTCCCTATTCATACAGGGGAGATACCATCTACCTCCATTTAGGCACAGGGGGTGTATGGCCAAGATCTCTCCCTGGAAGCCTTAAAGGTTCACAGCTCTCTTCTGCATATACAGAAAACTAGAAACTTTCTTTAGTAAGATTGGTTTACCAAGCACCAAAAGCTTAGCAACAATTTAAGTACCCAGTCCTTTTATTTTGGAGCCCATCCTCCAAGCTCCAGAACAGATACTTTCCTTGAAGAAGCAAACTATAAATTGCAAGCGTAACATTAAGTCATGGACCTACATCTACCATAGTGTTGTTAAAACAAATCTCAGCACAAATTCTGTGTTAATGAGTGTCATGTGTTTTCCAGGCTTTTAATACTAACCCCTGAGCTTAATTATTACATTTAGTGTCTAGGGCAGCAACACTTCCTACCCAGCACCTATCATCAGTCCAGCATTTAATTGCATACCACTGACCTTCATAGAACACCATGGAAATTTTATTACTGTACAACTCAATTGCGTTTCATATAACACTGTCTCATAACTATGCCTTACTGTAAAGAAATATCACATCCTTACAAAAGGGACAGTTGAGCCAACTAAACTATTTATAATTTGCAGGAATAAAAAAAAAACAAAAACCATTTCACAAGGTTTGCAACATACATACAAAAAACTTTTGCAGTCTTAATACAAGACAAATGTTACCAAGATTCACATTATAGACAAATGCGGAATGGAAAATATTCCCTGAAGTCATAATAGCAGGGTTATGCAGTATGCTATTTAAAAGCTATTCACCAACAACCTCCTTTTGCTTTTAGCCAGAACCCTATGGTAGAAATTCAACTGAAGAAAAGTCAATTAATTGAAATTGTGGTTCTACAACTGAAGAATTGGATGTGTAAAATGAAGCAGCTGAAGGAAAGGACTGCACTTCCATGTACTATTCATTATTAGCAGAGAGGGTTAGCAGTGACCACTCCTGTGGCTTCTACCTTGGAGTTAACCTCTCTGCAAGTCTGCCACTTTGAGGAAGCTACATCCTTCTTACGTCCTGGCTTAATATCTTCTGTCGTTTCTAAGAAAACGCTACTGCTCAGCACATTCTTCTAAGTTCAAGAGACTCCTTGCTCGTTTCCAAACCAAAGGGTTCACAAAATAAATAATTGTTTCGCTACTCTAATTTCAATTTGGCATGCTAATGTCAGAGCTAGTATAAGTCAGGGCAAGAAGACTTTCTCCCTGCATTCAAGGGCTGCGTCCAGGGTAAAATAACTTGTCACGCCCAGGATTTCAACGCTAGCTTCCAAGTTCCCACACTCAAGCGATCCAGAAGGACATGGCCACAAGCCTTCACACTAACACATCTGCACCAGCTGTAGACTCAGAGAAAGAAAGGGTGCAGCAGGCAGCATAGGCTTTTTGGAAGGTGTACATGTGTACTAGGGAGCCCCAAGAGCTGCTGTTTCAGTAGCTTGCATTGTCCTTGTGCACTTCTGAGTCATCCTCCAAATTTTTTACTTTACTATTAGTAAGCAGTGGGCTGGTGAGGTGAATCACCCATCTTCCAAAGTCAAAACCCAAAGAATATCAAGACATAACTATGGAGTAAACTGGAGGTCATCACCAAGCTTTCTTTCAAGTCAAATGAGTAAAATATCACATCTCCCAAACACCTTGTTCAATTTTCCACAAGCAATGAAAAAAGCTTTCTACCAGGGCAAATTCTACACATCTGAGGCCATGCACTTAATTTCACCAAAACCCAGTTACCACGTGGTTTACCACATAAACTCCGTTTCACACCTTTTCTGGTTAAAGATATGTAACCTATATTGCCAGTGACAGTAAGATTCTCTAATGAACAAAACTCAGCAACACTTTGCTTTGAAGAATTGCCTACACATTGAATTGATAACGTCTCCAAGGCAGCAATTAAGAGCTATATTATGACAGTGATTTTGTTTTGTGGTGGGTTTTTTTAAGAAGTTCATGCAAGTTTTTCAGCTGATAACAATATATTAATGCCTGTTCTCATATTCTTCTGCTTCTACAATACAGCGGAAGAAACATGAAGTAAAACTTGATTCATTGTAATTAAAAATGGATCTCATAACTTAATTCAGTTTGCTTCTTAATTACCTAAAATGCACAAAGAGCATGAACGAGGAAAGAAATATGTAAAGTGATGCTATATCATAGCATGCACAATTTTAAATCTCCTTTCCTGTAGAAGTCTAGGTTACAAATCAGATTGGAGAACGTACACATAATTAATATTATTGAAAAGTTGTGGACAAGGCTATGATTTGGAGGCAACAGCCCTGCTCTGTTTGAAACTAAATTAAAAGTTTCCATTGATTTTGATGACCCCTCGTCTTAGGTATTCTTGACATCTGATCATAGAGCATAATAATATATAGAGAGATGCCTGGAATGACTTGCTATACATCACGATGTAAAAATAAGTAACAAAATGAATGTAAGGCTGACAGACAAGCCTCCCCTCTCCCAGCCAGGAACGCTTTTCTTGCCATCTCTTCAACACTTTCACTTCTGCCAGAACTCCTCTCTGCCTGCATGGCCCCTCCAGCTGTCCAAAGTGTCTCCCTCAGACAGTACTGCTGAGCAGGAGGAGTGTGGATTAAACAGTGTTCAATATTCATTCTGTCATTTTGTTTTCAGTAATTTAGAAAATTATTTTTCTTGTGGACTTTTTTAATGGAGTGAGGGAGACATTACAGAAAAAAAATAAGGTTCTCCAGGATCAGAACATACCAGAAGCTTAAGAATACTTAATATGCCTCTCTGATGAGGAATATGTACACAAACACACACACAAGCATGCACACACACATTAAAATTAAAGTCAAGTCTTTTGGAGAAGGCTTACCAAAAAAAAAAAAAAAAAAAGCCTGTTCGACAGGAAGAGTCTGTTTAATGTAGGATTTAAGCAAAGCTCTTTCATTTGCATAGATCACTTACAGCAACAGCAATTCCTGAAATCCTCCCATAAAAATCGGGCTATATTTTGTCTAAAGTGACACATTCCTT
This sequence comes from Jacana jacana, assembly GCA_013400555.1. Classification (NCBI taxonomy): domain Eukaryota; kingdom Metazoa; phylum Chordata; class Aves; order Charadriiformes; family Jacanidae; genus Jacana; species Jacana jacana. Next base: position 172,094 of record VZTM01032688.1, read on the forward strand.
GCAGATCACAGTCCCTTTCTCATGCTGTTAATAAGATAATCTGTTACATGAGGCTTACAAATCCATTTAAATTGATTTTAATTAATGAATCAATCACTAGCCACTGATGACTTGGTCTACAGACAGCAAGCAATTCAAAGCCCCAGGCTTCTAATTCCAAACCAAAATCCACATTAGAGCAACATGACATCTCTCTGATCAATAGTAATACAAAGATGTTCAGTTCATACACATTTAAAGAGTATGAACTTGATCAAAATGTATCTCCAGATCTTATGCATTATAATTCCCGTATTCAGGACTGTTCAACTAGGAAAACAATATTGAATCACTTACATTTCTCTGCAAGTGAAATAAATGAAATCAAGCACAACTATAATCTGCTTCTAAACTTTTATATACTTATTCCACTTGAAGGTTTTTTCTTTGTTCTTAAACAATCAGTTGCTTAACATTTATTAAAAAAAAAATTGTACTTCATATGGTCACAAACATGAACAATGCTTTTTACATATGCTTTGATCCTGTGAAAATTCACTGCTATTCTCCACTGCTTAAGTACTTAAATTTTCCCTTAAATAGAAAACAAGAAAGAAGAGAGATTTCTGTCTCAAAAGCAGCATGCAGAGGAAGCACGAAGAACATCCTTGTTATTTCAGTGAGTTAATTATTGCAATTATTGTTATTACAAGAAGTTAATTACAATGCAGTAAGTTAAATCCACAATAGCTGGTGTGGTGCTGAACACTGCAATCCTTAAAGCATCAGCATCTGGCTCGCCATAGCAGAGGGGACACACCTGAGCAAGGCTGCTTCTCCTTACGTACACAAACAGCGGGTGCTGTAGCACAGCATCTGTGAATAAAGCACCACTTAAACTAGGCAAAAGAAAGGAAGAAATGATGCATGACTCCCCAGGAGCCTCCTTCCTGGATGCAAGCATCTAGCCGTTCTTCCAAAGGCCACTCCTTTTCTGCAAACGTGACAGAGAAGGAAGGGTGAGACAAGCCAGCTTCCCTCTGCTGCTTATGTAGCTCCACTGGCTAAGCCCAAGCCACTCTGCTCACGATGGTCTGTACTGCACAAGCTCAATGGCACAGATCTGTTTGTCTAGGACCCGCGGCTCTCTACTGACTTCCCCCACCTGATGTAGACTTGTTTCCAGAAGCAAAACAGCAGGTACACGGGGAAGGTTTTTTTATACTAAACTCAGATCTCTACAAAGTTCCTGTATCAGAGGAGTTGATGCTGCGAGAACTGCAGTTATGGACCACTTACCCTGTTTCTGTTTTTCTAACTTATCTGCACCTTCATGGTTCAACAGCACCCCATTAAGTATTCTAAGGGAAATCCCAAACTCCCCCTAATCAACAAAGCAGCCTTCTTGGGTGCTTGCTGCCACAACAGAAGTCCAAGCAACTCACCTCAGGCATGGCTCTACCATAACAAAACACACCCACTGGCCTGTTCCTGGATGGATGCTACCAGGCCTGCTGGGGGGGAAAAGAGCAGTTGGCACAGGCCATGAGAAAATTGATCATGAAAACTGTGCTGATACAAACCTGTCAACCTGGAGAGAAGAGTCTCTTCCTGTCCCTCAAGGGCAATCCCACCCATAATCAAAACAGTCTCTTCAAAGGCTCCAGTGCCATTGCATGAGCAAGGGATTGACCATCTCCGGGTCTTTCCCATAGGCACGTTGCATGGACAGAGAGAGAAGGTGAGAGAAGTCTCTCTTAGAGATATGGGTATCCACATGAAAAGGATCTCAGCACTCAGCTGCCTTCAAGGTCACCTGCATTCCCTCCTCTTCCCCCAGACCAATCTTCTTCCATACTACCTCACAAACACAAGACCCAAGAAGCACCACACTGGACACCTGTATGGGATCACCCATGTCAGCCATTTGGCTTCAACACTCTGTAAGTAGCCATTACATACACGGAGGTCAATTTACCAATACTGAACTGCACAGCTAGGAAATAATCCAACTTGTGGCTTGCTTTATTAAAGCAATTTCACATGTTACCTAATACAAAAGTTGCTGTTGCTTAATGTGCAATAACCATTCTGCCTGGTTAAACGAAGAGTTCTGCATTTGTTTTTAATCAATACTGCATATACAGTTTAACCAATGCTATCCAAAGTAGGTTTTTTAATGCAGTGTCTCATTTATTGCTCTCAATACTAGTGTTCTTCCCAGTTTGTTGTGAACAACAGATTTTTTTGGACTGAAGAACAAAAAGAACAACTAAAGGTGGCAGGTTTGGCTTTTATGTGCTGCTAATTAATTAGGGAGTTAAATTAACAATATAATAGATACAAGACACACAACTATCCTCCATTAAAAAAACAAAACAAAAAAAAAAAAACCACCAAACATAAAGAGTTGGATACTTTCCAGGTGTAAACCCATTAAAATCAACATTGCACCAAACCTGAACCTGGCCCAGTTAGCTCAAAAAGGTAGTGTATCTTCTCGTGCAGGTAGTGTAGTGTACAGGCACTCCATACTTAAAGATTCTGCAGCCAACAATGCTCCACTCACATAGAGACAATCAATGTGTTCTTGATTATGAGGAGGCAAACAGTTCTCACTACAAAAAAAAAGGAGACTGAAAAATAAATTGTGTTTTTATTTTACAAGTTCCATGTTTGGGTTGGGTTTTTTTTCAAGCCCTTCTGGAGCACTGAAACAGAATAAAAATAGTTTGTTGCACAAGCATAAAACAAAGTAACTGCTAAACAAACAGTTTAAATTCACTCCTATGTGTTCAGTTCTCATTCCCAGTACTCTTCAGGAGTTGGATGATATCCCTAAAATATCTTCCTGTTTTCTGGTAAACTGATTAGATGGGTTTTGTCCAAGAATTGTGCCATAATGTGTTCCCTTTATTTCATATTCTGAATATCACTGCTGGAAAAAGTACTGCAGCACAGAATGCAGTATATGCCAATATATCCTGACATTCAAATCAAGACCACAAATTATAAACAGTTTCAGCAAATTGACTTGAGTGCCTTTGTTCCTCAGACATACATCTTCCTATTGCTTACAAAAGCAGCATATACTAACCGCTAACACTGCTATAGCCAGTACTGGGAAAGGAAGTTATTGAAGCCTGGATTTCCTGCTTTCAGTTGTAGCCAAGAACTGTGAGGCTTGTAGTGGTTTCAGGAACTGACTCATCTAATGATTCATGGATAAGATACTGGTTTTAATATATTTCTGATCATAAGACTCAAACTTCAAAAACAGTGGTGCTTAATTTTCATTTTAAAGGGGAAAAAAGTACATAAATCAAGTAGACAAATATTGTCATGGGACACACTGGCTAATAACTATAAATGTGGTTTAGTGCACACTGTTTAAAAAAAGAAAACCCACCCCAGTATGCTAAACTTCCTTGAAATTCACTTCAGGAGAATGTTGACAATGAATTCAAAAATCTACTGTCAAAAACCCAAGCACTTTTCTTGCAATTCTGAAAACAGCTGAAATTCAAGTGGAGGGCAGGTGGGATATCAATCATATTTTTAGATATACCTTGGGTACACGTACATCTACTGCTATGTGTTAATCAATGAATCCTAGAGCTACTGTTATTAAGTATCATGAAAAGATTGGCTGGTAGCAATACATTTGGGTGTTGGAAATAACAGGAAAGTTTTGTTTCAGGAGTGACTGGAGCTGCAGAGGTCAACCTTAAAGCAATGACCAACACTGGATTTTAAGCGCTCACAAACACGTGCATTTTGTGCTAATCCAGAATTCAAAACCAACCATTTTTACACGTTTAGTTCTTCCAGAGGGAAGCATGCCCTCCAGTGCATCAAAATGCTTTTTCCCCACAACACAAATCTCATCAGTATGCTGTAACTTGAACTGCCAGGCTCTTGCACCTAAAAAATAGCTTGTGAAGGAAGCTTAATTCTGCTGGGCTCATGTATGGAAAAGTACTGGTTTACTTTTTAATTTTTGAACTGCAAGCTGCAGCTACTCACACACTACATACGGTGTTGCAGGGAAGGAGGGTGATGTTAGCATGTCTATATTTCATTATCTGCACAACTAGCACAAAAAAAAAAAAAGAAAAAAACAAAATGCATGTTGCTTGGAAGGGGGGCAGGGGAAAAACCCAAAACAAAAAACCAACCAGCAGTTAAAACAGTTGACAAGAAAAGGCCAAAGTGCGCTCAGTGGCTGGCAGTCATTTTATGGCTATAGTCCTACAGCAGATTTACTTAGATGACGTCAGTGGCTCCAATCCAGCTTTTCTTTGGTAGCATTTACCACTTGCCTCTTGAAGCCTCCACTATGCTACAGAGCAGTAGACCATAATCAAAATTCCCTTTGTGAAATAGAGTTTACCTCAGGGCACAGAGGCATTGCTAGCTGAATTGCAGGCTCTTCACCCGGTACTGCATGCCCAGAAATAAATAACCTACAATACTGTACTCTCCTTAATACAGAAGAACCATTAAAAGCAGCCTGCTACCTAAAAAAGGCTTCTTTAATTTGTTTCCAAAAATCTCAGAGGTCAGAATATTAGTTAATTTTTCAAGCAACCAAGAATTATGATAATTCTACTACTCCTTGCACTTCTTTGTATTGTTTTTCGAGAACTTGGAAGACACAGTTATTTATGGGTCATTGTTTCACCAACAAAAAAAATATTACTAACACTATGGGCTGAAGTGAATTGGTATAGGAAGTTGCATATTTTAAAACTGTCTCTTAAATATACCCATTCAACAGCTTATCTACAGCTGGTCAGTAAACACATAGCAAATATGCCCAGAAGCATAACAAGGAATTGCTATGTATATATAACAGTCTATTTAAAGAGCAAAATGCACATTATTTGGAGCTATGGATTTCCATCACAAAATGATGACTGGAACTAACAAAACACTAGTAAAGCCAAGTCAAGCATATACCAAATGAACTAAAACTTCACAGACTCTGAAGTTTAACCCAAAAAACCCACCCAAACTTCACAATCATGTGAAAGATTCATCTTATTGTACAAAACAAACATAGATTTGTTAAGTTTTAATGGCCCTATGACCCCCAAGACAACTATACTCATTATGGGTGATAACTAGATACAGTATTGGACTGAAAATTGCCTCTCACATTCAAGGACATAGAAATTACTTACAGGAAAGATGCACACATGCCTCAGAGAGCCGGAAGTCTCTATACTCCTGCTTTCCCAGCCTCTCCGTTTACCTTCCCCCAGTCACACCAGAATGAGAGATCACAGATCTAATATTCAATGAGCCAGAATACAAAAAAATACTATTATCCAACTGCATGAGTCCCACCATGGACCTGAACTCTAAATCTGAATTTAAAACAGATTTAAAATTTGATGTGACCCCCAAACCAGCTCCAAGTGGACAGATGCTAGCATTTTGAGGCCCTGCAGAGACTCTGTTAGCAGCTCTGATGCCAAGACAAGGGTAGGAAACCTTTCTCATTTTCTGCAAGTGTCCATTTCAACGCAGGCACAATGGTGAGGTGGGAGTAACACCACTCACTTCACTGCCTTCCAGGTTATCTTCTGGATGCTCTACATTTTTCCATGCAGTTCACCTGGGTGGACTTTGATGGTCATTCTTTAATGCCCCACCATTCTGGATTGTCATACTATTCTGTTCCAAAAGGACAGGAGAAAAATTTTCTCCTCTTTGATCTCCTTTCACTACTGAAAAAGTGCTGAAAAAGCAGCAAACAGCTTTAGGAGATGATGGTAAATTTCTTTGAGAGATAATCCTGTCCTTTTATTGGTCATTAAGGATCCTGCACATGAAAGCTATCGTACAAGCACAAGTTGTCCTTTCTTTCCAATAGCCAGAGCAAGGAAGGAGTGGAAGCAGTGTGGCAACTAGGATGGGTAAAGAGACGCAGCAGTGAGACCACGTCCAGGAGCAGCAGCAGAAGAGATAAGGAGGACCTTGCAAGATGGATAGCAAAGGGAAGGAAACAAAAAGCCACTAAGATCCAAAGGAAGGAGAGCTTACTCAAGCACAGACCCAAGGAAAGAGAAGCATTCAGGCAACCAGAGCCAGAGGCGTTGCCCTGACAGAAACAGCAAGATGGAGCCTGCAGGGCAGAAGACAGAGGAATGTGCAGCAAGGTCAGAGAGCAATGCAGACAGATCCAACCCTAAGGACATCACAGCAGCATTGAATGGAAGACTGTATTTGTGGTTTGAGACTTTCTGCAACAAAATAATTACAGCCAAAGAAAGATGGAGGAGGGAGAAGATGAAGGAACTTCCACTAAGTCTTCAAGTCTTCTACAAGTCTTTCAGTTGATTGTGGAAAAAGCAGACATTAGAAACCACCAGAACTTCAAAGATCAGCTGACATCAGATATAGGGACACAATTGGTTTTAAAGATTAATTTTCTTTGAAATAAAAAGCTAAAATCAGGGATGCGGAAAAGGAAACTGTTCAGAGTTTTATCTTTTATTTTAAACTGTAAAACAGCTTTAGGACAAAAAGTGTGCACATATGCTGGTGGTAGATTTAATAAGAATAAAAATTTCCTTTCTCCCATTAATTAACGTCTCCAAAAACAATATATTTTTTAATTGAGATACACATAACAGAGGCTTTAATCCACTAAACCTTTATGAATTTACCTTTTCTTCCAAAGTCTGTTCTGACATTTTGTCCCCTCAAAACCAAAATGTCATTCCTGAATTATAATCTCCCAACAGAAAGACAACCTCGTAAAACAAAAACAAAAAAAAACCAAACAACAACAACCATGCCAGCTATATTCCAAAAATAAGCACCATTGTTCACGACACCATGAGGTGAATGAGCAGTGAGAGATTCCACTAAGGGAATAACTGTGATGTCTATAATGTTAAGGAATAATTTGGCACCAAAACCACCCAAGGCCATACTGGTTGGCGATTCAAACATGAAGCATATCAAAACGCTACTGATAAGCTAAATTAACAGATAGCTTATCTGAAGCATATACTAGCCATATGGTGCCACAACTTCTGTTGCCTGTTGCTGGCATAACAATAGGCTACCGCAGTCTTAGACTGGAAGCACTATTTGACAAACTGTCAACAGCATTTTTATTTTTTTGCAGAGCTCTAGGGCAATGGCACACTCGTCTATTTGCATTTTTTTTTAAACAGGTGAACAAAGAGTAAACCAGATGTCAACTTTAGAAATCGAGCTGTCTGGATCAGGAGATTTAACAGAGGCAGGCATACTGCTACAGCTCAAATCTAGACAATGAGCTTTTCTAAAAACACTCTGGCCTAGGGGAGTGGCTATTTAAAACACTTGGCTTCTTTTATTTCAGCACTATGGAAGTGAATTCTGCTCTTAAGTGCCAGCTCAAATGAAGTCATTTTGTTTCACTGAGGCTTTCTTTGCATTTTAGAAATGTAGCACGCACTGCAGTAAAGGAAAAGACAAGTATTAAGAAAAAAAAATCTGATTCTTTTTCAGCTAGAAGCTGGGCAAAATGGCAGGGGTGGTGGAAACTAACAATTTGATCACATACAAGAAAAAATAAAATTTGTGAAAGGATAATTTGAGTGCAGGCTAAATGAAATATATTTTCCCCTCATTTAAAAACAAAACAACCCCCCCCCCACCCCCCCCCAAAAAAAGCCCAAACAAGCACAATCAAAGAAAAAAATCGAAAATAAAAAAAAGAATACTTTTGAAAGCTTTCAAAAGACCTGGTATTTACAACCCCCTCAAGCTCCACGAAGACAAGGTGTGAATGCTGACAGATAAGGCGGATTTACAATTGGGACTTTTCTATGTTACAGAAACA
>VZTM01032688.1:185917-209244 GCA_013400555.1 Jacana jacana
CTCCGCGCCGCGCTGACCTCATAGGGGAGCCCGCGGGAGGGGGCCCGGCGGCAGGGGAGCCCGGGCACGGTGTCGTGCCGCCCCGCGGCAGGGGTCACCCGGTTGGTGGGTGGGCGTCTGCCGGATCGCCTTACGGGGTCCCGCGGTCCGGTCCGGTCCGGTCCGGTCCATGGCGCTTTGCTAAGGACTTGCAACGGGGGTCGGCAATGGGGTCTGCAACAGGGTTCGCGGGGCTTCACAAGAGAGTTGCAAGTGTGGGGTGGCAATCGGGGGCGGCAGTGAGGGTCTGCAGTGGGACACACAACCTCTCTGGGCCCTGGCGGATGGGGAGGCTCCCTTGGGGAGCCCAGCTTACCACGTGTGTCCAGCCCTTGGGTGCGCCACAGAGCCCTGTGCAGATAACCCACCACCAGTCCCTAGGAAATGCAGGCCTGTGTCCTGGTAGCCACCCACAACACCCAGGTGTCCCAGAACAGGGGGTGAGCAGGAAGGCCTTGTACCCATCACACCCCAAATCAATGTGGACACAGTATGGCCCAGGGGGCCACAGGCTTCACCCCAAATCCGGGTTACAACCGTTCCAACAAACCTGGCACCAGCTTCAGATTTCACGATGCAAGTTTTGCATCACTCCCCTTGTGGCACTTAAGGCCACAAGGCTGTCTTCACCCTTCTGGTACTGCCACAACCCGTCCCCCAGAAACGCTGCCTGAGAGTTCTCATAAGGCACGGCTCCTTTGCTTAGCCATCCGCTCCCTTATGGAAATAATCGCAGGGTAGGCACAGCTGCTGGGCTTGTGAAAATTTGTATTTGCATAAGCAGAATGGAGAACTGGGCACCTCAGCGCCTGTTTGTGAAATAAATTGCCAATTTTGATGTGCAAACATACTTTTCTACCTGCCTTTGAAAGTTTGCCCAGCAGGACTACCACTTTTGGAGATGTCAGGAAAATCACATTACAGCCTCAGAAGAGCTGCATGTTGATGTCGTCAGACAGCAATTAACATGCTCACATTGCATGTAACTTCATGAAATGCTGGTGGAATTCACAATAAATGCCCTGTATATTACTTGTGTACAACATTAAGAAAAGATGCCGTGCACATCCCTGTGAATACCAGAAACATGCTCGTCCTGGTGTTTCCCAGTACCAATCTTACAAAACAGCCATGCTGATAACAGCCACCATTTTAGCTTGTGGCTGTCCCCGGAGCCCCTTGAAGAAGAGGCATGTAAAGCTCCCGTTGCAGTTCACACAGAACCTGTGCCTGTTTTTTACCTTTGTGGACCAGGCACAGAGTGTGTGTGATTTGGCAGCGCGAGCAGAAGGTGCAATCACATGAATGATACTGACTGAAATCTACTAAAACGCAACCCTACAGAAATGGCATGCGACAAGGAACCGTATCAAACAGAGCCAAAGTTTGAGCAGTTCTTGCTGAAAGGATTGGGAGAATGCAAAAACAAACATATTTTAGGATATTTTTTTCCCCACTGGCTGAAAAAATTCTTCCCCAAAGTAGGCTACAAGGAACACCTTCTCACACACACAATTTCTTTTCCTCTTCTCCTTTCCAAATAGCTGTAGTAATGTGTTCTAGTAAGTGTCTAAGTGCCTGCACAGTTTGTAAAATTCAGTTGCTTTGCAGATGTCTATATGGAAGCCATAGTTTCTTGAGTGTACCCAAAGTTTACCAACTCTTTTACAAAAGCAGGAGAGAAAAACGGGAAAAACATTGCCCCCTAACTCCTATACCATAAGTTTTTTAATCATTAGACCTACATTCACTCCACTATGTTCACTGCATGCACCGATATGTACATTTCAATTAATGTGATTTTTTTTTCCCATAGAGCTTGTAGAGAAAGTACCAATAACCCCAACTCTAACTTCTATGTCTGTGCAAGGCCCAAAAGGTATCATAACTTTGCACACATGGAGGGAGAGTAGCAAAGTTTTGGACAATGAATAAGCAGTTTGAAAAAATCTTACCTACAGCAGCTCTCACAAATTAAAAACTTGCAGTATTTCACTCTCCTAGCAGAAAAATAAAAAAAAAAAAGAAAAGGGAGGGGTGTGGGTGTGGGTGTTATTTCTATGCCCATAGTTGTGGATGAACATGAATTAAATTTAAACCAGGTTGTAGCTCTTTGCCCATATCTGCAGACAGACAGTTCAGTCATTTACCGTTCAGAATTCTTTCAAGAAGAGTAATTACATTTACTTGATATCCATGTGTTTTTCTGTTAACTGCGAGCAGGCCGGAAAGCTCCCCAAAATCTGGTTATTTCTCAGGGTCTGACACTTTGTTTATTAGTGCTCTTCACAGGCAATGAGGTCTCAAAAACAAGTGCTTGGGGAAGACTGGAGGTCTTGCATTAGCACAATGGGAAAGTTCATCCACAATCCACAGCTTCCAACTCAGGGCTGACAACATATTGCTCACAGGCAACTGTACAAATTAAACAACCAAAATTGAGACCAAGATGAAGAGCAAACTAGTGTGGTGACTAAATCACGGACTTGCTGAGCATAGGTCTGTGGGCCAGAGAGCTGCAGATAAAACCAATAGCCTCTGAACACTGAAGTATTCACTGAACCCTGACAACTATTGTTCTTTCTGGCCTCTTGGCTCATGTATCCTGTAGGCTGTCATGCTGTGTCGTGCCATACCATACTGGCAGTCATTTAAAAAAATGCATACCTGGAATCCCAATGATTTTCTCACATAAAAAATAAAAATGTGTACTGAGGAGAGAGAGGTTTGTGTGTTTTGACAGAAAGTGAGGATGCGGAAAGGTGATGTCAGTATCATTCAGCTTTTTAGTCCAGCTACTGTCTTCATGTAAGGGAATTTTCTTTGGAGGCCCCGTAGATGAAGAAGGAGGGTACATTTGAGCCACTTTCATATACAGAGAACTTGCTCTGATAAACTGCTGCCCTGTGTTTATTGATGAACGGCTTCTTCAGGCACACAGGTGTGCTGAGAATTACAAGAGCTGAAGGAAACAAAGGGACATTGGGACAAGCCCAGACAGAGAGATTTCCTGGGGAAAAATGCTTATCTCAGCTAGAAAGCAGACATACAAGTGAGGAATATGAGAAAATATATTAAGAAAAAGACTGAGATTCAAGAGACAGACACCAATAAAAAGACTTCAGGGAGAGAGACTGGGGAAAGAAGAGACATGAAAAAGAGGAGAGAAGGGTCAGTGAGGGAAATATTTGTGACTATAGAATGAAGGCAGGAAGAATGAAAAGAAAGTTTAAAAAAGGGAATAAAAATGGAGAAAGGGAAACCTGCAGAAGAAAAGGAATTGGTGGGACAGAAAGAACAGCTGAAGAGAAACCAGCTGGGAAAACAGGGGAGACCGCAGCTTATGAGGAGAAAACCAGGAAGTAGTAGGACCAGAAGATGGCAGTGAGGAAAGGGAATCTGCTTAACAATGGAAGGAGTAAGATAAGGGAGGATAGAGAGAACAAGTAAAAAATTACACTATTAGAGAACAAAGGTCCGTAGTATTATCAAGTCTTGCATTTGTCGGTAGAATATTATTTTGAATGCAAGTCCCACTGAGACCGTGGCAGAGGCAAGTGTGTGAGCATACTTAAAGGTAAGATGGAGGGTGGATTGTGGTTTACATATAGGAGCCACTTTCGTCATCATTAATGATACCACTGATAATAGGGGACATTAGGGAGCCTAACAGATGAGTTGTAGTTACCTTCCCCTTTGCCGTTACCTATGCCAGGTTACAGGGCACATAACCGACATGTTTCATCCCAGCCACACAAAGATGTTGCTTTTAAGTCTCCAAGAGATGAAATGTCAGCCAAAGATACTGGGTTAACAGAATTTCTAGCTTACTCTAGGAATAAGTAAAGTCATATCTGTCTAGAGAGTATTGGCAGGTGAAAACAAGATGGACTTTGCAATTTCTAGATCCAAAGTCCCTTTTGGACTTGGGATGAACCTCCAGGCTTGGTCACAAGCACTCAAAGAATTTTAAAACTTTGTATTTGAATTGCAGTTTAGATTAGGGAAACCACTAATCTCAGGAAATGCTTAAAAGTAGTATGTAGATTAGGGTTAATCTATAGTGTTCAAAGAATTAAACACCCAACCAATGCGTTGAACGTGCCAACAAAAGTACTATGGGGAAGCTGTAATGTAATGGAACAGAGCTTGCCATATTATAAATCTAGCTGCTGAGCTTTGCAAAGCAGCAGACAGTGCAAGGAATGAAAACAAATAACAGTTTAATAATGAATTACAATAATCAAGTCAAGAGGAAGCCAGGACATGAACCACAGCCTTAGAGTCCAACTGAGTTAAAATAGTACAGAGACTGGAAATATATAATTTCAGACAATTCTGGTTGCTTATTTCTAAAGGTGAACTGAGAGCTTTTTAAAATTACATGACCAGAGTCCAGGGCTGTGTATTTCTCCCATTGATGAAATCACTAACATCAAAATGGTGTGGCTCTTGTCCTGCTTTAGCGCAAACAATGTAAGCACAGCAGCCTATTCCTTCTACTGATAGCAATAATTCGTAGCACCAGTGATTGAAACAAATTACTGTGAAAACCACTTGGGTGGTTGGGCTTTTAAAAAAAATACTTTGCACTACAGATTGTGTTTGTGTTACCAGCATTTTCTGCTGGAGGAAAAAAAAAAAAAAGGAGAAAAAAAATCCTACTAAAATTCCCAAAGAATCTCTTTTATTTGAATCATCAATATTTCAGCTTTCTGAGCACTTCTCAGCCTGCTTAATATGCAAATAGAACATTTTCTTCCCTCCCTTCACTTTGGCCCAGATTTCTAGTGGTATTTAGATGCTTGATGTTAGGTGTAGGTATTTCTAATCATCTTCAGTACATGAGTGCCTAATTCCTTTGATTTCATTGTTTTTCAGCAATAAAAATAACAATAACAATTACAATAACAGACACCTTATTGTTTATCTTAACCACCTAAGTACCATTAGAGACTTCCTTTGGATCATGCTCAAAATCTATATCCAAGGAATATTTCAAGGCACTTAAAAGCACCACCTGCTGTGAGATTTGTTGTACAAGATCATTCACAAGCATTCATGCCTCTCACCAAAATGACTCCACAGATAACTTCTACAAGGGAAGGCAGGGGCCAGATCTCCCTCTTTCCAAAATGTGTTTTTGGATTTTCCAGTCACTGAGGACACCTGTACACCATTCCTGGTCTCACTTTGTCACAGCACACACCTGTGGCAGCCGAGCCATCTCTTTGCCATCTGCCTCCACCTCAGAGGCTGGCATGTCCTTTCACAGTCAGGCCTTGTCTTTGTACCCTGTAATGCTGCTACTTCCAAATCAGCCTGTGGCCACCTTGCCACCACCACAGAGGACATGGGTCCCACAGACCTGCCACCCTGCTAGGCCTGGCCTGGGCCTCTGTCCACACCATTTGTATGGAAAGAAGTATGTTGCAGGATGGTAAAGTCATTAACCAACCTGACAGCCAATTTTCAAAGAGCAGCAGCAAACATGGGAGTCATCATACCATTGTAACACAAGAAATGGAGGATATTTCACTAGGGAAAGTGCCAGGTGGCTTCACCAGAGATAGTGACTCCTTCTGAAATAAGACAAATTCTGTGTACACAAGCAATTTTGCCAAGACTGAACACTGGAACAGGTGACTGAACACTGGAACAGGCTGCCCAGGGAGGTTGTGGAGTCTCCTTCTCTGGAGACATTCAAAACTCGCCTGGACGCGTTCCTCTGTGGTCTGATCTAGGTGTTCCTGCTCCAGCAGGGGGATTGGACTAGATGAGCTTTCAAGGTCCCTTCCAATCCCTGATATTCTGTGATTCTGTGAAGACTGCAAAAGGTATAAATTAGTGCAGCATTTGGACCTATCCGTTTATAACCAACTTTGGGTGTAAGCAAGCACTAGGGTGGCATGGAGCCACCGGCAAAAAGCTAAGCTGCGTTTCCTGCAGAAGCTCCTTGGCCCCAGGTCATGAGTCAAAAGGCCACTTCCCTGTCACACCAAGGGTAGCATATATCAGCTCCTCTGGTTGCTGCTTCACCTAATCCCTGGAAAACCACGTGCTGAGGGAGAATTTGCCAGACACTGGGAAAGGCTACCATAACCAGTGAACCATGAGTGACAGTGCCTAAAGTGAAAACAAACTGTCCCAGACAAGGGAGAATTGTTTAATGCTCCTTATCCACACAGAGTCCAAAGTATCATTGGAAGTTCTGGTAAATACAAAACCTAACTTCATCTGAAGTGGAAGAGATAGCCGGTATGTGATCAAGGCAGGTAGGACAGGTTACACACTGAAGTTCTGACTAGAATGTAGTTATCCTTGTTTTACATGGATTTTTCCATTTCTGTATTCGTAAGGCAAGTAGAACCACACATGGTAAATAGAATTGGAAGAAAACCAAAGTGAAAAAGTCTGAGGTCTGCAGAGGTGTTAAGGGTGATCCTGCTAAAAAAGGAAAAAAATCAGAAGAGATACATCTTCTGTCGCACTCCCTTTTATGCCATCTGCATAATGAGACCTGAAAAAAGTACCTGAGTTCTTCTTGTCTTATTATTTTCTCAGTGCATATTCTTCTGGTACAATATAGAAAATTCTTCCAGCCACCTGCAAAGCTCAGGGTTTGTTCAGGACAGAACTAGGCAGCTGAGAGAGCACAGCACTATTTCTGAGGCAATTCAAACCTAGCAGGATTCAGTCTTTCTACTTTTGGAGGGGGAAGCAGGAGAGTGGGGGTAAAGGAAAAGGACTCTTAGAAGAATATATTGCTGTATCCTATTAAACTTGACTATTTGGATGTTCAAATGAGCATAAAAGGAAATCTAAAGAGAGGTAATGCATTCCCTACCGCACCTAATCCTCGAAGGCCAGGCTTGCATGGCTTTTCAGTAGGAAAATTACGAAGAGTAATTTGCAGTTGGTTGGGTAATGAAAGAAGAAAAAGATTACCTAAAGCTGCTGGTAAATCATAACGGTGTATGGGTATGTAGTTAGATGGACTCAGTTCACAGGGATAAGAACTACTGATTCAAGTTTCTGGAATGGCCATTACCGATTTTGTAGTAGTAAATATCACCATGCAAATCCCGACCTTTCCTCAGCTTTCCCAGGGGGAACCACAAATACTTTTCATCTAGCTGATATTTAGGAAGACAGTTTTGGAAACAGGAAAAAGAAAAGTCATCTGAAGATGCAGGAGCCACGGAGGCTAGCTGGTGCTCTAGTCTATTAAAATAAGATCCCCAGCTTTAATTTTAGCACTGGACTGTCTCTTCTCTCACTGATTTTTCTCTCTCATGTTCCAGTAATGACAAACAGTAAATGAACTGACAGTGTTACCTACTTGAAATTAAAACAACTGCTTAATGCTCTTAAAATACAGAGTTTTGCAGCTTTGCAAGCTCCGGTGGATGGACGGGCTGCTGTGAAACTTAATCCTGATTACAAATACCCTCTTTGTTCTGGCTTTTCTGCTCATATGCTCATGATGCCTTATATCCCGTAGAGAGGCAGTCAGGACACATTGCCATGGAAATGGAGGACCACCTCAAACAGGTATCCTGCAGGAAGAGCAATGCCTCCCAAAGCCTGGGGGGGCGGAGGGGGGAGAGCTGTACAGTCTTAATGAACAGGTTTTGGCAGAAGGAAGACAGGGATGACAGCAAGTCAAGCTAGTCATTAAATGTTCACGGCTCAGGGCTGTGTGCCACACAACACACAGAGCAAAGTGCTCTGCCCTCAGTGGGTGTCACAGGTAAGTGGGATGTGTAAGGAACTGTGAATCACAGGTCCTGTAAATGGTCATTAAATAGTTGGTAGAAGTGTGTCAAACAATGAGGTGATGTAATGGACAAATGCTTATCGTAAACATAGAGAATCCTGACCTCATTTCACATATGATTTCATCTTAGGTGACCTCACAAGTGCAGTTACTTTACCACCTGCACAGCCTTGTAAGTTTTATGTGCTTCTTTTACCCTCTAGATCCTGAGGAAATTAGTTAGTTGTTTTTCACAATCAGTCCCAGATGGATGATGTCTGTCATCATTTCCTGATTTACATAACATTTATCATTTTCAAAGCACTTTATAAACACTAAGCAGTTGATCCTCACACCACCCCTGTGCCCTAAGCATTAGTACTTCCTTTTCACCAACTGAAAATTGTTATGGGAAGTCAAAGCAATCCTCACAGTAGCAAAGGTAGAACTTGGTACCATCCAATTTTTTAACTGCTCTTTACACCTCTAGCATATCAGATTTTCCTAATGCAAACACATCTACTACACTGCTCTCTGGTAGTTATTTTTTCTTTCTTATTTACATCTAAAAACTCTCTCCCCAACTCTGTTACTTCTTGCAACTTTTTGGTCTCTGTATAGTTGAAAAGCCAAGCTCCCAACTTGTCAACTTCCAAAGTAGCCTAAAAATAAACAAGTACAACTTTTGTGCCTTCAGATATTGTATCCCAAATGTCTGTCAGATACAATCAATAGTTTAAAAAAGTAATGTTTTTAATTTATTCACTTTATATGAGGTCACAGAGTCATCTGAATTCCTTGTGGGCACAGAACTGAGGTTCACTGAAAATCAGGCCCCAGCTGAGCTTTGGTGAATTTTTAAAATAAGCAATTAAATGGCTTGTAAAACAGAGGTATTTCAGAACTGACATCAGTAACTATCGGAAAGAACTGAAACTCTGAATGGCTGTGTTCTTAGCTGCAGTAGAGAATTCAGCAATGTTAAATACCTCCCAAGCACATACAAAGGGAAGTAGCCTGATTTATTAACAATAATGGCCTTGAATATGTAGCTATAGGCAGGTGAAATCTTTTGAGTCACTTCTAACTGCCGATGGCAAGTAAAGAAAAAACGCTGGGTAGTAGTTAGACAAAATTAGAAGCCTGTAACCCGTTCCTTGAGCACTGTTTCTTCATTTAATCTTGTCCATACTAGCAAGGAGTAGCGGTACGTGGCTGAATTCTGCTAGTACACAACCACCTGCCAGCTCCTCAGCACAAAAATGATCTATGAGCTCTCTGCTCATTTGGGTCATACCATTCACACAAAAAAATACCTGAACAAAAACTCATTGCAAGTAGTTTTGTTTATGATATTGTCTTTTCCTTCCTTTTTAAAATGTTTTCCCCATATTCTAGCCTGATGCTCTTAAGGATAAACCCTTTCAACATTCAGTGTTGCAGTTCATGTCTTATGGGTTTGCTTTCATCTTAGATGCAAAGGACAATGCACAGGAAAAGCCTGAGAATAAGGTTCACCACAGGTGAGTTAGAGGTACCTAGAACTAGTTAAAAGGGAAACATTAGGAAAGAGGTAGATGTTTGCCTCCTGTCAGCATGAATCATAGAATCGTAGAATCACAGAATCATTTAGGTTGGAAGAGACCCTTGGGATCATCAAGTCCAACCATCAGCCCTACTCTACAAGTTCTCCCCTACACTAGATCCCTCAACACCACGTCTAATCTACTCTTAAACACAGTCAGGGAGGGTGACTCCACCACCACCTCCCTGGGCAGCTGATTCCACTGACTGACCACTCTCTCTGTGAAAAACTTTTTCCTAATGTCCAGCCTAACCCTACCCTGCTGCAGCTTGCAGCCATTCCCTCTTGTTCTGTCGCTAATTGCCCTTGAGAAGAGACCAGCACCAACCTCTCTACAATGCCCTTTCAAGCAGTTGTAGAGAGTGATGAGGTCTCCCCTCAGCCTCCTCTTCCTCAAACTAAACAATCCCAACTCCCCTAATCGATCCTCATAAAACTTATCCTCCAAGCCTCTCACCAGTTTCGTTGCCCTCCACTGTACTCGCTCCAGCACCTCGATATCTCTCTTGTGCTGAGGTGCCCAGAACTGGACACAAGACTCAAGGTATAGCCTCACCAGTGCTGAGTACAGGGGGACAATCACCTCCCTACTTCTGCTGGTCACACTATTCTTTATGCAAGCCAGGATGCCTTTGGCCTTCTTGGCCACCTGGGCACACTGCTGGCTCATGTTCAGCCACCTATTGACCAGCACCCCCAGGTCCTTTTCTGCCAGGCGGCTCTCCAGCCACACTTCCCCAAGTGTGAAGACAAGTTGTTTGGCACAACAGGAGGTGTTTTCCTCCTGCAATTCAGACCCTAGCTGCTTCTGCTGAGAAGCTGCCCTTGCTTTTCAGACTGGCAGCTCAGCTCTACTCTTTACAGCAATGAGGAGGTAGAAAGTTACATTGTCATTCACTGTCCTTCCCTTTGAGGAAACTAGATAAGCTTTGGTCCACTCAGGACTGAAGGAACAATGAGTTTAATGTCCTTCTCTGCCTGAGATAAATTCACTCCTCCAAGCCCCATGGAGAAAGCACTGCCTAGCAGAAGGCAGATCTGTTGCAAAGCAGCAGGTTCTACTGTACTCCTTGAAGAAGAAAGCAGTGGGTCTGTTCAGTTTTTATAGGCAAGCTATTAGTGGATGTAGTCCTCCAATTTGGGAACTGCAATGACCTATAATCTCTCTCTTCCACAAGATCAGGAGCATATTCACCAGTATACCTTCTCAAACAGGTAAGTAGATGTCATCAGTTCAGTGTCTTCAGTGTAGCCTGGGTAAAATTTACTTCTTGGCTGCATCTGCACTGGAATTCACCATTAAGGTATCTCTGCACTATAACTCCTGCTCACTCTGTTCCCTTTTGCAATAAAAGAATTAAAAGCTGAAAATGGGCCAGAGGGAATGGGAAATCTGAAGCTGGTTGGGAGGGCCACCTGCTCAGAAGGAACATTCATTTAACTGACATTTTATATCAGCAGGCTAGGTGAGCATGCTCCTTCTGAGCATGCATTATAGAAAAACAATGCAGAAAATAAACCTGTGTGGGATAACTTTAGTAACGTACCAATATTAAAATCCTACATCTATAAAACATTGTCGATACCTTTTCCATTTTCTTTTCCCCACATGACTCTTTTCTAGCCTGTAGTTATCTCACAAATTCAGGCCAGTGGTGAGACATTTACCTATATTTCACTCCAGCATCGCTCAGACACACAAGCCAATTACAGTGGCTTAGCAAGGCAATGTATATCAGCTGAACTATTGCTGCTCAGTTATGTCCAAACTCTTCATGGCATATATGTGCATCCTACACACAGAATATGCACTCGGCATCCAAACTGCAGCGCTGGGACTGGACTTTTACTCCTGCCTACATCATTTTTAATATCTTCAAAACCATAAAAGGAGCTCTTACAGTGTAGCAAAGGAATGACTGGGTGACACAGCTATGCTTCTTCTATTGCACCACTATTAAGAACTGATGGCTTATGTTATTGGTGAGGAGAGTTAAACTATTAAAAACCTAATTTATGTCTCTTTCTTCACTGTGTGACTCAAACCAGTTTTGCAATCTGTTACAGGTTAACTAGCCAGGGTTAGGCAGGGCGGGGCCTGCAGCAGATTGAAAAACTGGTTTATTCAATTCGCAGAGCAAGAAAACGTCCTTAAAAATAGACATTCTAGAAGAAGACCAGATACCTTCCTGTCAATTATGGCACATCATGCAACAAAACAGATTTTCAGGCCCCTCAGCTTTTGCTGCTGTGTTGAGTGAGAGACACTGCGTGCAATCACGTGCAAGCAGAGGCCACCCGGTATTGTGCTGCAGCTGAAGAGCGTGCCTTTCTTTCAGCTTGAGGCTACACTGAAAGGCACACCCTCACCTGCAGCCTCTCTCCTCTCCTCCGTAACTGTGTGCCAAGTGCAGCTGGTTAATAGATCACAGATCAGACCGACCAGCTGCTTCCAGCATATGGGGTCATGGAGGAGGGGAAGCTGCAGGGCTGCTCTGCAAATGTGGGAGATGCAGGCCTGGAACTGTCTGGAGATCAACAGGTGATTTCAAGTAGGGAAAGAAATGGAAAAGTGCTGTACTGTTTTCAGCAAAAGAGAGAGGGAATGCAATCTGTTGTCTCCTGCAGGTTTTTGCTCTTTTTGAGCAGGTGGGCAGAAATGAAGGTGATGAGCTGCAGTTTACCTTGTAGGCTGTCTAGTACAGCTTCATCTGTACATGGGATGTACCACACAAGGGGGTGACAGAGGTGTATCTGAAGGCTCTCTTTAAACTGAGGAAGATAACATATAAAAAGCATGGGAAAAAATACTAGATTACATGAAAAATCAAATGTATGTGTGTTAAAATATGTAACAGGTGGTTCCAGAATTTTGCACCTTCTCCTGTTATCAATGAGGTTCTTTTTATTGTTTCCAGAAAATTCAGATTTTGGCACTGCACAACACCATTGGAGAAGAGATGAAATATAGGGTCTACTTTTCTTTAAGCAGCTGATACCATCACTGTCCTAGGGAGTCTTCCTAATCTGCAGCTGTAGAAAGATTGTCAGAAACTGAGCACCGTGTTTTCACATACGTTCATGGGCCCTTCATACTGTTCCAGCAATATAAAAAGGTCCTCACGTTTAAGTTAGACCTGCTGTAAAACTCAGTTTAGCTATCCTTTATGTTGTCATGGCAGTGCAAATTTGTCCCTACTATAAACTTAACACAGCCATGTTCTGAATCTCTGTTACATTATGTTGCATTATGGTGGTGAGACACCAGTACAGACCAACTGGGGAGCCAGAGGAGTCTCCTTCATGGGAAGTTTTTGAGAAGGTAGAATGTGCATGTGCCAGGGTGGTCTGGGAGTATTTGATCCTGCCTCAGAGCAGGGCTAGGGTCAGTGATTTTTTTTTTAAAATCCCTCGCAGTTCTGCAATTCTAAAGGTTTACGTTTTCTAAAGAGACAATTTCTTTGTGTGTCAGTCAGTGTGGTCTGGTCTTATCCCCAGAACATTACTCCATCTTCTTGCAAAGGCTGTCGGTTTACCCACCATAGTAGTGAAAATTATAAACTACATTCCTGAAGCTGACCCGTTTCCTAACAGCATACCAAAGAAAAGCAAACAGAAAAGGTATCACACGTAACTTAGTTAAGAATTCTTCTTTTGTATTTGCTACAGTGCAAACACATATTCCCTTCTTGCACTTCCATACTGTCCAGCCCAGCTGAATTGTGCAATACAATTCTAAGGACATCCAACTTTTGTGCTTTAAAATGTAATAAAATTCCCCCCTTTCATCTATAAATTCCCCATAACTCCTTCAAGTCCTGCTCTCTCTAGATGGAAGATTGTTTTATTCTCAAAAGATGTCACTAAAAATGAGGCTGTTCTATTTGTTTCTGGCAACAGTAGCCCCTATTTCTTCAATGCACTATTTTAATTTTTTCACAGCAACAATTGTTGGGAAGGACCTTCAGGAGTTTCCCTGGGAAAGTCCAGATTTAACAGCTATAACATCTAGAACCAAAACCAATGCTCACGTCAAGTGTTAGTTCACAGCCCTCCTGTCCCATCTCCATCAAAGTGGTCAATTTTAAACCAAAGCTGTTCAAATTTCCTCATGCTGCCCCACAAAAAAAGCACAGGAACGCCCTCACTGCAACTTACAGTGCAGCAGAGGGAGCCAGGTAAGCAATATGGCTTGGGTAACAAGAGTCACTTCACTCTCATCCCACAAAGCACCTTTGCAGGGTAACTAGCTCGTGGTGGTTTGGGTTGCTGCAGCTGAGCTACCTGTGGTACTCAAGCTCTGTTAGCCCCTGCAATGTCAGGTACCTCTACAGTGCCACTGCAGCTCTGCTCTCAAGTTTCGATGATGAAAAAGCAACTTGAGTTTGCATCTGCATTAGTGTCAGCCTTTTGTAGTGGGACATTTGTGCTGCAGACAACTGTCCCAAAGGAGTTGGACCAGAGTTAGCATTTCCCTTCCCTGGAGTCAATGAAGCAGCTCTTGGTTAGAGCTGCGGTCTGGGTGACTGGAGTAATGAGGCTCTGCAGTCCATAATTTTGCACTGTGCGTTTCCTCCCTAAGGAGTCTCAGGGCTGGTTTATTGAAATCGTGCACAAATAGGTCTTAGTGCATTTCCTAGCAGCTGATATTAGAAAAAAAATCAGATAGCCTAATTGTGAAATATGCTGGTGGAACCTGCAGAAATGTGGGCTTCATTTCTGGCTGTGTCACCAGTTGGAGGTTGGAGGGCTGACTCCAAACAAATCTTGTAACCCCTTAGTGTTTCAGTTCCCCTCATCTGTAGAAAAAGGGTGCTCACCCCATCTACGTTATTGCCATGTGCCAGCAAGGGCTGAGCACGTTCTGGGAGCAAGGCTGGGCAAGCCTGTCCTTCTGCTGACCTCCAACACCCGTTCCTTGGATAACTGGAGAGCTTCAGCTCCAATGGCAGCCAGTATGAAACCTTCACCAGCACTTTATTCACTAAAAACCCCAGATCTTTTAACTGTTGTCATGACTACACGAGTTGACAGAAATACCATAAAAGTTGGTAAAAAATAATAAAAACATTCAATGTTACCAAAAAAGTTACTTTAATACTAAGTACCAAGTTGGCATGACTAAGGGTGTAGTGTCACACACAGCAAAACTACCAATGCTCCCTCCACTCATCAAGAGGCTTAGGCCACTCTGGTCCATACACCCCCTCACCATACACCTTCCATAATTCCTCAGCAGACACTTCTTCCACTCTCAACTGAAGCTACTTCAGTCGCTTGAAAAGCAGCTCTGGGCCATGCTGCTCAACACCAGTTCAGAAACTGCACTTGATGAGGCAGAAGACACTTCATTCCTTGCCACGATGTCGTGCTCTGGACCATAAGGAAATGTAGTGGTGATGTGGTTGACCCCACCATCTATCCATGTGATGGCCATATCTGGTAAATTTAGTGTAAGTCATTTTGTAAGCTGAGATCCTAATTTTCAAAATGCTGCTCTGCAGGCCAGTCATTAGATTTGATCTGTAGTTCTTTCGTATGTTGGGATGATCTTTTATAGCTTGTGAAATATTATGAGAGTTAGCATTTTTCCAGGGCAAGAAAATTTGCATTTCAGAAACTTCTGAATAAACATTTAAGAAAAAATATAAATAAGTTAGGTAAAGTTGAGTTTAATTTTTGTAACTCCTCTGGATGGCAGGACATCTGTATTGGCTGCATAACATATTTTTTAGCCCAGTAACACAGGGCCATCTGTTCAGCTCGTAACATGTTAATAGCGATCTCAAATTTCAATTCAAGAAATAACCAGCTTAATAAATAAAGGAACAGCAGGAAACTTAGGTTAACCGATGGAGACCTACCTGTAGTAGTACTACATCTGTTTAAGTTAGTCATTACAGAAATATTCAGGTTCAAAGTACTTGGCTTAAACGGGATTTTTAACTAAAAAGCAGAAGACTGCATTTCCTGGAAGTTTGGGATTGAGACTAAGAAAAAGATCTACTCAAAAGACTTCCAGCTTGGATACATTTTACAGAGATGAGAGATCTTTACTAATAAAATACCTGCCTAAGCTTCACAAATTTCTCCTTTGGACTTAGTGTGCCAGAGAGGACCCTTCAGATAACTTCAGTCCCATCTGGATTTGAAGCTCAGACCACTAGCTCTAGAGAAAGAAAAAAAGCCCACGCAAAACACCTGAGTGAAGATCACCATGAAATTAACCTCAAATTGTGCAGCCCCTGTAGAACAACAGCCTACTTAAGTGGTCTCAGTGCAGACAATGGTCAGCTGTGAATTTGATCTGAAAGGTGAGTTAGTACTGGATGACAGTAACCTATACTTGTGGGAGTATGCACAAAGCAAGACAAATTACAAAATAAGGAAAAAGTATGATCTGTTTTTCTCTTCTCTTTTTTTTTTATTTATTTTATTTGCTGCTCCAAAAAGCTCTTCTTACTGTGCAGTAATAGGTGATGTAAAGGTCTGTTAGCCTAGGTTTTTGGTTGCCAAGATGAAGAAAATGTCACTCTCAAGCAGATGGTACTGCTGTTGCAGAAGGTCATGGACTTGGAAATTCATTTAATCAACCCAAAATAAAAGCAAGGGAATGCTATGAATAGTCTGTTATTATCTTTGAATATTGAAAAGAAGGTGGAAGAAGCAGAGCAAAAAGGGAATGCCAGTTTATCCTTGGATTATCTAGAGAAAATACATTTGATTTCCTTAACAAGAACGAGGGGGAAACAGAAGCCACCCAAAGAAATCATGGTCAGATTTTTGGACCTCTCCAGACAAGGATCTCATCTGAGTATGGGGGAACCACAGACAACACAGTGCTGCCATAATTAATGGTTCTTATGCCATATATAAGATAAGAACCCAAATAATGGTTCTTATGCCATTTTCTACTGCAGGGACGCATTCCACTCCCCAACCAACCAACTGAATGCTGGAGGGGCCTAAGCACCCTAGTTGATGCTGTTCCTGGTTCAGCTGTTAATTTTAGGACTGAGAAGCACGGAGAGAAGTTTACATCTTCCTCTCCTATCTCCAGTCATCTTCCAACTATAGCTCAGCAGGCTGGTGAATTCCAGTCCTTTGTGGCTAGCATGGGGCAGATGTCATCCTGGAGAAGTTACACGAATATGACTTTATGATTTCATAAAGTACCTTCACAGGAACTAATTAGGGGGTAACTTATTAGTGGAGAAACCACCAAGTTATGAATGAACTGTCAGTAGCTGTGCCAAGTAACTTGCATCAGCAATTACAGCTATAAACATTCTGGGTAAAAGCACACTTAATAGGACGCTTTCACAGACTGTACAGTCTCTGTCGCAGGAACAATTTAGTGATTCCTTTGTTTGTGCCAGTTACAGAAGAGACTGAGAGATCTGTGATGTCTATTCAATTTCTGTGACATGAATTTGCACCCATCTTTGCTATTCATTGACCACTCCCCTCCCCCAACAAATTAGCTCTTATGGCTGCGGAGACAACACGATTCAAAAATAGATGGAAACGGCAAGGTCTTCCTGAATCTGTGGAGAGCCTCATAAGTTGCACGTGAATATGAGCTGCCCTATTCACGTTATCAGCAGCTTCATTGGTCTTGCAGCCATAGAGCTGGTAATTTTTCAACAATATACTAAAATTAAGTGAATTTTTCTTGTGGGTTTTGCCACAGACACATGACATTTCTAGACACTTCTAGACAACCCTAGACATTTCTAGAAACATTTTGTTTCCATACTCTGCTGGGATCTCTCTGCAGCTGTTTCTATCGCAGCACTCTTCCTACAAGCAGAAAATGTGTGGGATTATGGTACGCCGCTCCTGCTCTCTCCGTTCAGTTAGGCAGCTGAATAACTCACCTCCGGCTTCAGCCCCTGGTGGTGTGGCCACACTGACCACCTGAACCCACACCAAAGTTACATTCCCCAGCACCTACACCAGGCCTCTGTATCTTTAAACTTGCTTACAAATTGGTATTATCACGTGATTAATTGCCAAACCGTTTCTCTGTAAGAGGCAAAACCAACCAGTATGTTGCATTTTTTCATGCACTCCTTACCACTAGGAGAATTGGTGAAGATCTGAGCAGCCTCAAACAGTTGCACATTAGAGCATACAAACCTGACAAGCCTTCAGAAATGCACAGCCCCAAACACAGAAATACTTCCTGCACAAATAGCCTTTTATAGCTCAGCAGCAGACACACAACTTTTGCAAACAGAAAGAGACATGGCATGTGGCTGAAAAGAATAGCTTTCCACCTTGAATTTAAAATGGAGTAAAACCCCATTATTATCTTCCATTCTTGACTTTCTCTCCCACACTGCATTTTGTATCTGTCCATTGTTAAGAATCATATCACAAAACCAAACATTCACCTTAAAGTTTCCCAAGTAAGAAACTGGTGGTTGGTACAACATTTCCTATGTGTTAGTACTCAAAGACTTCCAGAATATGATTAAAATATTATGAGCTGCTTTACAAGAGCTGAAGTTGTGTAAGGAGATTTATATAGACCATTGTAACCTTCCTATCAACTGTAACTTTGCTTGAGGCTACTGTTTATGCTTGCAGAAAATACTGGGCATATCTAAGGTCTAAGGCATCAGAAAAAAGGAAAGGGAGATGAGCATCTGTCATGGTACACAGAAAATGAATCCTTCTGGCAACTTCTGCCCAGCCTTAGATTAATATGGATTTACAATTAACAGCATCCATGAATCAAGCAGCATTGTAATTGTTTTTGCAGCTATTCCAAAACTTTCTTCTGCAGAGACATAACCTAATTCTAACTTAGTGAGACAGAACAGCTTGACACATTTGTTATCTAAAGACCACTTCAGCCAAAGAACATAATGAAAAAGCATGGGAACTTGACTCGGGAGCAAAAGCTCTTCTTTAATACTTGTTCCAAAAATAAAAAAAGCCTCTCCCCCTACATCTCTCATTATTTCTTATTCTTGAAGCTCTAATTTTGCCCCAAGGACTGCTTCAAAAATACACTCTCTTTGATAGGATTGCTTAATACTGCTCAGTCAAGTGGGATTAGAGCCTTCTGAGGGAAAGAACATATTTCTTATTCATTTTCTTGACTAATTAGTAAAAATGACTTCGGGAAACCTTAGTTGTAGACATATCACTCAACTCTTCGTCACAGTAGGGATTAATAACCAGCACACACTATTGCTTGATGCCTGAGAGCAGTTGGCAGGCAGTTCTGCAACACCAGAGCCGGAGCCTCGTGGAGTATGACCCTGTGGCAGCAGCCTTTGTGCAGCGACTCTGGTCTCATATGCCAGGAGCAAACCTGTTATTCCCTCTCACAGGCACACTCTTTCCAACTTCATCACTATATAAGGGCTGCTACAAAGGGGGACTAACCAAGTGTAACCCTGTTGTGGAGTCATTTCTCCAACCAGTCTTTAAGGAGAATTGAGTGAATGCTCTGCTTATGCACCATCAAGGGTATGGAATATACCTGTGCCTCAACTTCTGGAAGTAAAGTGACAGGATTGGACGTGATGATGGAATCAGTTTCATGTCTTCTTTTCCCATGCTACATCCAGACAAAGTGAATCTTTGCTGGTAATTAATTGGTTAATTACTCCTCTATTTCTTTTCTTAAACTCAATGAATTTGTAGAGACACACAGAGTAAATAAACAGAATGTGCCTGAATCATGAAATCATCAAAAGCTTACTTCCATAGCTTGGTCAGCTATGAAGTTTAAGTAGAAAACAAGGACTACCACTATGTGTGGTACTGTGTTTTCACTATGCATTACACCATCAACACACTAAGGTACTGACACCTGAAAGCATTTCCAGTAAGGCTTAGACAAGACAAAATCAGACCCAGAGATCTGAATCTACAGTCTTCACTAAATCAAACCCAGGCTTGTTGTTGACATGTGTACAGAATAATGACTCAGACCTTAAAAATCCATTCTGTTGACTTACATTTGCGATTATTTTTTTTTTAGTACACAAGACTGTACTTAGAATCCTTTACATGGGTCCAAGATTATGGCCTGGCCACTGCATTTGCTAGAGCTGATTTGCTGGAGTGTTTTTGTAGTCCAGTACATAAAACTGCCAGGGTGTGATGCAGAAAAACAGGCTTCATCAAAGAGCATGAGACCCAATTGAAAGGAACTTACCAGCAAAGTGAGAAAGGGTTTTTTCTTGTTCCTTGGCACCACTGCCCACTGGCTGGGCTCAGCTGGAATGGCCGTACTACAAACAGCCACCTCAGATGTTCCGTTGAGCCATGAGGCCACAAAAGGTCTCCTGGCTTCCTTGGAAAGATGTAGCTCTAAGCATTTCTCTCTGGCTACTGGGCTAACTGGATGTCAGAGCAATGCTCAGAGTTAAGAACAGAACAAAGATCCTGCTAGAGGTGTTAATTTTTTTGCAGAGGCAGAAAAGTATTCTAGAACAAAAACCTTCATGCTTTGGGGCACATCTTCTTTCTGCAGTTACTGAAGAAAGAAGGATTTCGCAAGGGGAGATTTAGATTAGATGTCAGGAAAACTTTTTTTCTCCCAAAGAGTGGTGAGGCACTGGAATGGCCTGCCCAGGGAGGTGGTGGAGTCATTGTCCCTGGCAGTGTTCAAGAAGCTACAAGAGTGGCTTCTTGAGAGGATGAGGTACTACAAGACATGATTTAGTGGCTTAATGGGTAGTATTTGTGATATGAGGATGGTTGGACTAGATGATCTTGTAGGTCCTCTCCAACCTTGTGTTTCTATGATTCCATGATTCCCTTGCCTAACCATCCAGTCATTAGTAAGACAGTGAAAACCAGTCTTTTTTTTGTGTGTGTGTGTGTAGAAACACATGCACCAATCTAGGTGATCCCCAGGTAATATGAGGAAATTGTCATTTCCTCATGCCCAACCACCATCTTACACTTTTCACAAGTTAATAGATGCAATAAAATAAAACAAAACAAAACAAAACAAGAACAAAAAGAACCCAACAACATCATTCCTAAAGCACTGTCAGAGCTTCCACTTAGACAAGAGCAGTTGGGCCTATTACAGCAGGTAATGAAATCCACTTCTGTGTGACAAAACAGTACCTGATCGTAAGGATTTATTGCTTGTTTCTCTTTCCTGAAGAAGTTCTGTCTTCAAAAATGGTCTCTGAGCTTGACAATATTAATAATACTGATTCTGCTTGACAATATTTCAGTTCTTTTGCAGAGACCTCTCAACTAGAGCTGAGCTGTAAAAAAAAATCCTATTTCTTAAAAAATGTAGCAGAACATGATGTGATGTCATGTCCACCAACTGTGAACATGACTTTACATGAGCTATAGGGATTGATTTAATACAGCTGTAGCCACAATGCTTCTGAAAAGCACAATGGGACCTCTGGGACTCTGCAAGCTGCTCTGACACTTCAAGAGAAGCACTCTATGTCCAGATTTCTCTTTTAGGACCAAAAGCACCACACCAGGCAAAGAGGAACCAGAGCAATTCTGCTCCTGAACAGAAGTGCTGGCTCTGGAAAGGTGACAGTGGGAACCACAGAGAAGAAGGGGCCAGGGGTTATTCCACAATGCAGAGCGGTGACACCATCTGCAGAGTAAGCATAGGGTGGAGTGCCAGGCATGGATGTTTCATGTATCCCACACACCCAACAGAAGAGTCACTTCACTTTCATCTTGCTTCACCAGTGCTTTGGAACAGCCATGAAGAGAGAAAGGCAACTTTAGGGATATTTCTGGGCAGGCCTTCAAAGATTGTTTCTCAGGCATATTTCCATGGGTGTCTATGAAGACTACAATGAATAGTCAGTCACCTTGATCCTTCCCCAAGTCAACACAACAGATTCCAGGGAGAAAGGACTAAGTTCCAGATTCTTTTTAGAGCTAACGCTATCTCACAGTTGTTTCATTCCTGGCAGCCTGTTAGGGAAACGTATGACACTGAGGGCCTCTCTCCCTCTCAATCTCCTGGCAAGCCTAAAGAGATCGAGAGTCAGCCACTCTGGGGTGGGAGTCAGTAAGTGATTCTAGATGACCTATCTGCTTCCCTGTGTAGGGCATAAGAAAAGGGAGTAAGGACAGTCCACAAAGCTAACAGTCAATAGAGTGACTCTTCTGCTTCTGGTGGTTACAGCAGTTAGGTACCTGCAGCTTGCCTGGCCCAGCAAACTAATTCTGTGCATGCTGGGAATGGAAGAACCAGGATCTTACAGACTACACAACTCTGAGAAGTATGGGCATGTGTGCCATCCACCATCTGTGCTAGCTCTGAAAGGTCCTAATACAGCATTTTACCTTCTCCCAAAATATCAGCACTAGTCTGAAGATGCTGCCATGAAAACTCTTTGCTAATAGACCTGCACAGAGCAAAAGAACATCCACCAGGACCAACATTAGAAATACCATACCAAAGGGCTATCCCCGGGAGAGCCAGCAACAGTGGAATTATGGTGTGTTTTGCTCTGGTTGGTTGCACATTCACCATGGATCATGTGAATGGCGGAGCTCACTGCTGTGGGAGAACAACTGTGTCTTTAAAGCTTGCTGCTGACTCCTCTGTATCAAGGAAGAGGGAAGCCCAATTCCTTGACAGATATCCTGTTGTCATGAGGCTGCTGTGGTGCAGACTAGCTGTGATGCCTTGTGGGCTATTGGTAGCCCCTGGCTCTCCATGTGTGTATTAGTCACACTAACATGGGTGCAGTTGGGAGGGTGATGAAAGGGCAAGGTTTTTGCTGAACATCCTATGAAACTTGTGAGGATCTAAACGTTGGAAAGTGTGGATATTCATAGGGTTTGACCTCCAAAGATGCTAAAGTGACAAGCTAGAGGGCTATGAAGGAAGTCTAGTTCTTCACAATATTTAGGCACCTAAATCCTATCTGTATTGCCTTTGGCACTGTAGGACAGCAGTTCAGATTCATCTAGATCAGTGCCCACCACATCCTAGCAATTCAAGCTCCTGGTTGACTAAGTCTTGGAGCCAGACAGTTAGGATGCTTCACACTGACAGTGAGGTTGTCATATCTGACAAGTCCAAGTAACTTAGTCATGGTGGAAACAAGATGACAGAGCAAGGAAAGGAAATAATATTATTGCAAAATTACAGTACTGTACTTCATTTCAGAAGCTGCAAGCAGTCCTAACTGATGAACTAACCCAATCAAACACAAATCAAACAAATCAAAATATTTCACTGATAATAATGTAACTGGCCAGTTCATTGCCACAGCCAGAAGCAGATCCAAGTAAGAATAATAAAATGGTGAATTGATGGTACAAAGTAAAGTTACAGCAGTAATTAAGCACAGAACTCTATTTAGTAATGCAGGTTGGATTATTAATCTTGATGGGTTAACGTTTTGGCTAGAAGGCAGTTAAACTTGTGTATTTTGAATTAGACCTTGTTTTGTCATGGAATAAATTTGAAAGTTGTGTAGGTGGTACCTATCAAAAAAACTTCCAGTCTGAATCCTGTGATTAGCATAGGACAAATGTTCTACGTTGATATGCATTTGTGATCACATCAAAGATTGTCCTTAAATCAAGACATTTCAGTACCCACACATTCCCTATCTAGCTACTGAGCAGCAGGTCCTGTGGGGCCAAGTAGATCGCTCTGGGCTATTTCATAGCAAAACAGTTAATCCACATCACAGCAAACTGCCATGCTTTAGGAACAAGCAGTTCTACCTTGGTAAATTCTGAATTACAGACAAGCCTCAAATGTTCTCTGCAGATGCCAGTTCACCAGTGAATGCAATTCAATTGCATTTCTTCAGATATTTGTGTACATTAAAAAAAGTATTCTTTGCTGCCTCTTTCCCCTCTCCCCTCCTCCTCCAACATCACCAAATGGTTTTGGGGCAGCTTTTACAAAGAAGTCCCATTTTAGATGCTGCCCTGACTCTCAACGGAAAGAATAGTCCT
>VZTM01032693.1:0-10272 GCA_013400555.1 Jacana jacana
CTTTCTTTCCTGCCTTTCTTTCCCAATGCCTGTGTTTGTCTAAGTATCTTGTGAACTAAACATTTTGGAAAGCGCTGTTTGTGTTGAATGCGTTGCTGCTGAGGGAGATGGAGAGCTCTTTGTATCTCGGAGGCAGTTTCAGAGACAAGCACTGCAACAAGGAACAACTCCAGACCTCCTCCTTTCCCCTGAGCAGATGGCACAGGGTATGGAATATCGCTTTGGTCAGTTTGGGTCAGCTGCCCTGGCTATGTCCCCTCCCAGGATCTTGTCCACCCCTAACCCACTGGTGAGGAGGGTGGGATGGTGTGTGAGCACTGGGGTGTTAATCGACGCATTTCTAGCTGCCACTAGAAAGCACAGCACGATGACATGCTATCGATTTTGCCAAGAGCGGTAAGGATGTAATAGCGCTTGCTGTTTCTTGGGGGGTGTGGGACAGCATCCCAGACTTCACCACTGATGGCAGGGTTTGCTGCCTTACTTCCAGCTCTGTCTTTTGCTCCCCTCTGAACACACTGGAGACACCACAGCTGATAGTGCTAAAGGGGCCAAGAACCTAAACCAGCAGAGTGACGGGGCTCTTTCCAGCTGTATTTTTTGGCCCAGCAGCACTTCAGACATTCCAGCCCAACCCAGAACTCCTCCCCACTCTACAAGCAGTTTCTTAGGCTGCCTGGGAAAGGCTGAGGACAACCCCTGCTGCATTTCAGTGAGAACTCTCTGCGAACTATGGCAGCAGAAAACAGGTGGGAAACCTTCAGGCGATTACAGCACGCAGCAGCACTTGTGCTTCTCTTCCAAAGCGCCGCATTTCACCCGGACGGCTCCTGACACCCCACAGCCCTAGGTCAGGTTTCCTGGCGGCTGCCCCAGCTCTCCTGCCCCCGGAGCAGGCTCCTCCCCAGTGCTGCGCCAGGTTCTCCAGCACCAACTGGCCAGGGAAGCCCAAGGCCTGGAACACCGCTGGCTCGTAGTGGTACAGTCAAGAACCGATAGTCTAGCTGAGACGTAAATGTGTACCTGGAAGGATTAAGGGCGCCTTTCCCAGATACAAACAGAAACAAACAGCAAGGAATACCATCAGAAAGAACCTGCTTACAAGCCTTCAAAATAAGTGGAGGTGTTGCCAAAGCTTCGGCATATACCTTCCCCAATCCACTCAAAATGTTATCAGCGCACCCAGCCCTACTGATCAAACAGAAGGATGCTCCCACTCAAGGCCTCACAAGGAAAAAGCCACCAAGACTTCACTGTGACTTCACTCCTGAGCGACCACCCACCACCTCTAGGGAACACCCAAGACCTTCTGTGAAGCCCCTACAAGGGCTTAGTGCTCATGTGCCAGGGCCATGTGAATAGCAGCATGAGTTCCGGGAAATGTAATGACCGTGCCTGTCCCTGTATGGATACAAGTCTCTGTGAGTCTTGCAGGTAGACCTGTTGGGTAGAGAGATCCCCCGTGCCCCTGGCGCTGAATAAAAGAATGCCTGCTGCTTAAACTCCTTAACACCAAGTAAGCCTTATTCCCAACAAGAGGGAACACCAATGCTCGTGTTTTTTGGGTTTTGTTCTGCAGATGTTTAGGGACCAAGGTTGATGAAAGTGTTCCTTCCAAGCAGTAACATGAAGGAGAATTGAAGCAAATCCATTTTACTTTTGAGAGCCGTTTGGTTTCTCAGGCATTGTCTGATTCACTTTGTCTAAACTAAAAGGCATTTGCCAAAGCATTGTGCTGTGTGGATGACTGATGTGTGCGGTAGAGGGAAACATGCAAGGTACGGTTACTGATGTGTGGGTTTGTTGTGTGTTGTTGTTGAGGTCACTTACTCCTTGGCTGTGGTTCAAGAGCAGGCTTATCCCACAGTAGTCGTTGGTGCAGTGTGCCTTGCTGTGGAACTGGAGTTAAATCATGCTCTGCTGACGGATGGTCAGACCGACGCCGGGAAGAGCTAGTGGACAGTCGGATACGGTGCACACAGATGCCTGGCCCCTGTCACACCTGAAGAACTCTTCAGAGCCACCCGGAATCAGGAAAAGGACAAGCAGTGCCAGCTGAGATGAGCACAAAGCGTTCCCGAGATCTTTCCAAGTTTTACTTTCAGAGAGTTGCAAGCTGGAACAGAGAAGGTTCCACTTAAATAGGAAGACAAACTTATTTACGGTGAGCGTGACTGAACACTGGAAGGGGCTGCCCAGGGAGCCCTGAGGAATGTCACTCCTTACCGGCTGCTACTTGGACATTGAGCCATTATATACTGAGGAATGTGCCTGAAAGATTGTCCTTAACTGAGTTCAGGTCCTCACTAGTAGGCATGCAATGCAGTCTTGTGAAAGTTGGGCAAAATTTGTGTCTAAATCCAGCAAGTTTCCTGTTACTCTTAATGAAAATCTGCTCTGTGACCAAATCTTAGGTCTTGCCATTTCCCTGCACGAGCAGGCAACGTGCTTGGTGTGAAAGGGTGGCATGGGCAAGTCCCACCAGGGAAACTCCTGTTCCTGTTTATCTTCCCTTACATGCACCATAGTGATGGCCCAGAGAGAAGAAATAAACAGAAGAATCAATTGCTTTACTGCGTTGCCCCATGAGTAGTTCCAAAAGGTGTCTCGCCTGCTGGCTGGGATTCAGGGAACTGGAAGAGCTGGAGTGAGAATGCAGGTGCTTTTGTAATGGGTTGGAAACTGAACTTGAGATGTTTTGTGAAGACAAGTCTGGATTGCCTTATGTGAAAGGAAAACCAGAAACTGCAACTTAACCCATTCCTGCATAAAGTAGAGCTTAAAACCACATCTCAAGACTTCTTTAAGCATGAGCTGCTAACAAGTAGCTCTATCCGTTGGCATTCTCAATTCTCACTCAACACTAAATGTGAGCAGCAAATTCATGATGCCTAAGTAAAGACTAGTGCCCCCCTGCAGGACAACTCTTCCTTATAAAGGGCAAACAACCTTCAGGGATGAGTCAGAGTGACGTGGTGGGTGAACTTGCTGGGTATGTTTGCTCCCATCCCAGTTGAGCACATGCCTCTGTTTTAGCATGTTTGGGACAGGTTTTTAGAGTGCCTGTACTAAGTATTGGTTGTGAAACATCGCAAAAGCTTTCTTAAGAAACAGAGAAGTTTCTTAAAAAAAAAAAACAACAAAAGAAGTTGATAAACTTGAAGAGAATTGGGAAACACTGAAGGGTGTGTTTCTGGGCTAGAGTATTTTTCCTAAATCTCAAATCATATTTCAAACCAGTGAAGGCAGTGAGATCTTCTACATTTTAGTACTGGAGAGGGTAAAGCATCCCAAGAATAGGGTTTGTTACTAGTCCTACTGGGATCCATCTTTTTTTACTTCTATTCTGCTGGAGGGATCAAGAATAATGCTTGTTTATAAATGGGCTTGATAGTTGCATGATGTTCTTTTTACATCCAAGCAGTGTGGCTTTAGCTGAGCTTCCCACTGTGAGCTCTGCTTCATTTTCCTGAGTTTCCACAGCTTAATTTCACGTACTGTGAAGGGTGAGAAATAACTATTTCCAACATGATGTGCATTGCTTGGTAAGAAGCAATTTCACCTGCTTTTGTTCTGCTGGTTAACATATCTTTGTAAATTCTCTGTAGAGTAGAACATATATATATACTTTTGATTAAAAACTATAGTAGATATAACATAGTATTTAACGACCCTTTAGCTACAAATAGAATACTGAAACAATGTTATCTAAGATTTATGAAGGCGGTGAGAAATAAGAGGATGGCACGTGAAAGGAGGAAGGTTTGCTTTTGGTGCCTTAATTATAGATGATTTGAGAGAAGAACCAAGCTTGACTCTTGCAGAAAAAACATGCAAAGCTTCCTGTTGGAATGGTTTATTTTACTTATCAATGGGGTTATACTTAGTCCAGAAAATACTGCTGTAGAAGTGCACTACCACCTTAATTTTTAATTATGTTTGTCATCATTCTCTTGGAAATGTGGCTGTCTTTGCCCCAGGTAGCATAAGTGTGAGGTTTATGGATTATTTTATAAATTACAAAATCCTGGCAGTTCACTGAATTTGTGTATTCCTGTTACTTTTCTTTGTAGGTGATTTTTTCTTTTTTTTTTTTTTTTTTCTTTTGGTGACACGAGAGGGCAGCAAATGCTGCTGTTATGCAACTGAAGGCACAGTTAACTAATAGAATTGCATGCTATCTTGCAAGGTTCCTTTGAAAAAATGAATGGATACTTTAAAAAGTTGCTAAAACTTTCCAAGAGGCAGAAATACTGAGCTTTTTCCAACGGGATAGCTCTAAGGTTCAAAAGGTTATACCTTTTATTCACCATGGGTGGGTGGAGCAGCCTGGGAGCCCTGGGTCATCACCATAGCTCCATAGTTCTGAATACCTTCAGTTTTTTATTTTCCTTTTAAAGTTGAGCTATTTTAAGCTTCGCTGGTTTCCGAATCCTCATCAGAGCTCTGCTTTGCACCACTAATTCCATAGACTTTCTACAGCAAAATGAAGGAAAAAAAAAAAAAGCCAAAAGACCTATTTGGTTTCACAGTAACAAAGGGGTCTTAAATGAGCACTTACAACTTGTTTAGTTGTTTCCCAGGCGTTAATATTTAATCATGCGATATTTCATTTTAGTACTGGTATTTTAATCCATTTAAAAATCTGTGCTCTTGTGGGTTACTGAAAATGTGTGCTTCCCACTACTTTGAGGCTGACTTTATTGCGAAAGAACTTCACTGCATTTAACAGAGATGAAACTGTAGCACATTTAAATAATTTGATGCCCTTTGAAACTGACCCATTGTTCTATCATGAAGAAATGTGTCAGGATCCTCACATACCTGATTGGCTCTAACTGCTCAAAAAATATGGCTATAATAACCTTTTTCTTTGGTTCAGAACTGCAACCTTTTGCTTTCTCGCTTTCATGCCAGCTTGATTTTTACTGCAGTAGCACACAAAATATGCTGANAATAGTCTCTGCCACAGGCAGCTCACAACCAGAATTTGTTTTGAAACCCACCTCAAACAGCTGGAACAGTCCCCTGTTCTGTCCCCAGTCAGATATGTCTCCTCAGACTCTTTGCTTTTTCTGAAAAAGAAATTTAGTCCAAAGAATTGATACTCTGGTCATGAATTAATGACAGTTCAAATTTCATATAAGTTGCAAAATAAAAAATAATAATTCCACTTAACCAAGACATAGTTGCATCATATATTCTGCAGCCCAGCTGGCTCAGAAGCTCTTCACAGTCTGATGCCTCTTGGATAATGCTCAAAGCGGTGCTTGCGGGGCTGCGATGTAAATGACATCATTGCTGAGCTGTTGTTAAGATTAATCTTGTAAAGTTAGGATTTGTAAACATGCTACAAAGACATGGGGTTATGTTTAATGTCTCACTTCTCTCATCAGGTTTCTGGCTTGACCACACACGGCACTGGCATAACTGGATGTTGAACTGCTGTGGATGGAATGAGAATAACCCATCAGATGCAAAAAATGGCTTTCAGTTATTTTTGCTAAGGAAGAAATATTCTGGGCCAGGAATTATTAAGACCTGAGAGGTAGTAACCTGCAGGCTGCTGTGTAACTGGGTACACGTTCGCTAAACACACATGCATGAAGCCCAGAGAATCAGACCGCTATAATTAAACATTGGTCACGGTGCCCAACAGGGTGGGCATCAGACAGCACAGGCCACCAAGTCTTGCATTTCCTCATGTTTAAGTATTGTTCTTTTCATTTAACATAAAAAAATATCTGGCAGATTTTTTTAAAGGGAAATTTATCCTAATATTTACCAGCTAAGCTATTTTCCCATCATGCATCAGCAGCTGCGCTTGATCCTAACATTTTTAATATCTGTCACATACTAAAAATGTATTATTTTGCTTACTGTCTGAGCTACAGAATTAATGTGGAAGCCAAAGGATATTTAGAGGAGGTGGAATGTGTTTTTGTTAGATATTGGTTTCCAAAAGCAAGCAGTGAAATTCCAATGTCTTCTTCAGGACATGGTTAAAATTAGTTGAATTTGAAGCACATTTCTTCACATGCTACCTTTCCAGTGACAGCATGGACCCAGTGTTTAAATATTCATCTTAAGATTATTCAGACAAAAAATTCATGGAGGAACAAGAAACATTAGGAAAATTGTGACTTTAATGGTTTCTGTCTTACTAACTGTGCCAGTCTGTGTTTGTGGGGGAAGAGAAAGTAATGTGAATGGGGAACAACCTGGTCTATCAGTGTCGGTACCTTTCAAGCTGAGCAAAATAAAGCGTTCTTTGTTTTGATCTGAAAAGGATGAAAGCAGTGGCTAAGGTTATAGGGGTGCTCTCAATGTCTCTCCTTTTTCTAGTGCAGGGCCTGTAACTATTACTTTTTAACTGTAAAGGAACAGGTTTTTATGGGTTGTGTTGAAGGACATAGCTGCCCTTCAGCTGTATCACTGCCAAGGCAACTTTGCATGTCAAACATTGAAGCTTTTGGCTGTTAATTCTCTGATCTCCATTTTGATGAATAACCATAACATGAAACTCATCAAACAAGGAAAAAAAGATTAAAGATGTAAGGACATGTAGCACACACGCCTCCTTGTCTCTTGCTTTTGCCAAAGAGTCTTCACATTAGTAAGTGGCTGAATGCAGGGTCTTATTCAATCTATGGTGTAGCAAACCCCACAAGAACTAGAGGAAAAGGTATTTCGTTAGTATTCCTTTCCCCTTTCTGGTACATCTGCAAAGCGACAGTCTAATGAAACCCAAACTAAGTTCTTTTCTGCTATCTTAGCACTACAGTATGGTCTTCTGACACACTCTTACCATTGCAGATAAGGCTGGTGCTGAGCCTTGGGCTGAGCTGAGGCTGGTACAGGATTTTCTGAACTTTGCAGTGTTTGCATTTTTTGTCCTATTTGATATAAATAAATACTGAAGAAACATATGTGTGAGGCTGATGAATGGAGAATAGTAAAGACTTGTGTTTTGTTTTTACTGGTGACAGGGTGCTACTAGTCTAACTATCTTCACACTCGGATATCTTTAATGGCATGTGTGTAGATTCAGTACTTCATATATTAGAAGGCTGAGGGTGCTCTTTGCATTGTTAGACCACTCTTCATGTTGGCTTAAGAGATAACCATAATGAGAAAGGCTAAGCTCAACGTTCACCTCAACAGGGCTTTTGGGGTGCCCTTCAAAGCACTTTGTGAGGTTGGGTATGGACCCTGCAAGGTATCACTAGGTTGGACCTGGTTGAGAAGTGCCTCCACAAGCTTTCCTGAGAGTGTGACAGACCCATCCGCAGGCTGGGAAAGTGGCTTGTGCCCACACCAGAGCTTTGGAACATCACTAAAGAGCTACAACACATCTTTCTACAAGCTGCAGTAAAGCCTGTTTGTTTAAAGAGCTATATGCTGCATTTCATTGCTTGTTAAAATATTTTCCTTCTAAACAATCAGTCCTGAGGCAGCTATTTGCAGACAAATCTGTGAGCAATTTAAGTTGTTGCGCTGCAGAGCTGACTGCAGCTGTCCCGGGGTGACCCCGGGAAGCTGGAGTGAGCAAGTGCCTTGGCAGATAGCCCCTCTCAGTGATCTGCTTTGTGACTTCATTCCCAGTATTTTGACTGGTTGTTTATGAAGAGACTTTAAGGGAAAGAGATGCTCCATATGCTTATGAAGCAAGCTACAGAAAGCAACTGGGCCTGTAGGATCCCAGCAGCAGCAGATCACTTGGGGCAGTGCAGGGCCACAGCCAGGTTCTGTGAGCCTTTGGTCACTTGCAGTCTCGGACTTATTAACTTAAGCAGGGCACTTGGGTATTCAATCTGTCAGTCATCCAGACCTCAGTCTTATCCACCCATTTTAGCTGGAGCTTCCCACTGAATCACAGAGTGAGCTTCAGATACTCAGCATCTCTCTGGATCAGGCCTTTAGTTGACTTCTTATCTCTGATGTGAAGTCTTGTACCCTGCTCTTGAGTAAGTTGAAGGAACAAGAGTATGTATTGTTTTTTTGGGAAAAGCAGTTCCATACTGTAGCTGCCATTACCCCAGCTTAAACATGGTGAATTCAGGTATTCAGCATCACAATAGCTTGATGTTACCTATCTGGTCACCTCCTCACAGTATCTTGTGGACCACAGGGATTGTTTTGGTCAGTAAACAGAGATGAAGCATTCCAAGCTTTGGCATTTTGGCACACTGAAGAACTTATGTTAGAGATAAAACGTTCCCTTCCCTGTGAAACTGTTCCAGATTCACGGGATCATGGAATCATGGAATTGTCAGAGCTGGAAGGGACCTCTAGAGATCATCTAGTCCAACTCCCCTGCTAACGCAGCCCCTTCTCTGCTTTCGCTCTTACAGTCTGTGCACAGTCCCTGCCTAGGTGCTTTGCAAGCAAAGGAGAAGCCCCTGTAGGGCCTGTAATCTCTTGACAAGAAATATATATATGTGAAACCTAGTGGAAAGGAAAGTCCCCTAGGAAAACTGATGGAATACAGACCAGGAATGTCTCTTTCCAGCTGCATGATCTTCATACCAAAATCTTGTGGCTGAGAGTTCCAGAACATGGGCCTCATCCTGCCAAGGTATCACTCCAACCTGCTGTTTCCTTCTCAGATATGAAGCATGGTGCAGATGAGACAAGGAAAAGCCAAACTTAAAACTCTGAGAAGGAATTGAAGTGTCACTCCTCAGCACATGGACCTCACCAGTGAGACTGCCAGCACCGGCAAAGAGAAAGTGGGCTGGAGTCAGTGACGTATGAGGACTGTGTTAAGGGATTATCTTTTGGACGTGATGTATGTTTACTAAGAAAGGAGGTTAGGAGCAGGAGGGTTGAGGGATTACAGTGCTTAGTAGTTCTTAGAGGAAGAGTTTTCATCCCTCATGCTGCCCGTATGGCAGTTAGCTATAAGCCTTTTGCTAAAAGCTTATCTCCACCATCCCCTCCCCACCACCTCAACTTCTCCAAGAATGTTACCAGAAAACCTAACATCATGAACCAGGAGCAGAGCATTTTTCTTGGCAAAGATGAGCAGAGAACTTCAGGCCCTGTCTACACAAAGAAGATAAAGGAGGATGTTGAGGCTCAACAGGGCTCTGGGCAGCCCAGTCTAGTTGGGGGTGTCCCTGCTGGCTGCAGGGAGGTCAGACTAGATGACCCTAGAGGTCCCTTCCAGCCTGGAACATTCTATGATTCTATGATGTGAGGATGTGAATGCACAGCAAAATTCCTGGCTATCACTCTGTGGAGAAGCTCTTTTCCCACAATAAAGGTGTCTTAAACTGAAGATAAGGACTTGGGAGCAAGTTACTTGCAGTAAATTAGCTGTGAGGACACATCAGATACTCTGTAGCTAGTGCCCATTGTCCGTCTTTATCTTAGTGTTGTATACAAGGTCTTTTGACTCTTTCTTTGTAGGCACTTTCCTTGCACCACTGAAGCAAAACAGGGCAGGAAAAAACCCCACCAACAGCTGCCACAAAGTAGCTGATGACAGTGATTTAAGTCTCAATTTCCCTTGCTGTAGCTCACATGATTTTTGGCATGATTTGGTGTGTTTAGGAAACCAGCTGCAGAAATTTAGCATAAGTCTCTCGTGCTGAAAGGTCAGCAGAACTGGGAGGAAAGGGCTGCAGAGAATTTACCTGTGAATGGGTCCCAAAGATGTAGGGGATTGCAGCCAAGACAGCAGGGCAATCCTTCCTTATAGACATCTCCCATTTCTCCCTGGTGGGCTGGTGAGAAGATGGTTTTCGGCATCCAGGTTTACACACCCACAAAATAACCCTTTGTGCATGTCACAACTTCATAGAATCATAGAATCATTTAGGTTGGAAGAGACCCCTGGGATCATCAAGTCCAACCATCAGCCCTACTCTACAAGTTCTCCCCTACACTAGATCCCTCAACACCACATCTAATCTGCTCTTAAACACAGTCAGGGAGGGTGACTCCAGCACCTCCCTGGGCAGCTGATTCCACTGACTGACCACTCTCTCCGTGAAAAACTTTTTCCTGATGTCCAGCCTAACCCTACCCTGCTGCAGCTTGCAGCCATTCCCTCTTGTCCTGTCGCTCATTGCCCATGAGAAGAGACCAGCACCAATCTCTCTACACTGCCCTTTCAAGCAGTTGTAGAGAGTGATGAGGTCTCCCCTCAGCCTCCTCTTCCTCAAACTAAACAACCCCAACTCCCTCAATCGATCCTCATAAGCCTTGTTCTCCAGGCCTCTCACCAGCTTTGTTGCCCTCCTCTGTACTCGCTCCAGCACCTCG